>CM068708.1:39152834-39682821 GCA_035079005.1 Fraxinus americana
TACCAATTAAGTAAAACTATAATTTAGCTACGGAAGACAATCATTTAAGCAGAAAATGGCAAATTATGACATTCAAATTAGGAGAAACACAATATATATAAATACACAAACCATTCGGCTATGTAAGCATGAATTTATGTATATATTATCTACTTACAAGAGTTGAGAGTAGTCAAGGGGGTGGATGGAGGAGAGTTGAGTGCTTAGGTCACATTGCTGTAACGGTAGTCATAGAACAGGAGAAAGGGCAAAGTAATCGTAATGTGCGAAATTCTCGATCTAGTGGAGGTAAGCCAAGTGTTAATAGAGGTGCTCGAATCCAGGGTTGTCCGCAGGCCGGCGTCGGCCCGCCAACATGCTGAGCCTAAGAATCTAACGTCCGCATGAAAAAAAGCTCCGCCCGCTACAGGTTCCGGGCGTACATGCATCGTCGGCTCCACAATTTTGGGACTACAACTCCAAAGCTCACTGGCCGCTGACTCATCCGGTCGAGCCTCCATAGCGGGCTGGTCACGGTCGCGGTTCGTTCGGTTTGCCGCCTGTATGATTGTATAAATAAAATTATAAAAATATAGAATTTTTTCCTAGCTTGACCCATATGGAGAGTAAAAACTACTCATTGAAAATATTACATTTTGAGAAAGAAGAAATCTGGAGAATCCATAATATAGTAGGATTAAAAAATTTAGGTATGACTTATCAGTGGAGAATCGAGAAGAAAGAAATATAATCAAGAGATGATGATGATATTTGCAATTGAATATATTGTAATTTTAGTAAAAGAGTAAGGGTAACAGAAGTATGAACTATGAAGTATAAATGTATAATAACTAATGAGAGGGTATTATGTAAAAATAAATGTAAAAATAAATTGGAATTTATACGATGAGAGGGGATGGGATATTACCGCTACAATTTTTAAATCTCTCTATATTATCATTAGTTAAAATTAAAAAAAAAAATTGACCTGCAATGAAGAAAGGTTAATTCACGCTTTTTGAATTTCTTTTTGAATTTTTTGAATTTTTTGTTTAGCCTCCCCTCCCCCCCCTTGGCTTTTTTTAATTTTTTGTTTTATTTTTTTTTTTTCAATTTTTTCTACGGGTCACGGTTAATCGCGGCCAGTGAAGTCTGTGCATGACTCCATGGCTGTTCGCTGGTTACACCTCCTTGGCTGCGAACCATAGCCCGCACGGGTCACGGTCGTCTGCCTGCGATCCTGGCTTTCACTTGGCCGATTTTCACGGTCATGGTCACCTGGCCTCCGTCTTGACCACCTTCCCAAGTGTGTTAAATTCATCATTGTGGAACAAAAATCATAGGATGAGAATGAAGATCCTATCAATATATTTAAGTAGGAAATATTTGCAAATGCAATTGATTATAACCAAACAATGATGCAGAAATAGCTCTGGCATTATCTGCAATACGAACATTGCATCTTGCTCTGGGAAGAAAAAACAAAATAAGTGTCATAGACATTTTAAATTTACTGTTAATTACATTATATACATAATTATTATTTTGGGTAGATGGTATGGCATTAGGAGTTATTACCTTGGAATTGCTCTTGCATGCATGTATTTGTAATAATTGTGTTGACACCGACCTCCGAGGTAATTAAGGTCGGATTGATCCACATCATTAGTAGAACATATGTTGAGCTCGGTTGTGTGAGGTCAGCTCGGAGGTGGATACCTTCAGCGAGAAGCTTGTGTAGTCTTTCAATGCAAGAAAAAATGTAATGATTAAGAAATCCCTGGCAGGATATATGAGCCACCAATCATAAAATCGCAGCTGGAAAGATCTTACATCAGCGCCCATATAATCTTCCAATTAGAAGTGTTAGCATCCCCCATTAAGTAATGCATTAATTGCTGGGGGCCACTTCCAATTAATACTCTAAAGTAATCTGACATAATCCAACTCGGCATCCAACCTTATTGCACTAGCCACTGCTTGTCTTCAGCTCGGAATTCCAGCGACAAGACAGGAGGTGCAACGTACATGCATATTTTCCTTATAAATAGGGATCCCAAGCCCACAAGGAAAGTGAGGAACGTGAATAGAAGCATATAAAAACTTTTAGCATATTCTTATACTTCAAATATCTCCTATTACTAGGAAGAAATGGGGATTGTATCATATTATTGTAAACATTTGGTTATTTCAATAAGAAATCCACATTTCTTTTCTTAAGTTGCCTTGAATAATGTTTATACAAATTTCAACGTCAACAATTTGGCGCTAGAGGAAGGGCCCAACTTGGGAAAATAGCCCCATCTCTCCACAAAACCTGCGAACCAGTGCAATGGATGAATTTTCAGCATCTGGAAATCAATCCCATACTCGTCCCGAACAAACCAGTAACCCAGCAAACACTGAGAAACGAGGCCGCAATGAGGCTCTCGATTCTCAAATGGTGGCTATGAAGGAAGCCATTGAAAAATTGACAAATGTTGTCAGTCGAATAGAGCAAAAACAAGCTCAAAATCTACTGTAGGACACTAAGGTGGAATCCCCTCAACAAGAAAGAACTAGACGACTCCCCACTAAAAGAACTCTCTAGTTCTTGAGTGGAGAATCTTCTAAAGATCGAACTGAAGAGGTCAGAAGCTCTCCTGCCACGACGAAACCAACTGCCAGGAGAACGAATAGTGTATTCAATAGACTGGGTTTCAGCACTCATTGACACCCCCAAATAAAAATGATGAGCCACGCATCAACCGCCCTACGGAACAAGCTGAACTTGAAATGAGCGTTCTCAGGAAGTGCATAGCTGACTTGGAAGCCAAAAACAAAGGAGGCACAGAAGAGTACCTTACAAAGTGTCACTCTCCCTTCACCTAGGATATTCTGGCAGAACCACTACCTCAAAAACTAAAAATGCCACAGTTGACCGGATATGATGGAGAATGAGACCCCTTCAGCCACTTAGATAAGTACACCTCTTGGATGGAATTACAAGGGACTGGAGATGCCATAATGTGCAGTGCTTTTCCCTTAACTTTGGGGGATAAAGCTCAAAGATGGTTTAGAAGGTTGCACCAAAGGTCGATAAAAAGTTGGAATGACCTCGCCACAGCATTCCTAGCTCAGTTTATGGGCTCCAAAGCAAGGACCACACCAAAGGAGAGATTGGTGAGCATAAAACAAGGAAAAACCGAATCACTCAAAAGCTTTTTGAACATGTTCAATAAACAGTCCATGGAGGTAGAAAAGATCTCTGATGATGCTGCGCTGATGGCAGTTCTTTCAGGGTTAAGACCAAAAACAAGGTTCCAGTGGTCTGTACATGAGGATGGACCTCGAACATACCACAAGTTCTTAGGCCGAGCTGAGAAATATATAAGGGCAGAGGAAGTCACGTCAGATTAGAAGGATGTTAAGCACTTTCCATAGTCCCCACAACGACACAAAGGAAAACAAATAGATAAAGATTCAGGCCGAGATAAAAGGAAGGAAAAAAGGGATCAAGGTCGCTCCAGGACGTATCCCGACAAATTTTGAGAATACCATCCTTTGAACGCAACATTGGAAAAAGTTTTCCTATAGGTAGGAGAAAGAGAAACCTTTTGCCGACCTCCGCATCATAAAAAGGAACCTACTGGGATACACCAAGGGAAGTACTGTCGTTACCACAGAATGACAGGACATGATACTGATAGCTGTCGAAATCTAAAAGAGGAGGTGGAGTCCCTTATTTGACGAGGTCATTTACAAGAGTTCGTAGCCAAACCTAGAGAAGCAAATCCACAGGGACTCAACATCCTAACCAATAAAGGATAGTTTTACAAGGTCGGCTAGGGCCTTAAACTCACGATACCCAACACCGACCTGAGATCAAAATACTGATAAGTGAAAATCAATATTTGGAAGGATCGTGACGAGCTCGATGTAGAATAGCACACAATGCTCGCGTATGGCAGAATTATAGTGTGGTGCGCCAGAACTAAAGGCCTACACCCCACCATACCTAGAATGGTTTGGATTTTCAGAAGAAGATGTACAAGGGATTCTCCAAGATGAAAGTGATGCGCTAGTCATAGCCATGACTGTTGCGGGAATACAAATACTCCGAACCTTAGTAGATAACGGGAGAGCAGTAAATGTTCTATACTCTAGAACTTTGGAACAAATGGCAATACTTGAAAGTTATCTTTGGCTATATTCCAGAAAATTGCAAGGATTCTCGAGAAATCTTATTGAAGCTCGAGGACAAATTGTGCTCAGTGTGGAGATAGGCAAACCTCTTTACCAACGGAGGATTTTAGCGGATTTCATTGTTGTGGATCTACCTTCAAACTATAATGCCATACTAGGGAGGCTCATATTGCATGAGCTATAAGCTGCCACCTCAATATACCATTATTGTCTTAAGTTCCCAACACTAAGTGGCCCATGCGTGATACGCGAAAACCAGGAAGAGGCTAGAACCTGTAACGTCGACTTACCTAACCCTTAGGTCCGGATGCTGAAAAGCCAACACTCCCAGCAAGCAGGGGTCTTGAGGTTCAATAGACCCATTACGACCGACCTGACTGAGATTGGCAATACAGAAAAACACCGCAGGAAAGCGAATGACGACCTGCTCCTGTTTAAGGAAAAAGAAGCAGGTACCAATCTTTACCCTGGAGTTTTGGTGATCTCTGTGCTTCTATCCAAAGTCAACATTCTCAAAGTCTTGGTAGATACGGGGAGTTCTCTCAACATACTTTATGCCAACAAATTATAACAAATTGGAATTCCACCCAGTCTCTTGCAACCATATCCACACATATCATGGGGCTTGATGGTATACTTTCTGGGGCAAAATGAGTAATTAAACTCCCTATCGAGTTCGGGGAATCCCCTCACCGAACTGGGCTAAATGCAAAATTTGTGGTTCTACACTCGAGGTCTCCCTACGATGCTATCATAGGGCAACTACTACTATTTGATCTCAGTGCAATAGTATCAATGTACCATTACTTTATTAAATTTTCCACTCCTCATGGTACAGGATAGGTCAAAGGAGACAAAGATATTGCTAAAAATGTCAAATGGTTGTCAATTCAAAAGGAGCAGATGAAAGTACGAGGAGGAGAACCTGTAGAAGAACTGGACATCATTGAGGTCGGTACTAACGACCTCCCACAAGAACTTAAGATCGGTCATGAACTGCGACCTCCACTAAGAGGCCAGATCATTAGTTTCCTTCAAGGAAACCTTGATGTCTTTGCTTGGGTACACTCCGATATGAAGGGAATTGACCCAAAAATCATGTGCCATAAATTGGGAGTTGACCCTTCGATTCAACAGAAACAACAATGGCGCAGCCCTTGAATCCAGAACGGTATGAGGCCCTAAATAAAGAAGTGCAAAAAATGCTTCAAAATGGGTTTATTAGAGAAGCGAGGTATCCGAAATGGATCTCCAACCTCGTCTTAGTTAAGAAAAACAATGGGGACTGGAGGGTGTGTATTGACTTCACTGACCTGTCCTAAGGACAGTTTTCCGCTACTAAGGATAGATCAAATGGTGCCACTATTGGGAATGATTTGCTCAGTTTCGTGGATGTATATTCAGGCTACAATCAGATACCAATGTACGAACCTGATCAAGAACACAGCTTTTATCACCGATTGAGGTCTTTACTGCTATAAGGTGATGCTCTTTGGCCTCAAGAACGCTGGGGAAACATACCAACACTTGGTTAACACTATGTTCACCAAACAAATTGGTAAGACCCTGAAAGTATATGTGGATGACATGTCGGTGAAGAGCACGGATGCTAGAAACCATCCACAACACCTCGCTGAAATGTTCGAAATTTTGAGGGCATACAGGATGAAGCTGAATCCCCAAAAATGTGCATTTGGCGTGAGTTCGGGAAAATTTTTGAGATATATGGTAAACCGAAGAGGGATTGAAGCTAACCCAGAAAAGATAAGGGCCATTGTTGAAATGGGTCCCCCAGTTATGCCTAAGGAAGTTCAAAGCTTAACCGGGCGAGTAGCTACCCTTAGCCGTTTCATGTCGAAATCAACAGACAAATGCAGGCCTTTCTTCGACGTATTAAGAAAGGGAAAGAAATTCAAATGGATGCCTGAGTGCCAACTTGCATTCAACTAGCTTAAGTCTCACCTAGCACAACCACCGGTGCTATCAAAATCGAAAACAAAAAAAGTATTAGTGCTCTACTTAGCAGTATCCAAGCATGCTGTTAGTGCAGTACTAACTAAGGAGGAGATGGGGGTACAATGCCCTGTCTATTACATTAGGAAAGCCTTACATTAGGCCAAACTTTATTATTCTCCATTGGAAAAGTTGGCTTATGCCGTTATTACTGCAGCTCGAAACTTGAGGCCCTATTTCTTGAAACATCCAATCGAGGTCTTAACCAATTATCCATTAAGGCAAGTGCTGTAAAAACTTGATACCTCAGGATGGATGGTGAAGTGGTCAGTTGAGCTCAGTCAATTCGACATAAGGTATAAGCCACGCACCTCTATAAAGGCCCAGACCCTTGCTGACTTTATTACCGAATTCAGCTCAGACCCCAAAGAAAAACTGCACCCTTGTACGCCTTGGAAACTCTTTGTGGACGGACCCTCCATAGATGAACGAGCTGGAGCTGGGATTGTACTGATCAGTCCAGACCAATAAGTGTTTTGCGAAGCGCTGTACTTTAACATATCCAACAATGAGGTCGAATATGAAGCCCTCATCACTGGCCTGCGGATTGCCAAAGAAATGAAAATTGATCACCTAATTACGTACAATGACTCCCAGCTGGTAGTAAATCAGGTCAACGAAGTCTACCAAGCAAAAGAAGAAAGAATGAATGATTACCTTCGGCTCGTCAAAAAGAAACTCAAGAATTTTGAGACGATCCAGGTCGAACGAGTCCCACAGACCCAAAATGGACATGCTGATACTCTAGCTTGGTTGGCAACCAGCGAAGGGATTGAGAGGTTCAATAGTATCCCAATATGAAGGATTTGCTGTTCCATTATTAAATAATATGAGGCTATTCACATGACTACCTACCCCAGACCAACTTGGATGGATGAGATCATCGTGCATCTAAAAATAGATGCATGCCTCAAAGACCCCAGCATGACAAGAAAGTTACGAATACGGGCGACGAGGTACACGCTGATTAACGATGTCCTATATAAACGAGGATATTCTGTGCCCTACTTAGGTGCCTGAATGAAGAAAAAGCACTCAACTCCATGGAAGAAGTACACTGAGGAATATGTGGAAACCATGCTGGAGGACAGTCATTGGTTCACAAAATCATGCGCCAAGGGTATTTTTAGCCAACCATGAAAAAGGATACGCTGGAGTTTACCAGGAAATGCGATAAATGCCAGTGATTTGCTCCCAACATAAAACTCCTACCTGGGGAACTGAATTATGTGATGGTACCATGGCCTTTTGCTAAATGGGGGGTCGATTTAATTGGTCCTATGCCAACCGGAAAGGGGGGCACCAAATTTGCAATCATGGCAGTCAATTACTTCACCAAATGGGTTGAAACTGAACCATTAGCCAAAAAAACTGAGCAAAAAATCACAGAATTCATATGAAGGTCAATCGTATGCAGGTTCAGAATACCCCATTCCATTGTATCGGATAATGGAAAGAATTCGATAATGCTCGTTTTACAAATTTTTGTAAAGAACTTGGCATTCAAAAACATTTCTCCACGCCAAACTACCTTCAGGCTAATAGTCAAGTTGAAGCTATCAATAAGATTATCAAGCATACGCTGAAAGCAAAGCTTGATAATCTCAAGGGAGGATGGGCAAAAAAACTCCCCGATGTGCTATGGTCTTACGGCATAACATCCAAAAACAGTACTAGAGAAACACCCTTTTCCTTAGCCTTTGGGGTAGAAGCTGGCATCCCACTTGAAGTCGAAATCCCTTCAGTTCAGACTTTAGCATATAGGGAATATAAGAATGAACTAATGCTACGAGGGGAATTGGATCTAATAGAAGCAAAAACGAGCATGGCAGAAATCAGAAATGCGGTGTACAAACAAGCAATGCAAAATAAACAAACGAAAATTTGAATTTGGCTACCTTATATTAAGAAAGGTCTTTTTGGCCACAAGAGAACTCAACTCTGGATCCCTAGGACCCAACTAGGAAGGTCCTTACAAAGTAACTAAAATATTACTCAGAGGAGCCTATGAGTTGGAAAACATAAAGGGACGACCCCTACTACATCCCTGGAATGTGGAGCATCTCAAAAAATATTACCAATAAAGATGTAGTTGTATTACGCATTGCACGATCACCCATAAAAAAAGTATGCTTTATGTATGAATGGCGTGACATATATCAAAGCCCTACACATGAGTAGACCGAACTGAGGTTGCATGTGCTGTAACACTTAGTGAAAATTCCTATAAAGGAATATCAAAGCTCGGTAGGCCGAACCAAGGTTCATGTGCTGCAACACTTAGTGAAAATTCCTATAAATGAATATCAAAGCCCTACTCATGAGTGGGCCGAACTGAGGTTGCATGTGCTGCAACACTTAGTGAAAATTCCTATAAAGGAATATCAAACTAAGGTTGAAAATATTAAATACTCAGTTTTGAAACTTGTTTATAAGTTAAGGACCAAATCAAGGTCATATTCATCACTACGCTTAGTACATGATCTTAAAAAAGCCGTTATTAGTAAAAAGCGACCTAAATAAAAAAGTCGTACGCATTATAAACGCTCAGTGCAGAGAAGTATATGAGATGGTCAAAATAGAAGTAAGATACTTGATGAGACAAAATTATAATTCCATTCGAACGAAGGTCAAAAGATACAAATAGTACTTAAAAGATCCTGAAAGTTTGGGAACTAAAAACTGAAGTACATCATAAAACTACTGAGCTGGAGGGTCTTGGGGAGGTACATATTCATGAACTGCGTCTTCCTCAGCAGGTGTAATCCGAACTCCAGCTGATGAGGACAATTGCTCCAGTTCCTTTTGTTGTTTCCTTGTATGCCTCTGCCAAAAACTCAGTGTTCCAATCTGGCTGCTCTTTATTGACATACTTAATGATTTTTCCTAAGGCCATTATATAATCATCTTGAGCTAGAACGTCAAAAGCTGGAGAAGTCCTCCATTCCTCCACGGCCTTAGAAGCCTTTAGTTCGACCTCCTTCACCCTCTTCACTGCCACAGTTGCCCTAGCTGTGGTAATATCTGCCCTCTCTTTTTCACTCTCAGCTTTGGCACTTGTATTTTCTTCCCAAGATCTCAACGCCTGGACCTCATCCATTAACTTCAGCTCCTTAGTTAAACTGGCGTTGAGTTCTTCCCCCCATCTTATTTAGGCGATCCTAGTAATTTTTCTCCTTTTCAGCAAATGACGTCCTCTCTGCCTCCACCTTTTCAAAAAGGGCATTCGCCTTGTCCCCGACTTCCAACATCTTCCCGAGCTCAGCATTAGTCTAAAAACAAGAACCAAGAAAATAGCGTCAAAAGTGACAAAAAATAATTCAGGACACGATGTTAAAAGCTTAAAAGTTTACATTTTTAGCTACGGACATCATGTGGAAGATTGCCTGGTGGTTGTAGAGCTGAGCTGAAAGGATGTTTTCTCCAATGGGCATCTCTGCCATAAATTACTGCCCCCTATCATTCCAGCTCCTAGTTATGAGGACGATCGATTCCCTCAAAGAAGTGGGCAATGCAGCTAATGATTCTCGAGCTAGGGAAGTAGCTAGGAGATAGTCCAAAATGACCTCAAGTCGATGCCCAAGTAAGCCCTTGGTGCTTGGCCTTTGCAGATCAGGGCATTTATCTCGCGATCTTGAAGATGAGACGGAGGTAGGAATCGCCAATGGAACGAGCTGAGGAGAATTGGGAGGCGCTGCTGAAGTAAGTGTAGAGGATGACTCTTCAGTACGGCGACGCTTCATCAGAGGCTGATTGTCCTCAACCTTAACCTCAACCTCGGTCTCTGGCTCCTTAGGGACCTCTGCAAGCACCTCTTTTTCCTTCTTTTTAGTAGCCTCAGCTGCTGTTACCGCCTTTACAGCTCTAAAGTTCAGCATGTCTGGATTTTGACCTAAGGAAAGAGATAATAAAATGTCAGCTGCTAAAAAAGAGGTGAAAATCAAAAAGTCAAAAATTTAAAAAAGTTATTTATGAGAGGCTGTGGGAGCTGAAGTCACAGGTTGGTTCAACGATAAGGTCGGTGGTATTGTTTGAAGCAACCCTGCCCGGAATAAGCTCGTGTCAAAAATAACGAACTTGCAGGACCTTTGCCTGTTTAGAAGAACTTTGATAGAGTCTGCTTGTCTTTGAAGGACTGAGCTCAGATGATAAGGTCGATAAACTGCATAAGAAGAGAAATCAAGAGTTAGATAGATAGTACCAATATATAGATACCTAAGTAAAAATAGAGCAGCTATAACTTACAGAAAGATGATAGAGAGTTCGGACTATATCCTCTCTATCCAGCTCAGGGAAGGAATTGCCAATATTCAAGGACAAAGAAAAACTCCTCTTTCCATCCTTTAATTGATGAAGGAGTGTCTAAAACAAATGGACCCCCAGTCTTAGACCTAACGCTGTTATACCACCAACCCATGTTTTTCCCATTTTCCTTAAAAGTAAAAAGGGAGTTGAACTATGATACATTGAGTTCAGGGTGGCCTAGTTGCCCCCACAAAATTAAGGTTGCAATAAGAGTTCTCCAACCATTGGGGCACAACTGGGTGGGGGCTATTCCCCAGGAAGAAAAGAACTGTCTAATTATTTTCAGAAAAGGTAAGCTCAACCCAGCATAAAGGATTGCTGTATTAAGTGCTACACACCCCCAATGGAGGATTGCTAGCTCAATCAGAGGAGGATGGTATTACTAACTCTAAGGAACTGGGAATTCCATACTTGGCCTTAATACTAGCCAACATATCATCCGTAATCACCGACCTAAAAGAATCAGCACCCCATTCCTAACTACTACTCTCGCTAGCTACCCGTGACCTCTCCTCCCTTATCTTTCTCCATTGCTCCATGCTCCTAGGGGAATTAGATAATGATGGGAAGAAGGAAGATATAGGGATGCGAGTTAATACTTCCGGTAGTCTGAACTTGCGGAAAGGGGGTGGCAGAGGAAGAAGAATAATTTTTTTGATTATTACCTCAGGATCGTACCTGGGATTTGTCCGAACTCATATTAAAAACTCTAGAAAAATGTATATAAAACATAGAAATAATGAGGTATTCTCGGTAAAAAAGGAATACATGAACAAAGCCAACCTCAAAAAGAAGGCGAGAGAAAAAATTTCTAGAGAGCAAAATTTCGAGTTCAAGAATGTAAAAAGTGGAAAAATAAAAGAGAATGAAGCTATTTAAAGGGGCAGAATATCAAAGACCCCAATACAAACTGTCCGAATAAAAGCAATAAATGAATAGACAGCTCGAATTAAAAGCTTCAAGGGGAAGAAAGCCAGCTGCCCCACAGCTGGCATGAAAATAATCCTATGACATGTGTCCTCTGCATTTATTGAAGTAATTATTGTAGAAAATGTAAATTGTACCAATCAAATCCTAAAGGCCAGTCCCTCATACAGGTCGGCACTAACCTGGGGAGATAACTGTTGACACCGACCTCCCAGGTGATTAAGGTCGGATTGATCCACGTCATTAGTAGAACATATGTTGAGCTCAGTTATGTGAGGTCAGCTCGGAGGTGGATACCTTATGTTAGAAGCTTGTGTAGTCTTTCAAAATAAGGAAGAACGTAATGATCAAGAAATCCCTGACAGGATATATGAGCAACCAATCACAAAATCGCAGCTGGAAAGATCTTACATCAACGCCCACATAATCTTCCAATCAGAAGTGTTAGCATCCCCTATTAAGTAATTTATTAATTGCTGGGGGCCACTTCCAATTAATGCTCTAAAGTAATCTGACATAATCCAACTCGGCATCCAATCTTATTGCACCAGCCACCGTATGTTTTCAGCTCAAAATTCCAGTGACAAGACAGGAGGTGCAGCGTGCATGCATATTTTCCCTATACATAGGGATCCCAAGCCCACAAGGAAAGGGAGGAACGTAAATACAAGCATATACAAACTCTTAGTATATTCTCATACTTCAAATATTTCCTATTACTAGGAAGAAATGGGGATTATATCATATTCTTGTAAACCTTTGGTTATTTCAATAAGAAATTCACATTTCTTTTCTTAAGTTAGCTTGAATAACGTTTATACAAATTTCAACGTCAACAAATTGTAAAAATATATTTCATTGAAATGAGCAAAAGACATCCAACCACAAGTGTCACAAGCCATATACCAAAGTGATTGAACTCTTACCTTCAATTCTAATTGACATCTTATCCAAAATGGTTTGCACTGCAATACATAGAACGCATGTTAGATTTGTTTTTGAACATAAATAGGTATGTGGTAGATAATGGAAATATTCAAGGTCTCAGAACGAAAGCTGATAAGTGTGTTTTTACACACTTATTAGACACTTTTTGGAGTTAATTATTGTTGAAATTGAGTAAATTTCCATTAATGTCAATGATAGGTTAAGCGAAAACATAAATTCCAACATCTTTTGAAAATCCAAATATTTTTACTTTTTATCTGTCATTTTATCAGTTTTAATCTAAATTGTAGTTTTTAGGATTTTAAAATTCAGTTTTTAAATGTGTGTGTACTTTTCGTTAAATTAAGACGGATAAACTTCGAATTGAATTCAACACTCTCTGAGAGATCGACTTGGACTCTAAAGCTCCACTTTTACTACTTGTTCTCGACCCATGAGCTTGCGGCAATAGATTTCAGCGAACAAATTTTTGGCGCCGTTGCCGGGGAATGTTTAGATCAATTTGTCAGTTTAATTATCTTTCACTTTAACGAACTTTATTTTTTTTGTTTTTAACTATTTCCTAAAAATCCAAAAGTGTGATTGTCTTCTTGATTTTCAAAACTCCAAACTCATTGAATTTTTATGCATCGTTCGCGAAGTCTCGATCTTGCCGAATTTGATCCGAAAATCGAGGGGACTTTTCGAAAGAGGTTGCATGAACAAAACGAGTTGAGAAGACAACAAAGTGAGATGGATCGACAAGGAATTCTTGTTGACCCTCTCATTCATCCTGAACATGCCCCGATGGTTGGTATTCCGCCTGGTTTCAATAACCAAGCAGGTAGGATCCAGAATCCCATTGTAAACGAGGAAGACATGCTGTTTAGGGATTTCTTGAACCGGCCTGTAGTTGAGAATCAATCAGGAATCATCTATCCTCCTTTTGGGCATCCAAACTTTCAGCTGAGACCTAATGTAATTAATCTATTCTCGAACACCATATTATTCTATGGGAGAATAGATGAAAACCCTCATGCTCACGTGGCTCGATTTATGGAAATTGTGAGCAATTTCACTTATGAAGGTGTGAGTGAGGAGGCTATCAGAATGAGGTTATTCGTGCATACTCTGAAAGATAAGGCGAGAGAGTGGCTTGACACTCTACCGCCGATGAGTATCACGAGTTGGGTAGAATTGATATAAAAATTCACAACAAAATTCTTTCCACCCGCTCGTGTTGCTAAACTCAAACACGACATAACCACTTTTCAACAACTTGACTCGGAAACATTTCATAAAGCTTGGAAGAGATTTAAAGACATGCTTAGACAGTGCCCAAACAATGGGATTACTTCAGCACAGCAAGTCCAATATTTCTATGCCGGTTTAACCCCATTTCACCGATCAAATGTTGACTCATCGTCAAACGGATCTGTCCAAAACAAAAGTATCCGAGAGGCTTATGAGTTATTTAAGGTGATGAGTGAACAAAGTGAAATGTGGCCGGATAGACGTGCTAAAATAGGAGTTAGTGGAGCTCGAGACGGTGAAGCATATTCCTTAGTTTTATCTAAGATCGACTCTTTAGCACGTAAGGTAGAAGGGCTTTCTACATCCTCTTCCAGTTCGCATTCAGCTCACATGATACAATCACCGCATGTTTGTGATTTGTGTGGAGCAAACCATTCCAGTCCAAGTTGTCCTTTGATTGCCAGTAGTTCAGGACCACCCGAACAAGTGGCATATACTCAGAATTTTCAACACCCAGGGTACAATCCATATTCGCAGACTTGTAACCCTGGTTGGCATAATCATCCCAACTTCTCTTATGGGAACAATCAAAATGTATTGAATCCTAAACCACAAGAGAAGAATGAATGTTGGGAAGAGGCCATTGCTAAACTAGCAAATCATCAATTGCAATACCAAGAGTGCAATGATGCCTCTTTGAAAAATCTGGAAAGGCAAGTGGGCCAGATTGCTAAACTTCTCTCGGAGAGGCCTCAATGGGCTTTACCGAGCAACACTGAAACAAACCCTAGAGAGAATGCGCAAGCCATTATACCAGAAGTGGGTAGTAATTGTTTAAACCCATAGTAGTATGGCCCACTGCACCTACTGAAGAAAAAGAGGTGGTACAAAAACCAAATGAAATTGCTGAATCAAGTAAGACTGATGTACAAGAGCCGTTATCATCAAAGGCTCTAACACCAGTCAAGGCTTATGTACCACCTATTCCCTTCCCACAGAGGCTCCAAAAGCACAAATTGGATATTCAATTTGGTAAATTTTTGGAGGTTTTCAAAAAGCTACATTTTAATATCCCGTTTGCTGATGCTCTAGCTCAAACGCCGAGCTATGCAAAATTCATGAAAGACATCATTTCTAACAAAAGGAAACTAGAAAAGCATGAGACGGTGATGTTGATTGAAGAGTGTAGCACTATCCTTCAAAACAAGTTACCTCCAAAAATCAAAGATCCAGGAAACTTTACTATTCCATGCGTCATTGGTGATCTGAATATTAGTAAAGCATTGTGTGATCTTGGAGCGAGCATTAATTTAATGCCACTGTCGATTTTTAGAAAGTTGGGATTGGGAGAAGCCAAGGCTACTACGGTATCCTTGCAATTGGCCGATCATTCAATTAAGTATCCTCGAGGTCTCGTTGAGGATGTGTTAGTGAAAGTTGACAAGTTCATCTTTCCAGCTGACTTCATTATTCTCGACATGGAGGAAGATCATGATATCCCTATCATTTTAGGGCGGCCATTTCTTGCTACTGGTCGAGCTTTGATCGATGTGCAAGAAGGGAAACTCATCTTACGGGTACAAGATGAGCAAGTCACGTTTAATATCTTGAAATCAGTTAAGTACCAGTCGGCATCCGATACTTACTTTAGAGTGGATGTTATCAATCAATTGGTTGCCGAATCTTTTTGTGGGCGTTCTGAGGATCATCTCGAAAAATACCTTATGAGTTCGCCACATAACAATGATGGTGACCCTGATGTTGAGGATATGGTGAATTACTTGAATGCAGTACCTTCCCACACTTTCATCAGGGCACCATATTTTGATGATTTGGACAAAACATCTTCACCACCGCTTCCACAACTTCAAAAAGCACCCACGCTTGAATTGAAGACTCTTCCACCTCATTTGAGGTATGCTTATTTGGGTGAATCATCCATGCTTCAAGTTATCATTTCTAACTCCTTGAGTGAGCTAGAAGTAGAGAAGCTACTTCGAGTTCTTCGGGAACATAAAGAAGCCATTGGGTGGACAATTGTAGATATTCGAGTAATTAGTCCGTCATTTTGTATGCACAAGATACTGATGGAGAATGACTTTAAGCCATCAGTCGAGCATCAAAGGCGACTTAACCCGAATATGAAGGAAGTGGTGAGAGCCGAAGTTGTAAAATGGCTTGACGCAGGCGTTATCTATCCCATTTCTGATAGTCCATGGGTAAGTCCTGTTCAAGTCGTGTCGAAGAAGTGAGGTATCATCGTGGTAGAAAATGAAGAGAATAAACTGATACCTACCCGACCTGTTACTGGTTGGAAAGTGTGCATTGACTACCGCAAATTAAACACTGCAACTAGAAAGGATCATTTTCCTCTTCCTTTCATAGATCAGATGTTAGAGCGGTTGGCAGGGTATTGACATTACTGTTTTCTTGATGGTTATTCGGGCTACAATCAAATTGCAATAGCCCCGGAAGACCAAGAGAAAACTACTTTTACATGCCCATACGGTACTTTTGCGTATTGGAGAATGCCCTTTGGCCTCTGTAATGCACCTGCGACTTTTCAACACTGTATGATGGCGATTTTCTCAGACATGGTCGAGAAATGTATTGAGATCTTCATGGATGATTTCTCGGTATTTGGGTCTTCCTTTGATGGATGCCTAAATAATCTGGAGAGAGTGCTTCAACGCTGTGAAGATACCAATTTAGTACTAAATTGGGAAAAATGCCATTTTATGGTACAAGAAGGCATAGTTCTTGGCCATCGGATATCCCTAAAAGGAATTGAGGTGGATAAGGCAAAAATTCAAGTAATTGAAAAATTGCCCCCACCTACCATGGTAAGAGGGATTAGGAGTTTTCTCGGACATGCTGAATTTTATAGGAGGTTTAGTAAAGACTTTTCGAAAACCACAAAACCCCTGTGCTCCTTACTTGAGAAGAATACCGCTTTCAATTTCTCTCAAGAGTGTCTCATTGCTTTCAATGTTTTGAAAGAAAAACTCATTACTGCTCCTATCATTGCAGCTCCAAATCGGACTCTTCCATTCGAGCTAATGTACGATGCTAGTGATTATGCTGTTGGAGCATTTTTGGGACAAAGGAGAGACAAAATCTTGCATGTGATCTACTATGCTAGTAGAACCCTAACCGATGCACAGTTGAACTATGCCACTACTGAGAAGGAAATGCTTGTAGTAGTGTTTGCATTTGATAAATTCAAATCTTACCTCATTGGTTCAAAGGTCATCGTCTACACTGATCATTCGGCTATCAAATATCCGTTAGCTAAAAAAGATACCAAGCCGAGATTGATCAGATGGGTACTCCTTCTACAGGAGATTAACCTCGAGATTCGAGATAAGAAAGGAACCGAAAATGTTGTAGCTGATCATTTATCTCGTCTCGAGCAACCCGAAGACGTATCAGAAGGAGATATTAATGAGGTATTTCCAGACGAACAACTATTGCAAATTCTACAATTGTTGCAAGTAACCGCTTTGCTATGGTATACGGACCATGTCAATTATCTTGTAAGTGGTATTATACCCCCCGAGCTTTCGTTTCAACAACGAAAAAGGTTCTTCGCTAATATTAAGCACTACTTTTGGGAAGAGCCTTTGTTGTTTAAGAGGGGTCCAGACCAGATCATTCGGAGATGCGTACCGAAAAATGAAATGGAGAACATTCTCGATATATGTCATTCTTCTCCATACGGTGGTCACTTTGGTGCTGTGAAAACTATATCCAAGGTGCTTCAATCTGGTTTTTATTGGCCCACGTTATTTAAAGACGCTCACTCACTAGTCTTTAAATGCGATAGATGTCAACATACTGGTAACATTTCCAGGCGAAATGAAATGCCGTTGACTTAGCTGTTGGAAGTAGAAATTTTCGATGTGTGGGGCATTGACTTTATGGGGCCATTTCCATCGTCATTTTCAAACCAGTACATTCTGGTGGCTGTTGACTATGTTTCTAAGTGGGTTGAAGTTGTAGCTTTACATACTAATGATTCTCGGGTAGTCGTGAACTTTTTGAAGAAAAATATTTTTTCTCGTTATGGCACTCCCCGAGCCATCATTAGTGACGGAGGCAAATATTTCTGCAATCGCCTCTTCGACTCACTTTTGGCCAAGTATGGGTAAAGCATCGTGTGGCTACACCCTATCACTCCCAAACGAGTGGCCAAGTCAAAATCTCAAATCGAGCATTAAAGAGAATTCTCGAGTTGACAGTGAATGCTTCACGGAAGGATTGGTCCAAGAAATTGGACGACGCGTTATGGGCATACCGCACTGCTTTTAAAACTCCAATCGGTATGTCACCATATCGCCTTTTATTTGGAAAAGCATGTCATCTACCTGTCGAACTCGAACACCGGGCATATTGGACTATAAAAGCTTTAAACTTTGATGAAAAGTTGTCGGTGAGAAGAGGTTGCTCCAACTAAATGAACTTGACGAAATCTGCCTCGATGTTTATGAAAGTGCTCGTCTCTACAAAGAAAAGACAAAGAGATGGCACGATCAGAACATTGTTAAGCGGGGATTTTATGTTGGATAACAAGTTCTCCTTTATAATTCTCGACTCCGGTTATTCCCTGGTAAACTCCGCTCTAGATGGTCAGGACCATTCACCATCGTTCAAATTTTCCCACATGGGGCGATTGAGATTTATGGTGAAAAACAGGGACATTTCAAAGTCAATGGTCAGAGATTGAAACCATATTTGGGAGGTGACTTTGACAAAGAACAGTCCACCGTTCTTCTTGATAACACCGAATGATCAAGTCTTATAGTCAAGCTAACGACTATAATCAAGCGCTTGTTAGGAGGCAACCCAACCTTCTTATTGTGTTATTTTATGTTTTTAGTGTGTTTACCATTTTTATTATTATATTTGTGTACTAATACCGCTATTTTTGTAGGCCCTGTTTGCAGTTCCACATGTCTCTGATTTTTTTGCAGGTCTGATCAAATTGAAGTACAACAAGGTCTTTGATCCGAGCTACTCAAGCGCATCACAAGTCCAAACACCTGCATTGGTACCCTTTCACATTGAATTAAGGGAAGTCTCTATTTTCCTTTCGCTTGTTCTTTACATATTGAGGGCAATGTGTTGATTAAGTTTAAGGGTATTGAGCCTTGCCGGCTACTGATGTTGAGTTGTTTGATGTATTGAGCCTTGTCGGCTTTTCTGTGTGCTTTAAATTGGCGATGATGTTGTAACATGTTAGATGGCCTTGTCGGCTGTTAATTGATTCATGAAGTTGGAATTGCTATTGATTCACAAACTATGTTTGTTTGCCAAATTATGTTGTTATGTTGCCAAAATTTTTGTGAAAAATTGCTTATCCATGTGAGATATTGAGTTTCATTGAGTACATAGTCAGGATTGATTGTTATTTCGACATGGAAATGATTGTTTTATGGAAACTGTTTGAATTGGTATAACTTAGGTTGTGAGTATTATTGCAAAATTATATCAATCTATACCCATTTCTCCTCCACTTTACCATGTTTTTAAATAAGTTTGGGGGTGATCGAGCTGGTGAATGATTTTGTTGAAAAAATGTGTTGATTCCATGCATGTTGATAAAAAACTGTTTGTGTGGAGTGTCTGTTGCAAAGTATAAGCTAGGAATTGACCATATGCTAGGAATCTACGCCTTACTATTGCTTAAAAAAAGAACATTGCACTGTGTTAAAACTACGTCTCACTTCGTAGCCTTTTTTTACTCCAGTTATTAAGTCCGTTGGGGTATTTCAAAACCTGGTACCCTTTGGTCTAAACAACCAGGGAGCTACCGACCTAAAGCTCGTTACAAGGGTCAAGAAGAAAGGTTAAGGGAGTGAGGTGAATTTTGAGCTTATATTGAAAAATTTGATTTGGTGCAATTGATTGATATTGGGTGTAGATAACTAGTGGGTTTGACTTACTTAGTACAAACTTGATTGTAATGCACTCATTAGTGGAGAATCATCACATTAATAAATGTTGAAATTGCCGGTTAGATCCAAACAAACTAGTGCTGAAAAAGAAAAGAATGAATGGAATGAACCCTTTAGATTTACACATTGGGAAAATAAAAGAAATATCTATTTGAGTGTGAATCTCACGAGCATGAAAGAATATATTTAACTACAAAGGGTCGGGTTGGAACCAATTTAAGATTGTGTCCATCTTGATAATTGTTTCCTAGTTTAGATGATGATTGAAAGTGGCTATGCACACACTACACTGATCGAACAATGGATAAGTTAAAATGATTTTCGATGACATTATTTGGAGAATAGTTGTGAATTGATATACAATTTTAAAACTCGTTGATATTTTTAGCAAGTTATCTAATATGTTAATCATTATCGCATTTGCATGATTATGTTAGAAGTTAATCTTGCTCGGGATGAGCAAGAGCTCAAGTTTGGGGGTGTGATAAGTGTGTTTTTACACACTTATTAGACACTTTTTGGAGTTAATTATTGTTGAAATTGAGTAAATTTCTATTCATAATTGTGTAATTTTCACTTTTGTAGGCAAAAACCCCCGATAAGAAAGAGTACGAGGTGAAAAGGAAGAAAATTGGACTTAAAGCGTAAAAAATGGTGAAGTTGAGGACCAAATTGCCCAAGATATAAAGTTGAAGGACTTGAAGTGCAATTTACGGAGGGCTTAAATGTAATTAATACAAAATATTGTTAGATATTTTAGGATATTTAGCTTGTGTCATAAAATATCTATTTTATATATATATATATATATATATATATATATATATATATATATATATATATAGAAAAAAGATAGAAAAAATTCTCACCTCTTTCATGTCTTCATTCACGTTTTTTTCCCTCTTTTTTCTTTCTTTTATTTTGTTGGTTTTGTTTGTTAAAACTTGGCTCAATTTGGATGCAAAAATCAATAGCAATTAGGAGATAGCATTAAAGAAAGGTGGTGAAAGAGTTGGAAGGATTCAAAGCTACATAAAAAGGGTTGTATCTATACCTTTGCATTTCTTCCATTTATTTTATCATGTTTGTAATATTTTGTAACAAAAATCTCCTTTGTTATTGTATTAATATGATGATGAGCTAAGTTGTTTTTGTTGAAATTTATGGAGTAGCTTAACCTAATATTTCATTAATGTCAATGATATGTTTATTTTGATTTTGTTATGCATTGGTTATCAAAATAATAGTGTATTAATCATCATGTTGAAAATTGCTTCATTTATTAGACGTCATAGATGTGGTAATTAGGTGTTTATGTGATTGTTGAAAAATAATTACATTTGCTAGACCGAAATGATTAATACCCTGGATTTGCATTAGTATATGTTTTGCTCGTTTAGGTGATATAGAGATATACACCTACTCTAGGTGACCCATTGAGTATTTTCATAAAAATTCATGATGTTGGTTATGTTTGTACTGACATAGAGATATGCGGTATAGATACGCTGATTAGGGTTAATATGACCTCGAGAGTGGGTATTAACTAAAATAGAAAAATCAGGTCTGACTACTTATTTTGATAATTTGCATCTGTGCGTGATTGAATTGACATTAATGAAGTATAGGTTAAGCGAAAACATAAATTTCAACATCTTTTCAAAATCCAAATCTTTTTTACTTTTTATCTGTCATTTTATCAGTTTTAATCTAAATTGCAGTTTTTAGGATTTTAAAATTCAGTTTTTAAATGTGTGTGTACTTTTCGTTAAATTAAGACGGATAAACTTAGAATTGAATTCAATACTCTCCGAGGAATCGACTTGGGCTCTGAAGCTCCACTTTTACTACTTGTTTTCAACCAGTGCGCTTGCGGCAATAGATTTCAGCGAACAAGTTTTTAAAATAGCTTTAAAAATGTAGTCACACTATTCATTTTGAGTTCGGAATATTCAAACCGTAGTGGTGGTCTCGAGTATTGACCACCATAATCAACACAAATACCCCTCATTGTGAGCATTCTCTTTCGTGAAATGATAAACATGAATCAAAACGTAATTTCGATTGAGGTTGTTCCATTCTTTTGGAATCTGAGATGAAGAACATACATAGTTAAGTACAAAAGATAGTGCAATTAATTTCAAAATTTTATTATCTGTAAAAAAATTTTAAATAATTGAACTTACTCAAAGGCGTGAATGAATTGGCCATAACCGAAACACCTTTTGTATATCTAATTCATTCATTCAAGTTATAGGAAACACAAGATAAACTTGACTCTTGTAAAAAAAAAAAAGAGCAACGAACAAGAAACAATCAAAATTTGCTATCTAATATTTTTCTAACTAAAATAATATAAATATTTAGAACATATTTCGATGACTTCAATATTAGTAGGTAGCTAGAAAAAAATAGTAAACGAAATCAAATCCTTTTATCTTTGAAGAACGATTAAAATCTGATTTATATTTTGAGGTACAAGTACAAGAAATTAGAAGGCTAAGTATAATACAACAATCAAATTCCACAAACTAAACAAATTCAACGAAATATGAAGTAAAAAATCAACAGAACTTGAAATTTTTTCTTAGAAAAATATAAAAAAGATTTCATATATAATACACCAAAAAACCTAGAAAAAATCAAAACCCCCAACAAAATATAAACCCAAAAAAAAAGGAGAAATCCAAACTACCTGTAAATGTACAACCGATCAAAGCCACCAAGAAGAACGAACCCAAAACGAAGAAAACAAACTCACGGTCTAGATGTAGGAAGCTCAAAATTGATGGTGCATTCTAAGAGAAAGATAAAAATTAAACAATAGGACCATTAATATAAAAAACCTTGAAACGAAACATTCAATCGACCGAAGAAAGAAATGTACATATTCAAAACCCCACCGAAGATATTTTCTTCCTTCCATATTGAAGTAATAAATGAGATCCTAACGCAAGAACTTGCACTTCATATAGTTTTCAGAGAATCGTGAGAAGAAATTACATTGTGTGATCGCTGTCATCAAAATTACATTTGTTTGTAAAGCCTATGTGCTACAAATTGCTCTATAACTTGCCACGAATTCCAAAATAGAAGCCTTAAGTATTGAATGTTCCTTTAATTTGTTGTTCACGATTCTCTTTGAGCAGGAATATGAAGTTGAATTTCGATGCTAAAACCCTTTTATTTGACTACCATTCATTGGCAATTTCCAACTCTATTTAACTACCATTCACAGGGGTGATCTCTGCAATCTTCTTCATTTTCAGCATTGATTTGATGTAAAATTGCTGTTGAAAATCAAGAAAAAATGGAGGGAAGTCCTTAATTATTGAGGATAATGGCATGACATGGAATAAATTTAAAGTGTCCATAACATGATTTGACCGTAAGAGACCACTTGTGTTTTTATAAGGATAATAATTCAAATTCTATTAGAATGTTGATCGAGTGGAGTGAAATAGTGACACTTCTATCATCTCTATTAGGTGAAGATCAATTATTTATCTAGTTTGAGAAATGTGAAGTAGCGATAGAAGAACATCCCTAGGTTATTGCAAAAATTTCAATAAACTTATAATTTTATCTTCACAGCTCACTAAGGAATGGAAGGATGAATTTGGAGATGCAAATGTCAATCTCTAGAAGTTTATTGCAAAAATCATCTTAAAATTATTACATTAATATAAAAAGGCAACGACTTAGAACTTTAATTATTTGTTTGATATGAAACTAACATGACTGATATCCTACTCATTGTGGGTTGAAGTGATCTTATTCACTGATGAGGTGGCAATATGTGGTCTTGCCACTCATCGGTGGGGTCTAAAATACCGGTGAGATGGTAAGACCACATCTTGCCACCACACCAATGTGTATGATATCCCCTGCCCACTATGGGCAGAGATCAATCCTGATGAAACTAAATGTCATTTGTTATAGATTTTTTGGGAATAAATTTTCAGAAAATGATTTTTTTTTAGAATGTTAGGTTAAAAATGGGTAAAAGTTATGGGTCCACGTTTACAATTATTTTATTATGAAAATGTGTGGTTGAAATGAGTTTGATGAAATATAAATTTTAAAAAATATGTATCAAACATATGTTAAATGTTATTATTATAGAAATTAACCAAATAAAGTATCGTTACACCCATTTTCTAAAACTAATTTTTCCTTTAATTCATTTGCAATCATAGATTTGGTGAGATCCACAATTTTTATTAATTTTTTAACTATATATTTTATCAATCTTTATCAAAATCTACTAAAAATTTTCATCAATCATCCATTGCAAAACTATCATTTTATAAGAATAAAGTTTGCTCGAAATTCACGCTATGTTGCATCAAATAGAAATTCTTCGAGTTGTTTTTCATGTTGAAACGGTTTTTCTTTATCCATGGGCCATGAGTTTCAATGTATTGGGTGTATCATGAGCATCAACCAAGTAAAATCTGGTCTTTGATGGTCCTTTATTTGTAGTGGAGATCAACAAGTACACAAGGCTCAACGCTATGTGAGAAATAAGGAAATGACTACAAAGTCAAATAGGTCGAATTAGAATCACTTTTGGTGAATTATAATAATTGTTGTTGCTTAGCAGTTCAATACGAAGGGGAAATGTCAACAGATTGGAGATAACTTGTGTTCTATATACAATGAATTTGTGAAATTTTATATATTTCATCGATAAATTTTGTAGGGACAAGGCAACAAATCCTACATACAAAAGAAAATTAATTGATTTTCTAAAATTTCTCGCATAATTATTTTCTATCATCTCTACCCAATAACTATTGTAACGTGGTAAACTATACACACAATTAAGGAATATATCATGTTTCCTATGATTATGCTAAAGTCACTACACAATCATGAAATATAACTAATTACATATATTTTCCACAAATGATTATTATCCTTGCCGTAAAATAAGTGTTGGGATTGTAACTGTAATCGGCAAGCAGCCAAATATTTCAATCCCTCTTATGTGTAGAATTAAAATGGCAATTATAATAATTCTCAGCTTCAATAACTCACACACACTGCAAAAACTGAATAGTAAAACACAATGACTTGTTTACTAGGAAAACCTTTCAATGTGAACAAAAAAACCTCGGGAGCTAGTCAAGTTCAACCTTCCACTATGAAGAATAATGGGATACACAGTCAAACTTTTCAGAACACATCACGAACACATAGTTCTTAGATAACAACAATAACATCACTCTAAAGTGGATACCCAAAATAACAAAGAGAAAATATCACTAAACGATTTTACACTACCCAGAGAACTGAATGGACGATCAACTTCAGTCAGAACGAAGCTCTTTTCGTCAGGAATAACATACTGAAATTTCAATTTAATCAGACCATAAATATGCATCGATCATTGATGGAAAGGAATGAAATCCATCTTTGCTCTCTGCCCTTTTTTCTTCTCTGTCTTTCTGCAAAAGCCTCTCTCTCTCTCTCTCTCTCTCTCTCTCTCTCTATTTGTTTTCTTGCTTTTAATTGATTTTGAGACTTAGTGGAAAGTGGTCCCCACTTACCACTAAAATAAGTAAGTTCCCTCACAAGAGGGAACACCCAACAATAAGATATATATACAAAGTAGATATCAGTGACATGAATCAAGAATCATATATATGAACCATTGGGTTTTGATACCCAATAAATCTTGTGCGATAAGTTATTGTTTATTCAGTCAGCATCGATTAGTTGACTGAAGTTGTATATCGACACCACAATTGTCTAAACCAATCATATAACCTATTTGGGCCATTTGAAGTGGTCTAATATTAGTTAGTACTGCTCATGGCCCAACCCAAAACTCTTGGATGATTTTTTGGTTAATAACTCATTTATATTACGTATTGGGCCCTATATCTTATTAACCTAAAGCCCACCTAAGCCCCTTTATATATGCCACCCGTTACTATGGGGTACTTACAAAAATACTCTTAAAATTAGGGGTGTTTTGAAAAATCATGTGAAAAGTTTTTAGGAAGTAAAAAATACTGTGTAAAATAAAAAAGTGACATATTATCACTTTTTTATAAAAATTGTCACTTTTTTTAAAAAAAAAAAAGTGACACAAACTCAAAAAAAGTGACAAAATTAAAAAAAAAAAAAAGTGACACACACTCAAAAAGTGATACAAACTCAAAAAAATGACAAAACTAAAAAAAAGTGACACTCTCTCAAAAAGTGATAGAAACTCAAAAAAGTAACACAAATTCAAAAAAGTAACAAATACCAAAATAGCACCATCCATTTGTGCAGTAATCATGTTCTTAAAATAATCAGCACGTCCGGTCAATCCACATGCTAATTATGTTAGGAAAATATAACATATTATTTTATTTTTTTATCTTTTTAAAAAGTGACAAACTTAAAATGTGACCAAAAACTAAAAAAGTGAAAAAATTCAAAAAAGTGACGAATTCAAAAAAGTGCCACAAATTAAAAGAAGCCATACAGATTAAAAAGTGACAGACAATAAAAAAAAATGACAAACATTCAAAAAGTGACAATTTTTAAAAAATGACAAACTCAAAAAAGTGACAAAAAAAAGTGACACAAATTAAAAAAAAAAAAAGTGACAATCACTCAAAAGCGAGAAATTCAAAAAAAAAATGTCTACACTTAAAAAAAGTGACAAAAATAGTATAACGGTGATCACCTAAAAACAGATAAAAAAAAAAATACCCATTAGATTTAAAAATTGAGCACCTAAATTTTTGTCATCTCATTCAAAATGCATCTAAATGTTTAGAAATACGAACTGCGTTCTTGGAACTATAAAAGCAAAAATTCAACTAAAATCCCCAACCCATTCAGGTAATTTATCAAACACATTATGCCATATTCAAAATCTTACAAGAAGCTAGCAACAACACGCTATGATTTCCTAAATGGCAAATTAGTAGCCACTGCTTAAACTATAATTCAGCTACATTATATGGAAACTAACATCTGTGCTGTAGAAATACATAGCATCAAGAACACCTTCGAAGCAAATGCCACAAAAGCTGCTGCATCCTCCGTCACGTAATTTGTTGCATCCCAAGTTCCACCTCTGGTTGGCTGCATTTACCATCGCCCTCGACTGTAGCTGACATAACAAAGTCTCTGTAAAACATATGTGCCCAAGATCCGGATTCTGTTGTGGATCCAAAATCTGTTCCGGAACCGGACCCTGAACTAAGATCAAAGCTGCTATTAGGACTAGTCATAGGGTTGAACCTGTGGTTATGTCAATGCTGAATTTCCCACCATTTTTCGCACTAATCGTTGAATTGGCTAGTGGTGTAGTGTCTATGCCACCCTCAGAGATGAGTTCGAAGCGGTAGCCAAGGAGGTCTCCACCATTGCCCTCCCTCCAGGCCTCCAGGCGGCCCCAAGGCTTCCAAGTGCTGTGGCTGTGTCGAAGAATGAGCCATGCTCCTGGATTAGATCGGCTCACCCTATCGGTGCCAAGCGATGGCACAAATGGTGTCACCGTTGATGCAGCAGCTACAGGCGAGCCAGAGAGGTCGTGGACGGTGATCGACCACCCCTTTCTCTCTTTCATCGGCTGTTCTTTATTAGCTGTTACTGAACTCACGCAACTGGTTGAGGTACTTAGTTCTGATAAGGAAGATCTGTTCAATGACAATTCAAGAATTAGGGGCCATTTGAAGAAAGATTATTCTGGTTGAGGTACTTGGTTCCCCAATTGTATTGTTTAATGTTCATTTGTATTCTCTCTCTCACATTTGTAGCCATGAATTGGCTATATATTTCTCAGTGCGTGTGATCAAGGGTTTGGATGGTTTTGGGGGTTTTTCTGTGTGCGGGGATGCTGGAGGGTTTTTTAACGTATTTATTATGTTATTAAATGTTTTAGTTAGTTAATAGGGTATTAATCAAATTAGTTAATTTTTTAGGGTATTAGGCCTAATTTGCCCCGTTACTATTGTGTTTGGTTTTCGTTAGCCCGTGTGTTTTAGAGAAAACGGCATTCCTTGGCTTCGTGCTTTGTTTTATTCTCCTTTCTCAGCCTTTGTGGCTGACTTTTGAGGCTACAATAAACCTTCACACTTAGCCCTTTGTGGGCAACTAGAGAGAAGCCGGGTTGGGCGATTGGTTTGTGGTTTTGGATTGAATATTGTGGTGTTGATTCGACGAGATCGAGCCTGGTTCTTTGGTGATTGAAGACTCATCTCCAACATGAAATTTCCAAACGAATATAAAGGCAAAACATTGATAGAAAGGTACTAAAAATAACAGACAAGAACTTAAATTATGCATAGTTTCTTCGATAAAAGGGTAGTCATAATTCCATTCATTTCATAATTTCGAGTTCAATATCAAAACATGAAGTAATTAGCTACTTAGATTTCATTTGGGTGAACCACCACCACCGGCAGCGGCGACATTAGCAGCAGCAACAGCTTCAAAACGAGCTTGGAAAATTGCAGTCAACTTATCTTTGGGAGGCAGATTTTCCTTTATAATGTCAGAGTTTAGGTACTCATCCATCCATTCACCTAACTTTGGAAATTTTTCTTTAGTCAACACTTGTAATCCTGCCAATTCTTGCACAATTATAAACCAGTATGATATGAAATTGGCAACTATATCAACCATTCCAATAGTGTCACCCCCAAAGAATTTATTGCCAGAAAGTGCGCCCTCGAGAAATTTCAGTAGTTCAGTCGATTCTTCCTTGGCCTTCTCCTGCTCCTCTCCTATGCTCAAACAAGCTTTCCTTATTGCAGGCGAACACTGAAAAACGTACAAAAAATAGAAGCGTCGTTAATTGTTGAATGTGCAAGTAGCACCATTATAAGACCACGTGACATGTTTAATATTGTACCTTTTCATCCAAGAACTAAGCCCAGAAGCGCACCATGGCTCTCTCATAAGGATCTTTAGGCAAAAGAGAAGGACCTTCGTCCCAGGTTTCATCAATGTATTCAAGAATCACCAGAGACTCACAAATTGGCTTGCCATTGTGTACTAACACAGGAACTTTCTTGTGAACTGGGTTGTACTTTAACAGCAAATGGGACTTCTTGTTGTGTACATCTTCGCTTATGAATTCGTACTCAACGCCCTTGAGTTTCAAAGCAACCTCGATTCTGTGGCTAAATGGGCTTTCCCAATAACCATAAAGCTTCACTTCTGCCATTTTACTCTCCTTTGATTTTCAGTCTATACTTTGCTGTATTTCCATTCTCCAGGGTTGAGCCTAATATATAGAGGGAGCCTAACTTGTCCGCTAAGAATGAATGAATAAATTAACTTGTCCACTGGTAAATAATTATTTGTAAGTTGACCAAGTGATAGATACTGATTGGTTACCTAGTAGACCCCTTCAAAGCAGACGTATGGGGTGATCACATCAATCTTTGTTTTTTCTAGCATTGAACCGACTAAAGTCTCTATTATATATATTTAGCAAATCACTTTCTATTCACGAGATCTATAAGTACTATCAACTTATTTATCGCTTATTCATATCGGTTTATAGACACAACTATTTATAAACGCTTTAAAATTTAATGAACTTTTTGTAAAAATTGAACAGAAATAGAAGAGATCTTTTAAACACGATCAATTTTCTCAACCCTTTTCAAAATTCAATGAAAAAGCCTCAAAATAAAGCCTCCTCAAGTATAATGTTTTTTTCATTTTTCTATTTTTACTCTCACTTCGGTAGTCTAAATCATGTTTGATTGTGCTTAAAATGAAGTAAAATTACATTTTAAGTAACTTTTATCTTACTTTTAAAATTAATAATAACTTGCACATTTCTAGTTCTTACCGATAAAAAAATATTTTAAGGCTTATTCTTTTAATTTTAAGTTTAGTCGAAGTTGCTCCAAGCTTTAAAAAGATTTTATTGAGAAAGAAAGTAATGTTTAAATAACTCCAGACATATTTTGCCAAAAAAAAACTTTAAATTAGTTGATGCAAACATGCTTAATCAACAATGTCTTCCAGATAATTTTTTAAATCTTCACATACCCCCTTTTCCCTTAATTGTCTCTCAAGTTATCTAGAGAATAGATCTTCACATGCGCACGGCACGGCACTGCACAACACACGTCCACCGTCGACCGCCACCACCAACCATAAAATCCCCACATCCAACACTGCACAACAAGAATCACCACCACCGCACAACTCAAAACCACCACAATTACCACAATAAAACCACAAAAAAGGAGCAGAAAACATATCTCCAACACTCTTTGCTCAGTTTTTGACAACCCATTTTAAATCGTCGGCTCAGATCGGCGAACTCAATGCAGTTGCAAGCTCTATTCCCGCTGGTAAAGAAAATGGGGAATGGAGGAAAGAGAGAGAAGAGAGGAGGTGGCACATGGCTACGCCTCCGACGACCGCCGATCCCCAACTCCGCTGCGCAGGGACCAGGGAAAAGTCCAGATCGCCACATGGGTGCGCCACCGACGATCGCCGAGCCTCAACTCCGCCGCGCAGGGGTGCACCTCCAACGCCGGGCCTCAAATCTGGAGTTGTGGTGCCGGGGAAGCTTGGTGTAGGAAGAGAGTGACGGGAGGAGGCGTTTGTAGAGAGAGGACGGAGAAAAGTAGAGAGAGAGAGAGAGAGTAATGTGAGAAGTGAGATCTAATTAGGGTTTGTAAGTATATATTTTTAGTAAAAATATTTATTTTATTAAAATTTTAATTAAAATAAAATATCTGATTTTTGAATAACTAAACTTTGAATCTTATTTGTGAAATTGGATCTTGAAACATAGGGTTGGCTATAATTTCCACTTTAACAAACCAATTAACTAAATGAAAATTGATCCTCGGACTCTTAAGCCCAACAAGTAACATTAATCCAATTTGTAAAATATGAAAGACATATGTCTTTATGTGAGTAAGAACTTAAGGTGCCAGTATCAACAAAACTCAGCCTAATCTCCCTCATTTCAAAATGAAAAATTAAATAGGCAAGGCATCAATGAAACAAATATACAGTTTGTGTTTATGAATTGATTAAACAATGAAACCAGAAGAGTATCTAGAGCATGTTTTGCTAAGTTTAAAATCCAATTAAAATTGAAAATATAGTCGTTATTGGGTCTCACTCGTATAATAAAAGTCAACAATAACGACTAGTTTTTCAATTTTAATCTCTACCGATCACGCCCATAGTTTCTAAAATACTAAAATATCAGCCATTTATGCAATATATGACAAAAGTTGATTATAAGTAACTATATGCTTATGATGACTCGTAATCTTATAGCTTCAATTTCTAATCAGCCACAAAATTGTAGAGAAAGCTGATTCTTGTTGCATCAAGGGAACAAATCAGCAGTTTACATACTGATTGCTTTGTAAAATAATGCAAGACACTCAACAGAGCATCTAAGTTCTAAAATTGTCAGCCAGAATATGCAATAAATGACAGTCAAGTAGTAGTTTAGTAAGTAAATTCCGACCTAATGACCCATTGAGATCGTACAAATTTTAATTTCCAAGCAGGCAAAACATTGCAAAGGGGAGAAAAAAAGTAAACTTCAATTGTTGAACCAAATTCTATCGAGAAAACTGGTTTTTACTGATATCCACTTCTGTCGAGATAAGATACATAATTTATGTTCTTTGCATAAATTGAATTGAAGACCTAAATAAAATTTTGAGTACTAACAGATGTGCAGATGAGAAAATATTAAAACAACTTCTAAGTTTTCAAAGTTGTACTTTGGCATGAATTGAATGCAGAGAAAATAATTTCAAACCTTCTCAGTCTGGTATACTTGTTCTGTATTCATTCCATATTGTTCATTTGCATATAGAAACATATTATCAGCCATCATTTTCAATCTTTTCTACACATCAGCCGGTTGAAGTGAAGAAGAGTGTTGTTGATTCATGAATATTACACCCTTTCCACCCATCTCTATGCCAACAATAATATGCGTGCCAAACTTTTCAATGAACCCCGAAAGAAAAATATGAAGTTATAACAAAGGAGAAACCTCAGAAAAACAATACATTTTAAAATATAACACAAAGGTAGCAAATGGTATCATGGATCCATCCAATTATATTTAATAGTAGAACTCAACCACCTTTAGCTCAAAATTTATAAGGCTTCTTTGTAAATAATATATTCTTATATAAAATTTTAGATGATTAACAACAAAAAGAGTAGAAAGAAACATTTTTTCATGTCCACATAATATTTGAAAATGCAGTAACAATCAGAATTATATGTTGCATATTTGAAGGATGTATGACAGCAACATGAGGCTTGAATTTAGTTAGCGGACCTCATACTCCTTAGCTGAGAAGATATATTTTCAAAGAAAGGTACACAGATTGGGCAAGCCATTACAAAGGTGTTCAAGCTTTCTTAGTATCCTATCACCATCCCTTTTCTTCATACATAAGTGCACAATTGCCCAACCATACTACCAACTCCATAAAAAATTGAAAAAGCAAGATTAGTAGAAATATCACACCGCCACTGACAATTAGCAGGAGCTCTAGACATAAGGGTGCGCAAAGTACTTTCAACCACACACAAAAATAATCTACCCCTTCTGTAAACAAAGGAATGAAAAGGAAAACAAGATTCAACTTTTCGAGACACCAATAGAACAGAAGCTTAAAAATAGCTTGCAACCAAAATAATAGTAGCATCTCCATTACGCTTAGTCGCTTATACATTGCCAATGCAGCGGGCTCCCATTATGATGGGATTTCTTTTTTTTTACGTGATCAGTCAGCACCATCTGAGATTTTTCAAGTGCAAATGTGGAGTGTTATGAACATTCCATTAAAAGCAAAGGTTTTTGTGCTGCATCTTTTTGCCAACAACCAGAAAACTCAAACATAGCATTGAAGAGCCCAGAAGGAATTTCTTCGGTCAATGACAGCTCTTGGTTAAATTGTTCTGAAATCCAGGGGGTAATTTGCAAAAAATAAAAAGTCATGAAATTCGAGATAAAAATATGTATAAGTAAGCAGAGAATATGTATACATTTATTTTTTCTTCTATTCTTCTTCTACTTTTTATTGCATTTGATTGTTTTATTTTATGTTTATGATTGGTGAATGAAGAAAAAGAGAAAAAAATTGTTTCAAAAGTTGTCAAAGCATTACATGAAACCAAATTTTATATGCAACTATTTCACAACATTCTTGCTCCGGATTATAAGAGTACACAATAATATGAATAGGTAATTGCAGAATAGTAACATCAAAACCACATTGATACAATCACAAATAAACGGCTGCAACCATGTAAAATAAGATTCCCTAGCAGTCAATAACCACGAATGTGCTTGATAAAAAAAATGAAAGAACAAAAATTCTTAGCAAAGTGGGTGCACACAATATACCAATCAATCATAAGAAAAATGACATACAAGTCAAATCAATCTGCGAGCTTCCCATGTTCTGGTGGAATATTCCCAACAATCAGTTTATCATTCAGTTCCGTGTTAGGCAAAAAAACACTTTAGTACGATGATGCGTCATAATTTGTGATTCGTTAAAACAGAAAGTCCATACAAGGCTTTGGAAACATAAGCTAAGTGCTCATTATCATCCTACAGATGTCTCGCATAAATGTCCACTCAAGACACAACTGTGCAAGTTTATGCAGAAATGAATTGAAAAGAAGACTAATAGTAACATACAAATAGTGGAGCTTTGTCCATTGGGTTAATGTAAATTTCAAAAAGTAAAAAATCTACAATTATTAAATTAAAACAATTGAAATATATCATAAAAATCAACTCCCCCACTTCAAATTTCTTAATTTATTTTCCCCCAACCATTTTAGCTTTGAATTGAACCATATAGTACTATTCAAATTTACCAATTAAGTAAAACTATAATTTAGCTACGGAAGACAATCATTTAAGCAGGAAAGGGCAAATTATGACAACCAAATTTGGAGAAACGCAATATATATAAATACACAAACCATTCGTCTATGTATGCATGAATTTATGTATATATTTCGTTTACAAATACCCCTCATTGTGAGCATTCTCTTTTATGAAATGGTAAACATGAATCAAAACGTAATTTCAATTGAGGTTGTTCCTTTCTTTTGGAATCTGAGATGAAGAACATACAACAGTTAAGTACAAAAGATAGTGCAATTAATTTCAAAATTTATTATCTGTAAAAAAATTTTAAATAATTGAACTTACTCAAAGGCGTGAATGAATTGGCCATAACCGAAACACCTTTTGTATATCTAATTTATTCATTCAAGTTATAGGAAACACAAGATAAACTTGACTCTTGTTAAAAAAAAAAAAAAAAAAAGAGCAACGAACAAGAAACAATCAAAATTTGCCATCTAATATTTTTCTAACTTAAATAATATAAATATTTAGAAGATATTTCGATGACTTCAATATTGGTAGGTAGCTAGAAAAAAATAGTAAACGAAATCAAATCCTTTTATGTTTGAAGAACGATTAAAATCTAATTTATACTTTGAGGTACAAGTACAAGAAATTAGAAGGCTAAGTATAATACAAAAGTCATATTCCACAAACTAAACAAATTCAATGAAATATGAAGTAAAAAATCAACAGAACTTGAAATTTTTTCTTAGAAAAATATAAAAAAGATTTCATATATAATACACCAAAAAACCTAGAAAAAATCAAAACCCCCAACAAAATATAAACCCAAAAAAAATGGAGAAATCCAAACTACCTGGAAATGTACAACCGAGCAAAGCCACCAAGAAGAACAAACCCAAAACGAAGAAAACAAACTTACAGTCTAGATGTAGGAAGCTCAAAATTGATGGTGCATTCTAAGAGAAAGATAAAAATTAAACAATAGGACCATTAATAAAAAAAACCTTGAAATGAAACATTCAATCGACCGAAGAAAGAGATGTACATATTCAAAACCCCACCGAAGATATTTTCTTCCTTCCATATTGAAGTAATAAATGAGATCCTAACGCAAGAATTTGCACTTCATATAGTTTTCAGAGAATCGTGAGAAGAAATATAGAAAAAAAAAAGGAGAAATGAGAAATTTTGCAATGGTTTTGGGGAAGAAGTGGAGTAAGTGAAAATAGAATACATGGCAATGAAAATGACTAGAGGGAGAAAACGTTTCCGTGAGAGAAGAGAAAGGAATGAGTTGATGGTTGCGTGTAAAATCTAAAGTGGCAATACGGTGCCATTTTAGTGGTCCGAAATGGCGTCTTTTTAAGGTCCTTTTTTTTTTTTTTTGAAAAAATGACATCAGCATAGCATCATAATGACACATTATGAACAGTAATAAAGTTTGCTCTTTTATATATTGTAGTAAAGTAACTACTTATATATGTGGATAGTACTTGTAGATCGTTCAAAATGTATAAATAAAAAGTGATTTGAGTATTTATAAACAAAATATCATTTGACTGACTTGTGCTATACATTTTAATTAGTACTATTATTAAGGTTTGGATTTGTCTTAGGGTCCATTTGATACGACTTTTTCTTTTTATAGGAGTGCTTCTTGAGAAAAACTACATTAATTAGTGTTTAGAAGCTAATTTTTAAAAGAACGTTTAGAGGAAGTCGCATTGAAAACTTTTATAAAATTAGTTAAACATGTGCAAAAATAGAAAACTTTTATAAAATTAGTCAAACGAGTGCAAAAGTAAATTTAGATCTCAAAATCTCCTTTTGGCTTCTCAAATACATGCCAAACAGGACTTTAAAAGTTCTTCTAACTAAAAGAAACATTACTTGTTGCTTAGTATGAACTCACAAATTGATATTTGAGAAATCTCTTAACAAGGTTAATATCTTAAGGCTCTGTATGACATGATTTTTGAGAAGTAAAAAAGAGTCTTTGAAACTTAAAAGCTACTTTTGGACACGTTTGACTAATTAGAAGACGGTGGGAAAAGCATATGAAATTAGTGAAATTCGAATTTTGAACAATAAACTTAAGATAATAATATCTAAATTATAGGGATTCTTTGAAATGAAAAATCAAATGCTAAAAATATATTTAAATTACTTATTTATTTTTAATACATAATTGTGAATAAGAAAAGTTATTACCTAATTTTTTATGAGGGAAATTTAAAAGCATGGTTTCCTCCAATTTCCTCTTGTGAAAATTAGGCCCTCTGTCTACATTTTTTTTTCGAGTTATGAAGTAGCACTGGTATTTTTGTGCAACGGCAAATTGTTTATGAGGAGTGTAACCTTGATGCCCTCTAGAAAAACTATCCATTTCTTCTACTTTATGCGATGATCTAGTGTTTTATTGATGATACTATCCTTTTGTTATATTGGTTTGTATTGTCGTTTTCTAGGGCGGATATTAGGGGTGGCAGCACTAGGCTATAGTCCAGGGCTGCCCAAGCCCATACCCAAAAATAATTGCCCAAAAAGAAAAATGAAAATTCAGCCCATCAACCAGCAATGGCTCACCATCAGTCCAAGAAAACTTAGCCATCCCTCCAATCTCTCAAGCAAATGTTTTAGTTTTAGTTTTAAGCCAAAGCCAAAATTCCATTAAAACTGTATTTGTAGAGAAATTGCTCTATAACCTTACAATCTTACCCTAGAATTCTCGAGGGATTTAAAAATTTCCATGTTGATTCGATGTTACTGTTGCTCCTTATTTCCTCTGGGACATTGACATTTCAATGGTTGTCAAAGACCGCCACAAGAATTTTCACTAATAATATTTATACAATGTAATGTGTTTGTCACATTGCGCTTTTCAGTGAGAAGAGTATAACGAAAGCCGCATTAGTATTTGGGCATGCACTTGCTGTGAATTTGAGATCTATTAATGCCTAAATTATGTGAGGGTTTTGTTACTTTTGTGTGTGATAATGTGGTTGGACTTGGAATGGTTGCATAGGAAATGAAAATATGAAATATTGTTAAGATTTTTCATTTGTTTGTTTGAACAGTTATAGAGTAGAAGTATTTAATACATGCATATAAAGGAAAGAAACTGTAGGGAAATTGTTTATTCAATTCTTGCCATTCTTGTTATTAGGGTAAATAAAGGTTGTTAACTTGTTTTTGCTATTTGTTTTTTACATTTGATGTTTGTCCTTTGACGCCTTTTATGTGATGTGAATTGTGGAGTAAATTTTTAGTGCTCATACAATATTTAGAGTCTAAAATTACGTATTTTCCCCCTCATCTTTGAGTACCTTGCGGTATTTGATTTGATATTTCCTACTCCAATTTTAAGTTGTTGAATGCATATAGAGAATGTGCGTTATGGCATTTTTTGAATTAACTTTTTGAATTTTGGTTTCTACATTGTAAAAGAAAGAATTAGGGAGAGAAATCTTTTTGCCTGCCACAGAGTGAATTACTAGCTCTGCCCCTGGTCATTTTGTGCTACATTGTGTGATCGCTGTCAGCAAAATTACATTTGTTTGTAAAGCCTATGTGCTACAAATTGCTCTATAACTTGCCAAGAATTTCCAAAATAGAAGCCATAAGTAATGAATGTTCCTTTCATTTGTTGTTCACGATTCTCTTTGAGCGGGAATATGAAGTTGAATTTCGATGCTAAAACCCTTTTATTTTACTACCATTCATCAAAGTGTCCATAACATGATTTGACCATAAGAGACCACTTGTGTTTTTATAAGGATAATAATTCTATTTAGATATAATTTTATTTTATTTTTATTTTAGGTTACATATGACAGTATTAGGTTAGGTAAGATTCATGTGATGAAAGGTTGGTTAGTCTAAATCCCTAGATATTGTATAAACTCTTTATAAAAACACAAGCCATTGGCACTAACATTAAAACAGATAATTTTACCAACAATATATAGTTCTTAAGTAGGTAGGTAGGACACACTTTCTTTAACTGAGACTCAGACGTGAATAAAGAATACACGTGTCAATTCTGAAATGTCAATGAGTACTAAGTTGAGTATTTCTGAAGCCCCGTTTTCTTGAAATCTACTCAATCGAATATGCAATATTGTAACATGTGGGTTAGTATTGATACTTTGAGTTGAATTCAATAAAGATATCAAACACGTAATCATAAAAATATTTATATGCATGGCTCACACCACGACACACTAATTCTTTTTACATTCAAACATAAACTAGCGACAGAACATTTAAGAATCATACTCTCATTTGTTACAGATTTACTGAATTTCTTATTCAATAGCAAGACATGACTAATCAGCTACTTAGTTTTCATTTGGAAGCAGCAACAGCTCGGAAATGGGCTTGAAAATGCGCAGCTAACTTATCTTCGGGCGGTAGATTTTCCTTTATAATACTGCAATTATGGAATTCATCAATCCATTCACCTACATTGGGAAATTTCTCTTTTGTGAATACTTGCAGTCCTGCCAATTCTTGGAGAATTCCAAACCAATATGCAATATTGCTCGGAAGTGTACTCTTAAGAATTTTCAGGAGTTCAGTTCATTCTTCCTTGAGCTTCTCTTGCTCCTCTCCTTTGCTCCAACATACTTTCCACATTGCAGGCACACGCTAAAAGCAAATGATTTTTTTTTTTTTTTGGACGAGCGTGTGATACACACATATATTGTTAAGGAATAAATTTCATGTCGATTAATTATTAAAATATAGATCAACATATAAAGATTTAAATTATTTTCTTAATAAGATCGACATTTTAAGATGAAATTCCAACTCTTAATATCGTATCAGAATCCATTAATCTCAAACGAGAAATTTGATCAAATTAAAATTAAAAAATAAGGGAAAAATGAATTTTGAAATAATGATTTTTTTGGAGAACGAGTGATTAAAAATGTAGGAAAAAATTTTCAGTGTACGTGCAAAATATTTTGCCTATGTTTGGCCCCCATTTTTTCAAAACTCATTTTCAACCACACATTTCCCCATAAAATAATATTACATGTAAATCAAAATATTTTTCTTATTTTTTAACTACACACTCTTCAAAAAAATCACTATTCCAAAACTCATTTTCTCCCAAATTTTCATTAAAATGGAGCCTAAACAAAAACTTTATTGTGAAAATGTGTAGTTGAAAATGAATTTGAGAAAAAAGAGTTTTGTTTTAATGGTTGTCAAACATGTGCTAAGTGATAAATCCCACGTCGACTAATTGTCGAAATATAAATTAACATATAAGAAATTGAACAACTCCCCTAAGTAATGTTGATTTTTTAAGATAGAACCTCAAATTTTAATACGTGCAAAATATCGTGGCATAAAAAATGCTAGTCTAAAAGAGAGTGTCTTCTTTGTAATAGGTTAAAATTTTAAATGATCGAGTTTTAAATGTATCTCATATTTAATGACTCGTGCGTTTAAACAACAAACATACCTTCTCATCAAAGAACTTAGCCCAGAAGTGCGCTGTGGCTCTTTCATAAGGATCTCTTGGCCAAATGGAAGGGCCTTCCCAAGTTTCATCAATGTATTCAAGAATCACCAGAGACTCACAAATTGGCTTGCCATTGTGGAGTAGCACGGGAATTTTCTTGTAAACTGGGTTGTACTTTAGCAGCAACGGTGACTCGTTGTTCAAGTCTTCTTCTATGAATTTATATTTGACGCCCTTAAGTTTCAAGGCAATCTCAATTCTCTGGCTAAATGGACTAAACCACGTACCAAATAGTTTCACTTCCGTCATTTTACACCTTGAATTTCACCCTATATTTTCATTATGCGGGTTGAGCTCTTATAATGCCCCGTTTGGCTCACACTAAAATTATAATTTATTTTTCCATCTCTTCTTATCAACCACACATTCTCCAATAAAATAATTTTATACAAAAATCCAAAAAAAAAAATTCTTCTTTTAACCACACATTTAAAAGAAAGCACTATTTCAAAAATTATAATCTCAAATAATAGCAAATAATGGAGGACCAAACAATGGCTATATATGCAAAGGGAGCATATAACTTGTTTGCTAAGAAACAACATTCAATAAATTAATACACTAACAATTTTTTTTTAGTAATTTTATCAAGTAATCGATATTGATTGTAGTAGGTGTGAAGTGCTTGTTTATACTTTGCTTGCTTACAATATATTTATATATAAAAGTGAACAAGTAATTTAATTGTACTTTTTCTCTCTTGAAAGCTGATGCATAGGGTGATCTCACCAACATCCTTCTTCACTCTTTAGCATTAATTGATCTTTATCTCGAAGCCCTAAATCTCACTAACCTTCTACAAAAAAAGTTATACTATAAGGACAGATTCAATGACAAAGAGGACACGTGTCAATACATATTTGGACAGTTTGAAAAAAAAATACAAGTCACCATTCACATGTTATAGTTCATAGGTCACATGTCACCAATCACAAATCACTGGTCATATTGTATACGTCACAGATGTTCATAGATCACTTCTTATAGTTCACAAGTCAATATTAATTGGTTAAAGTCACCATTCATAGGTAACATATTATGTCTATAGATCACAGATCCTAAAGAATTGGTCGTATGCCATTGGAATAATATCAAAGGCAACATATCAATGTAAATTCAAGAAAACTGATCACACGCCACCGAGTTTTCTAAATTGGTCACAAATTTAGTTAACCAGATTTCGACGATGAGAATTAAAATTATTTGATCTGTTGAGTACTATGTAAATTACATCTGTGGCTATTTTCAATTCTAGATTTAAAAAATATATTTAAATTATACCAACGCTGCTCAGTTGTGATATTCTTTAGCGGTTGCTCTCTCTCTCTCTCTCTCTCTCTCTCTCTCTCTCTAATATCTAAGTTGATATTTTGGGGCGTTGAACGATGATCAGTTTGCCGCTGAAGAAGATGCTTAGTCATCAACAAATTGTGTAGATTCTATCTTTTGCTTGGCAAAGTTATTTAGATGCCAGTGGATGAATGTCGATGGTGAGTGAATGCCGACAACTGTAAGAAGGGATGGCGACAAAAAAAATATCGTAAATATGGTCGGACTGGAGAGAGATTGGTATTATTATATATATAATTTTTAATTTAATTAATAAAATTTAATTACCAACCGAGTTTTGAATTTTGAAAATTAAAACTTGAAAATTGAATTGGCTCATAGTTAATACATGAGTTGTGAATTTTTCCCTTATAATTAATAGTTGCTCAATGCCCGTTCATTAGTTGGATGACCCTTTAATTGTGTTAGTTCAATACACTTATCTTAACCCATTTTGTGCTAGCCTAATGTTTTTATAAACGCATCTTGCTTCGAGAGAAAATGTGTGTTGCAATTTGAATTGAAAGGCAACTGTTATTTCAATGTCATGAGAAATAGTGATCTAAATTGCTTCCTTCTTCTTATTTGTAATATTGCATCTGTCATTCTCTCTTTGAAGGAATTGTATTTGCACAAGTGTACTCCTAAAAAACTTTACTTATTTGAGATATTTTTCAGTTTTAAAATGGATCTTTCAAATGATCCTGATGACAATTTAGACGTGTTTGACAAACTTGTGCAAGACATTGTTAATTGTGATGAAACGATGTCTGAAACAAATAATACCATAATTTTGGTTAATTCCATGTCGACACTTATAAAGGGGTAAAGATGCAATTAAGTATGATTTGAGTATTTTAACACCTTAGATTGTCATAGATTCCCGTAAAACTAAGTTGATGAAAATTAAAGCTAAAAAATTATTAGTGAGATTCACATGATGAGGGGTAGAACACAGTTTAAGCAAAACAGTCATGAAGGAAATCAAGACAGTGGTGACTCGAGTGATAAGGGTGATAAAAAGAATGGTAGAAGTTGTGATATATCTAAGTCGAGAACAAATTGTAAGAGATATTGCAGCAATGGTAAGTTTGGATATTTTATAAGATGTTGCCACTGGGTGTAGATATGATCCGAGTGAGGTTTATTGATAATAAATTCTCCAGTGGTTACTACCGCATTGCATGTGTGAAATTCCATTTGCGTGAATGATTGTTTGATTCTGGTACATTGTTTATGTTACATTATGTTCGGTGTGTACATTTGTATGATTTTAAGAGTGATCATGTTATTGTGTGTAACGTGTTGCATGCATAGTGGTTGGGTTTGCTATTGTGAGATTTGACACTTGGTGTGTTATCACTTTAATAGGAGCATTAACAGTAAGTGTGTCAACTGGTAATATGGATTATAGATGCCTTAGGGTACATTAATTATTTGTTTGATATGAAACTCCTCATGGTGGGTTGAAGTGATCTTATCCACTCATGAGGTGGCAAGATATGGTCTTGCCATTTCATCGGTGGGGTCTAAAATACCGGTGAGATGGTAAGACCACATCTTGCCACCTCACCGATGGGTATGATATTCCCTGTTCACTATGGGCAGAGATCAGTCTTGATGAAACTAAAGGTGATTTGTTATGGATTTTTCGAGAATAAATTTTATGAAAATGATTTTTTTGGATAACGTTGGGTTAAAAAGGGGTAAAAGTTATGGGTTCACATGCATAATTATTTATTATGAAAATGTATGATTGATATGAGTTTGATGAAAAATAAATTCTAAAAAATAAGTGTCAAACATATGTTAAATGTTATTATTATAGAAGTTAACCAAATAAACTATTGTTACACCCATTTTCTAAAACTAATTTTTCCTCAAATTCATTTGCAATCATAGATTTGATGAGATCCACAATTTTTATTAATTTTTCAACTATATATTTTATCAATCTTTATCAAAATCAACAAAAAATTTTCATCTATCTTTCATCAATCATCAACAAGTACAACAGGCTAAAAGTCATGTGATAAATAAGGAAATGACTATAAAGTCGATTAGGTTGGAATTATAATAATTATTGTTGCTTAGCATTTCAATACGAAGGGGCAATGTCAACAGATTGGAGGTAACTTTTGTGTTCTATATACAATGAATTTGTGAAAGTTAATATATTTCATCGATAAATTTTATAGCGACAAGGCAACAAATCCTATATACAAAAGCAAATTAATCGATTTTCTAAAATTTCTCGTCTAATTAGTCTCTACCTCCGATAACTACGGTAACGTAGTCAACTATCCGTACAATGATTATGCTAAAGTCACTACACAATCATGAAATATAACTAGTTATTACTTGTATTTTCCACAAATGATTATTATTCTTGCTATAAAATAAGATATATATATATATATATATATATATATATATATATATATATATATATATACACACACACACAAAGTAGATATCAGTGACATGAATCGTATATATGAACTTTCCAGATAAATATAAAGGCTAAACATTGATAGAAAGGTACTAAAAATAACAGACAAGGGTAGTCATAATGCCCTTCATTTCATAATTTCGAGTTCAATATCAAAACATGAAGTAATTAGCTCCTTAGATTTCATTTGGGTAACCCACCACCACCGGCAGCGGCGGCATTAGCAGCAGCAGTAGCTTCAAAATGAGCTTGGAAATATTCAGTCAACTTATCTTTGGGAGGCAGATTTTCCTTTATAATGTCAGAGTTTAGGTACTCATCCATCCATTCACCTAACTTCGGAAATTTTTCTTTAGTCAACACTTGTAATCCTGCCAATTCTTGCCAAATTATAAACCAGTATGACATGAAATTGGCAACTATATCAACCATTCCAATAGTGTTACCCCCAAAGAATTTATTGCCAGAAAGTGTGCCCTCGAGAAATTTCAGAAGTTCAGTCGATTCTTCCTTGGCCTTCTCTTGCTCCTCTCCTATGCGCAAACAAGCTTTCAGCATTGCAGGCAAACACTAAAAAACGTACAAAAAATAGAAACATCGTTAATTGTTGAATGTGCAAGTAGAACCATTATAAGACCATGTGACATGTTTAATACTGTACCTTTTCATCCATTAACTTAGCCCAGAAGCGCACCATGGCTCTCTCATAAGGATCTTTAGGTAAAAGAGAAGGGCCTTCTTCCCAGGTTTCATCAATGTATTCAAGAATCACCAGAGACTCACAGATTGGCTTGCCATTGTGTACTAACACAGGAATTTTCTTGTGAACTGGGTTGTACTTTAACAGCAAAGGGGACTTGTTGTGTACATCTTCGCTTATGAATTCGTACTCAACGCCCTTGAGTTTCAAAGCAACCTCTATTCTGTGGCTAAATGGGCTTGACCAACTACCGTAAAGCTTCACTTCTGCCATTTTACTCTCCTTCGATTTTCAGTCTATAATTTGCTGTATTTCCATTCTCCAGGGTTGAGCCTTATTATATAGAGGGAGCCTAACTTGTCCGCTAAGAAGGAATGAATAAATTGACCAAGTGATAGATACTGATTGATTACCTAGGAGACCCCGCCAAAGCAGACGTATGGGATGATCACAGCAATCTTTGTTTTTTCTAGCATTGACGCGACTAAAGTCTTTATTATATATATATTAATTTAGCAAATCACTTTTTATTCACGAGGTCTATAGGTAGTATTCACTTATTTATCGTTTATTCATATCAGTTTATAGTCACAATTATTTATAAACACTTTCAAATTTAATAAACTTTTTGTAAAAATTGAATAGAAATGGAAGGGGTCTTAAATTTAAACACGATCAATTTTCTCAACCCTTTCGAAAATTCAATGAAATAAGCCTCAAAATAGAGCCTCCTCAAGTATAATGTTTTCCCATTTTTCTATTTTTAATCTCACCTCGGCAGTCTAAATTATGTTAGATTGTGCTTAAAATGAAGTAAAATTACATTTTAAGTAACTTTTACCTTACTTTTAAAATTAATAATAACTTACACATTTATAGTTTTTACGAATAAAAAATTATTTTAAAGCTTATTCATTTAATTTTAAGTTTAGTCGAAGTTGATCCGAGCTTTGAAAACATATTATTGAAAAAGAAAGTATTGTTTAAGCCCCTGTTTGGCCCCCGTTTTTTCTCATTACATTTCATTTTCTTGGGTCAAAAATGGTAGGCAGCTGGGACCCACTAACTCACTGCAAAATTGTGTACGTTTCTACATATGTCCATGATTTTCTCATATTTTAAAAGCACCATTAAGCCACTAATGACAATATTGCCCCTACCTTTTTTGACAATGTTGAATTGCAGCTAGCACATGAGAAAGGGCATTTTCGTCCTTCATTGTCAACGGTTGTATTGTACATGGTCAGGCCTGACACGCGAGTGGAGTGATTTAGACAAGTAGTTGACAAGTTAGTTTGTGGAAAAGTGTGAAAATGAAATTTAATGAGAAAAAACGGGGGCCAAACAGGAGCTAAATAACTCCAGACATATATTTTGCCCAAAAAGAAAAAAAAAACTTTAAATTAGTTGATCCAAACATGCTTAATTGACAATATCTTTGAAATAAGTTTTTAAATCTTCACATACCCTATTTTCCTTAATTATCTCTAGAGTTATCTGGAGAATAGATTTTATTAGGGTCCGTTTGATTGCAATGGTGAAAAATTGGTGGAAAAAAAGTGATTCCAGAGAAAGTAATTGTCTATAACTTGTTTTCCAGAGAATTTTTAATTAAGTGTGTTTGATTGATATAATTTTTCATCGGGAAAATTTTAAAATTTTGGATCTTTTTGTGTTCGTTTGACTTTGTTTTATATGAAAATTGTCCATTAAAGTGATAATTTTTTCCACATTTAGTTATAAAATTTGTTTTCATTTTCAAAAAGTAAAAAAATAAAATATCTTAAAAAATTATTTTTTTAATCAAAGTTTAGTATTCATTTGACTTTGTTTTACATGAAAATTGTCCATTAAAATGAAAAAAAAAATTACAATTGGTTATGAAACAAAAAAAAAAGTGAGAATTCGACATTTCACTTAACGCCTAGAAAATGGTGCGTGAGGTGAAAACTTTTTCCACAATTGACAAGGAAAATTTTGGACATCAAACGCTACCAAAGATGGAAAATGGAATTTGAATTTCATTTTCCATGGAAAATCCATGCTATCAAACGGGGCCTTAGTGTAAAACAATTGCCGAGAAAGAAGAATGCTTGAATGTGGACTCTAGCATTGCTCAACTCACTTTCGCACAACAAATATATGTATTAATGTAGCATGCAACATTTGTTTTTTATTATAAGTAACTACTTATATAAATAGATAGTACTTGTAGATTCTTCAAAATGTATAAATAAAAAGTGATTTGAGTATTTATAAACAAAATATCATTTGACTGACTTGTGCTACACATTTTAATTAGTACTATTATTAAGGTTTGGATTTGTCTTATGGCCCATTTGATAAGACTTTTGCTTTTTATAGAAGTGCTTTTTGAAAAATCTACATTAACGAGTGTTTAGAAGCTAATTCTTAAAAGAGATTTTAGAGGAAATCGCATTGAAAGCCTTTATAAAATTAGTTAAACGGGTGCAAAAATAGAAAACTTTTATAAAATTAGTTAAATTGGTGCAAAAGTAGCTTTAGATCTCAAAATAACCTTTTGACTTCTCAAATACAAGCCAATCAGGACTTTAAAAGTTCTTCTAACTAAAAAAAAATTACTTATTGCTCAGTATGAACTCACAAATTGATATTTGAGACGGTGACGTTACTTGTATATCAAGATGTACATAGGGGGTTATACCCCCCTCGCATGGGGGGTGGGACCCACTTGAATAAATTTTATTCGAGTGAGTCACACCCCCCATGCGAGGGGGGTGTGACCACTTATGTGCATGTCTTGATGTACAAGTAGACTAATTCTATTTGAGAAATCTCTTAACAAAATTAACATTTTAAGGTCCTGTTTGACATGACTTTCGAGAAGTCAAAATGAGTTTTTGAAATTTAAAAGCTACTTTTGGACCCGTTTGGCTAATTAGAAGAACTTTTATAGAAAGCTTAACCGATGTGACTTTTTTTCTAAAAACACTTTCGAAATAAGAGTCTCTCTTAAAAACTAATTATCAAATAAAAATTAAGGTAGTTTCCTTAAAAAACTCTTATATATGAAGCAAAAATCACGTCAAACGGATTCTTAGGACCAGTTGGTTAATATATCTGACCTCAGTTATATTTTTCTTTAATGATTTATTCAACTACTAAGGAAACAATGGAAAGAAATTCTAAATATATCACCAGGTGTTCCTAATGTAGTATACACAATCGCTTTACAAGTTTCATAGCAAGAAATGATATATTTAGTTAAAGAGAGTCATTCAGGTAAATTGCCTATGTATGGATAGTGCGAAATGCCTAAATAAGAATACTTACATAGCGAACAATTAGTTCAAATATTCACGATTGAGAAGTACTTAACTCTTTTTGAGAGGAGAAGGAATCCAACAAACGTCTTGAATTCACACCATCAGATAGTACTTATTTTGTGCACATTCAGTGCCAAAGCATGAAAAGTATTATGACAATCTTTTGATATCTTTAATGTATAAAGAAAATATTACACATTGTATAATTGTATTTGTCATATATCAATAAAATATCTTTGTTTTGTCAGTATTTTTCCCGTTGGAATTTGTCACAAAATTCATTGTGACGATTGTTAAAAGAGTGATAATAGACGGCCATCACTATAAGGACATAATAATATCAAAGAGTTAATAAAGTTTGTGCATTATTTATTTAAAGCCTGTTTGGTAAAAATTCTCATTTTCTACAGTAAATCAATTCTCATTTTCAACCACACATTCTTCAATAAAATAATATTTTCCATCACATCAATACTTTTTTCTTCTTTTTCAACCACACATTTCCCATCATATCACTATTCAAAAATCAATTCTTCCCCCAAAAATCTCTACCAAACACACTCTTATTTATTTTTTTGTGGTGTGGGGAGGGATTGGAAATTCAGGGAAGACGCAAGTGTTGTGTCAAACTTCAATTCATAATTTGCACTAGCTTTTGGAGAGCTATTTGATAAGTGTATTTTGTACACTTATTTAAGTCATTAAATTTGAGTATTTATTAGTGATTTTGATGAATTATAGCTTAATTATGTGTTAATTATGTTTGTTAGGTTGAACTCAATGCACATTGTTGGAATTGGAAGAAATTAACGAAAAATGGGCAAAAGTGAATTTTTGGGACCAAAGTGTAAATATTCAATAATTGATTCGGACCATAAAATGATATTGAAGATCACGTATGATCAATTGGATGCAATTCAAGGTCAAATGAGTGAAATATTGTTGAATTATTTTCACAAATCAATTTCTAACCGAACAAGTTATGCTCCAGATTTTTAGTCTCAATTTGATACCCATTTTTCAGATAGAAAACATTTGAATTGGATAACTTGTATTTCTAGAATAGCTGTATCCATTTGAGTTATATTTTCAACTCATTTTGAATCACCTCAATCAGATATTGGGAGAGAAAGCTATAATCAAAATACCAAAAATTGCTCAAGGACAAACCGACGCAAATATGTGCAGGGCGCGGGCTATTTTGGCGTGTGCACTTCTCAACAGCACGCACGTGGTGGTTATGCCTATGCGCGCATGGGGGCCATTTTCCGCAAATGAATCATCAGTTTCTTTTCGAGATTCAAATTCTTTTGGAACTCAAATTGGATGTGATTTTGGCCTATATCTCAATTGTCATAAATACAAAATGAGGGTTACACATTGGAAAATCCCTTTCTTGCCTCTTCATACGTAAGAATAATATCAAACTCATCCAGAACAAGAGGTTAATTCATCGCTTTAAAGAGAAGATATCGTGCTCTAATAAGGAATTGAAGGTCAATTACATCAAGATTTTGCAGAATTCATCCTTGAACTTGAAAATTAACATCTTTTGTATTCTTTCATGATCTGGATGATATTTTTCTATTATTCTTTTTGTAATTTATATATTAATATGCTAGGTTAGATCATTTTTGTATTGAATGGAGATGAACCCTAATTATTTATTTGTTTTAATTCAAGATTAGTAGTTTAGTTTATTTCTTTTGTTTTTTTATTAATTTTGTATACACATTGCATTATTTAATTGATTGGCCACAAATTGAATAATTAGTTGCTCGTTGTAGCGTTGGGAGGCTCACAATAAATTTAGAACGTGACAAAATTAATATATGTACAATAGATGTTAGGAATAACATTTATCACGTGAGCAATCATATAGATAATCTAAACTTGAATACATTCAAATTATTCGAATTCAAACTAAGAATAGCTTTAGGTCGTGGTTAAGATATATTTAATTTATCTTAAAAAGAAAATTATATATCATAATTTTATTGATTGTCAAGAACGCATGAACGAAATTAGATTATAAATCAAGAATTGAAATAGATAGCAATATGCGGATTTGAAATTCAATACAATCATCCATAAATTGATAAAAAATCACATTTTTTTAGTTATTTTAGATTAATTTAACATAAATCAAATCAAATTCTCTTTTGTTTATAATTCGAAGCAAAATTAGTAAAACTTGAATTGAATTTATTTCATGTTTGACGATACTCTCAACTCACTAATTCTATTACTTATCAACGATCCCTTTCATTTGTTGGTTTCACACGAACACTACTCTAGAGTATTAAAGAGCATAGCTTTAATATTGTCACACATATCCACGACTTGATGACTTTTCTAAGCATTCAGATCAAATCTTCTCCAAAATCAGTTTGATTATTGACGAGAGCATTTGGATTCCACTTCTTGGCTGGCCAACTCGAAAGGTTGATAGATCAATCTTAACTCTTTCGCAAGTTTGATACGAAATAGATTTTGATAGATAGTGCGAGTGTAATGCAAAGGGGCGTAAAAATGATCGATCATAGCGGTGAATTGTTTGTGTTGCTTCTATGGACGCGGATAGGAAAGAAATTAAGAATAAATTAGGGTGTGTTTGATTGCAAGCATGAAATTTACATGGAAAGAAAATAAATTCCAGGCAATTGAATTGCCTAAAAAATATTTGCATGGAAAATGCCAATTAAATGTGTTTGATTGACTTCATTTTCAACCTAGAAATTGTTGTCATTTTCCATCTTTTGGTGTTTGATAGTCATTATTTTTCATGGAAATAATCATTTTTTTCCAACTTTTGTTGTTTGATAACCATTATTTTCCATGGAATTTGTCACTTTTTCCATGGAAATTGTAACTTTTCCATGAAAATTATTCAATCAATTTTTAGAAGTATTGTTCAATGGTATCTTCAATCTCTACACAAATAGAATTCGGATGCAAGATGAATTTAATACGTAACAAACACTTGAATAAATCGTTGAATATTATATTCCATTACTACAAAATGATGTGGAAACATGTTGTCAATGCCCGTGTTTCCAATCACAAAAAATGTATGTAGCCACCAGCCATCAATACGTAAATCAAAGCCATCTGTGAAATCCTCCCATGTCTCAGAAATTCCATATCAGAGCCGTGAGCCATGAGAAATTCTAACAACTACTCAAGCAGTCATGCAAATAAATATAACACTTTTAGATTCTGTAATCCTCTTCCATTGAAATTCAAACTGGGAAAATGGCCATCCATTTACGCAGCTAAACCCTTGGACAACAGCCAATCTTACTCCCAGTACACCACAAACAAAAATCACCTAGGCCAAGTGAAACTCCTTGAACTGAGAGTTTCCTCCAAATCTAGTATTAATCACTGACCCAAACCACACACTGATTGGCTGCTAGCAATTTGAGCCCACAAAGTTACATATAACATATATGTATATATTGTGCGCATTCTTTTGTATATTCTTACTTTGAAATCTTAATTTCTAATGGTAAGTTCGTAACTAAGTCGAATTTCAGATGGCAACCACCAATTCAGGCAATTTCCAACACAGCGTAACTTGATTAGCTCAAGATGAAGCGCCACTTCCAAGATTGATTTCAGCTCTCTAAAAAAATATCTGAATTGCACAGAAATCATATTTCAAGGATGAATGAACCCATAATTTTAGATGATAAATCAAATAATCAAAACCCACAACAAGTGATTAAAAATTTAAAACAGAGAAAACGAGAAATACCGAAATTATAAAATGATTGGCAGAGAATCAAGAAAGCCCATAAAACGAATCAATGGAATTGGCGAAGATCTCGCCAGTGGAGAGTATACAGAGCTGCGATTGGAGAGGACAAAGAACAGAATTAAGCCTTTGTTTGAGTTTTTTATGGTATAGATTTTTGGTATTTCTTCCTGGTTTTGTTGTGTGATTAGAGGTGAGAGGAGTGTTTTGTAAGTGGTTAAGATGAGAGAGATAAAAGGGTAACGTGGGTGTGCAAAATAGTTGAATTCCATGGAAAATAAAATTTACCTCAACCCAAAGAAAATATTTTCCCTGTTTTCAAGGTTAAAGGAAAACTGCCATTTTCCATGGAAAATATTGGCAATCAAACGCACCCTTAGTTCCAAACTAGGAAGGAATCAAGGAACTGGCCACTAGGCACTACCTCCATATTCGGAAAAATTAAAACAGAAATGGGGCATTCCGAGAATTGAACTCGGGACCTCTCGCACCCTAAGCGAGAATCATACCACTAGACCAAATGCCCAGTTGTTGACATCAACATAAAGTAAGATAAAAAATAATTATGTTTTCTTCCCCTTGAAAGTCTACAAATTCCAACCCTAATATTGTATTTTAGAGTTACATATTTTCTGTTTACCAAACTAGTGGAGGCGAAGAAAATAAAATCAATTACTCATTTCAAAGAGATCGATATGACATCCAATGAAACGTTAAGATATTACATATTTTCCTTTGTTCAAGTTCAATATTTATAGGAGATTGAAGTCGGGTATTTCAAGTTCAATATTTATAGGAGATTGAAGTCGGGTATTTCTAATCTTTTAGACATATGTTGACCATTTATTGATTATATCGTTATCGTATCTTTAATTATATTATGTACCCTTTGTAACTGCTATTGTACATCCGATGGTAGGGTCCTCACCAGGTCATCACTTTTAAACAAAGGATATCAGTGTCAGATTTTATGAGACATGTTATAATCGACATATTTTGAGTCACATGAGGAAGGATGATTATTTTTCAAGGCAAAGCATTCACCGTCCATATCGACGGACAATGTGACCTTGACTCGGAGTTCGTCAAATGACAAACCACCATTTAGGGCCTTCCTTCAAAAATGGGAGGTGCAAACTGTGCTTTTGGTTCTCACAAGGCTCCCGGGTTTGTGAGGTTTTCATTTCATTGTAACTTTGATAATCTCATGTTACACGACGGTCTTACTTCTACATGACTCACATATTCACGCAAGTGATGTTGATTTTCGTTATAAATGTCACAACTCAAACAAATGACGGATAACTATCAAGAAATTTGATCATAGAACCCGTGACAACAATAAAGAAATAGATGGAGTTAGGGAATATTCAACCTCAATGCGCATTATTCCCCCAACATTTCCTCTGATGTGATTTAATCCCATCTAATCTCATCTGAATCTGGCAACAGAGTTTACTAGATTCCAAAATGGCGTCAAACACAAACCAAAGCAACAGAAACCATTTTCATTTAAACAACGATGGTGGTGGTCCATATTTCCACTGTCAAGATTGTTGTTATCCTTAAAATATGCTAACAGTCGCCCATTCTTGACATCTTGAATTTCTGTATGCTGCTAAAAGATTGACCAAACTCTTGGACAATATAATTAGACGAATTAATCTACTCAAACAGGGAATCGGAAACAGGGAAAGTAAACAGACAGAGTTGGCAGCTTGTGATTGGGCAGTTTTTTTCAAATTTTTCCATCTCCCAATTAATTGCAGCCAAGTGTATCTGTTTGCTTTTTCCTGTCAATTTTCCGTCTATCTAGCATTGCTCAACTTAGACAACCATAATATATATACATTCTACAGCCAAACGAGCGGGGATAACATATATTCATCAGAAGAAATGTTGATAGTAAGATAGACACGCATAATACATATACATTCTACAGCCAGAAAGGCTAAAATCACAAAGTTTAATACCTTGTAATAACTACAGGTTCTTGTAATAATTGCTATATTTCGACATAACACATGCAAGGCAAACTGCTATTTTCTATATATTTTTCCATTATTGCAGGAAGTAGGGAAAAAACTGCTGCTGCCCAACATCTATCCATGTCTTCCTGCAGCAAAATAAGGACAATTAATCAAATCAATCATAACAATGAACAGTCAAGCGAAAAAGAAACAATCCCTTGATTGTTAATAAATAAATCGACGACGTGAAAAGGTAGCAATAAATCTTTGGCCAGATATCATCTTTATATACACGATTTTCAGTACAGAAAAGGAAAACTATTTCAAAGATCCAGCATATAATGAAAAGAAATGTTAAAAAATGTTGTGTAAATCTGCATTTCCGCAAGAACTTTGATGATAAATACCTAGGTAAGTATTTTGTAAATCACATGCCAGGGTGATGATCAGCTAGTAATAAAGAGATCCTGCCAAGAAAGAAAAATGACGTGTTAATACAAGAAAAGCTTAGCCACCATATCACGTCACACAATAAATAGTCATATGAACCCACCCTGCCACCAGTTGCCTCTCGAAGCCATGCCCGAGTCATCCCCTGCCTCATCTGTGAACTGATCATAAAGCGAAAGAAGTTTAAACGTTATCAAATTTGATTAACAGTAAAGAAAAAAGGCTATTTGCAATGGCTATTTCAATCAAAATGGTAATGTCAAACGAGCATTAAAGGACTTGATCGCCTCGATTTTTATTTTCTAGTGTAATCAGTAATCACTCTAAGTGAACAATAGCGATATATAATATGTTGGAACCAAATAATTAATTATCAAAGCCAAATAAATTACAATGACCACATAAAACACACATGTAATTTAGTGCACATTTACATAGTCGTAAGGGGCAATCGAGTTATCGATGCCAAATAAATTGCAACGACCGCATAAACAAACACGTAATTTAGTGACCTGTTGTAAAGTGTACTCACAGTTGTAAAGAAAGAGCCCTGGGTACTCTGTGGTAAAGTATAGAGGTCTTGACCACCATAGTATATCGATGAACTATAATTACACGGGTTTGATTTCTCCTTCTGAAAATAGGAATTGATGTCCTTGCTTCGACTGCTCTGGCTTTTTTCTTCATTGCTCGGAGCATCATTATCTGTATTAGTTGACATATAGTACAAAATTATAAAACAATTTTCATCACTTTTATGATTTATCATCATTCATGCAGCTCATCAATAAATTCAACTTCAATTACGTACTTGGAACTCCAGTCTTGCCACTCCAACCCTGATTTGCAGCATCATCTTTCTTCCAACATTCATATGAATGCAGGGACTCCCGTCCGAAGAGCTGAATCAACGAAACAATTATCATATATGGATAATAGATTAAATCTCCTTTTTTCACAAAGCTTCTCATAAATGAATAAAATTTTCACAGATTAACAATGAAAATGTATTTAATTTAGTTTAATTCAACTAAGAAACACTCAAATCGAACAAAGCCCTCCATTTCCCTTCAGGGTTTTGACCAAATAAAGTGGATTTAGTTCACACAAAAATTCTTAAATCCTCCAATTAAACCAAAAAAAACCCAGAAAAAAAATTAAAAAATCTATCTAAAGGTTGCAACAATTCATTCTCAGAATTCTACAGAATGCAGTGAGCCTGTTATATCATAAAACATTAACCAATTACCTTATGAGGAGGAGTTAAGAGTGACCCGAAAACCGAACCAGAAGTAGAATCCTTTGAGCCAAAAAGATCAGAAGTAAATGAAGAACCTGATTGTGATTTTTTCCCACCGTCCATTCTTTTCCCCTCAAAAATTACTCTGATTATTGAAATATACTGAATGGGAGTTGGTTCAAGGAGGACCCTGTATATATATACACAAACAATGCCCACCCACCGTCCCTCTGATGTAACCGCCGTAATAAATTCTCACAGAAACAAACAGAAACCTCGGAAGAAAAAAGAGAGATTGAACAGAAAAAGGTGCATAAAAAAAAAAGTCAAAACTAGTTGAGAGAAGGCTCTTGAATGATCCCTTATACGTGTGTGTGTGTGTGTGTGTATCTCTATCTATGTGAATATATATTGTATGAAAAAGCAAACCCAACACGAAACTCTGCTGGTTCTCTCCCACAATCTATACATACACACCTTTGTATGTATACTTACTATATTAAATTTTCTCCTTTTTCTTTTTTAACTTGTTTCATCAGTTGTTCAGTTTCCGTTACTTCCTCAAAAGAGTCATACCTGTTGAAAAATTAACAGAGAGGTGCCACGTGGAAGAATTCTCCTTTTGTGTGGGACCCTTTTATTGCCACCGAAACTTAGTGGATAATAACATTAAATGCTTTTCACTGTAAAGGAAAATTTGTATAAATGAAGCCTTGGATTTTTGTTCCCCTTTTTGAAGTCATAGTTTGTACATTCAATCTTATTTAATACTACGTTATAAATATATATTATTGAGAAAAAGACTCGATGTTACCTCGCTGGTAGGTGGGGTCAATTATGATGTAACAAATTTAGGATCGAATGACAAAATATTGTACACTTCAGTGCGGCTGTTTAGGTTAATTAAATACAGTCTTATCACATAACTTATCAGAACAAAGTCAAAATTATTGAAAGGAACGGTTCTTCCTACCAATGAATTTGACCAAAAAAAAAAATTAATAAATAATCTTAGCTCTTAATTTAAATTAATTTAGTGGTCTAGATCTATTGAAACTTTTTAAAATTCTTGTACTACATCCAAATACACTCAAGAAAGGGGTTAATAGATCTACATGGTTAGATTGACTTAAATTAGGGGTTGTGATTATTTATCAAATTTTAACTGTTTTATTATTGAAATTATTACACTATATGTTGAAAAGTACTAGGATGGACACACAAACTTGGAATGTCTTGTCAATATTTAATTCTTTGATAAATGACGTGACATTATGATAATTTTAGCGTCTTATCATTGTCTTCACATTAAGCGTCTCAATCCTTTACATTGAGTGCACACTCTATTAGAAATGCATCGATTCTCTGACAAATGATGTGATACTATGACAATTTTATTATCTTATCATTTTCTTTACATTAAAATCATTAATCCTTTACATTGAATATACATTCTACCAATAATGCACGCGCAATGTAGACATGGAGAGGTGCCACGGGAATAAACTTGAAATGCCTAACCAATATTTTTGACAAATGACGAGATACTATAAAAATTTATTGTCTTATCATAGTCTTCACGTTGAACATGACAATTATTTACATTGGAGACATCATGTCTTGTAGTATAAATTACAAAAGATATAACACTATTCATACTCTAAATTTGGATTTGTTTTCAATTTAGACCACTTTATCGTTAATCTAGTTGAATAGCCTTTTTAAAAATTGGCTCAAGTGCATGAAGATAAGAGCCTTTTTGACCAAACATGCTCTAAAATCTTTTTTAGGTCAAGTGAATAGGAGACTATCCTTATCTTTTATCACGTCGGACCAAAAGGGGTGGGTCTGTATCTAGCATTACTATAGTCCAGTTACAGTACATTGAATTTATGAACGCTACCTACTTACCAGGGGTGTGGGACACACATCACATTTATGAATTTATGCTAATGATTCAACAAAATTCGTCACGGATAAGTAACTCGTTTAATTTTATCGCTACTATTACATGATACGTGTATCGCGTTTAGGTTAATAAAGAAAGAAAATGGACGTGTGACAATTCCGTTCATTCATTTCAATTATAACTAAATTTACCGTTTTACGGGCAATATATATGGATGTCAAAATAGTCGGCCGAACAATTAAAGAAAAAGGGTCTGGCATGGCATGGCATGACTAATACAATGCATGCTCAGTCAAGTGACCTCTTTTGACATCTCCGTGAAATTTCATCGACCTACTACATGATGTTTACCTTAAAGTACAAAGAGCCTGTTTAACAAGACTTTTATTTTTGCCTCTAATTCTTTTAGAAGAGTTTCATTTGAAAATTTCTTTTAAGTCAATTTTCTCTAAAAGTTTTCTAGTTGATAGTTCAAGAATAATTAACCAAGAGGGATCATTTGATTTTTATAATTTTTTCGAAGAATTAATCTATAATCAAGCAAGTAAAAATTAAATAGAATAATTCAAATAATAAGCACAAATATGAAAATGATGAGTAAAATGGAAAAAATGATGTAAACAATATAATTGTGAAGGTTCGATCCAAAGCAATGATCTAGTCCTCCAGCTACCAAGCCCTCTGACACAAGCAAGACATTGTAACTATATTGATTGACTTATGATGCAATTCAACATTTTACAATTCTTTCGATGACTTACAAATAAGAGGTATCGATCCTTATACAATAGAGTAATGATATATATCATCATGATGATGAAATATCGGTGATGTAACAACCCATTATCCATCACATTTCTCTCCATCTCTCTTTTTCTCCCATCTCCCCTTTTCTTATAAAAATTTAACTGTCTAATCCCATTATTCCACATAGAATACCATATGTTCCTTCATCATAATGATAAATAGTATGATTCTACACAATATTGAGCTTCACAGAACCCCAATATGACTTATTGAGTTTTACGATACCTCAATATGACCTACAAGTATATATGACAAAATGATTCACAATGAAACTCATCTTTTAATAAATGATATAAATAAATTAAATAATAATAGAGGCTAACACTTCAATGAATAGTAACAAATGATAGCTCAAGTATTAGATGAAAACTTTGATGAATATGATAATTAAAAATTAGATTCAATCAATCAAAGATTTTCAATGAGAAAATGAAGAAGAATTAAATTTAATTTAAATTCAAAAAATTGTCAATATATTTATCTCTTTTAATGAGTGATAGCAATAAATTAAGTTCTAAAAAAAATGAGAAATTTTGGTGAATATGATAACAAAAATTTGATTCAATCAATCAAAATTTTCACTACGAAAAAGTGGAAGAAATAGATGTGATGTAAGTTCAAAAACTATTCTTCCAAAATATCTCATTCTTCTATAAATGATAAAAAAGAGTTAAGTACAAAAAGAGAGATGAAACTTTTTGATTAAGATAATGAAAAGAGTTTAAATTAATCAAAAAATTTTATATGAAAAAATAAATGAAATGAATGCAATATAGGTTTAAAAAATCCTCTCAAAATACATCACACTTAATGCTCTTGACACTCTTTAAAGAATGGAAAGAGTGAGAGTATTTATAGAGCTCAAAAAGCAAAACACTATGTCAAACCGGACAACCAATTAGACGTCCGTCATTAGATTTGAACGACCAAAATAGTCGTTATACATTTGAAATCATAGCGGTAAAAAATTCAACCGTTGTATCAACCGGACGTCACCAAAACTCTCTAGGATTTCGGACAATCAATCGAGAAGTCTAGCACCTTAGTTCAGACGACCGTTTGGACGTCCGCCTCCTCCAGTAGGCTGTGGTTGGTTCGGCTAGTTTTTTCATTTTTGACCCTGTTTGATCCGTGACAAATATAGACTTTTGAAAGGAAATTTTAACTAATTTTCAAGATAAATTATGTTTTAAAAATATGATATAAGTTCAAACATTATTCTGAAAATTAATTTTACTTTTGATCAAAACATTTTATATGAATAATAATCAAAATAGTTTTTAATGCACAAAGCGATTTTTGAGTTTTTATCATTCATTGCTAAAAATCAATGTATTTATACATTTACATTTGAAATAAGAAATCTAGTCTTTGAATTATGAATGTATTTCACTTGTATTGTACGGTCCAAAAACTAGGTTTGGGAAGTGTTATTCTCTAATTATGGATTGAGCTGCTCGTTTGAAGGAAGAAAGTAGAAGTTTTCAAAGGATTTTCGACCAAAAATGACACTTCGATTGAAGAATACTGAAATTTTCAAGAGTGTCAACTTTTTGCCTTGACCGGGAAGGATGAAAGATTGGACCTCTAAGATTTTTCTTCCTTAGTCTTCTAACACTTTGATTTTCAGCATTTTGCTAATTGTGTTAATGACACATCTTCTGGACAATTTTTGGGGACTTTTTAATCATTTTTGTAAGTGAAAATACTTATCATTATGCTGTAAGTAATGATTAAGTCCAAGTTCAAGTATTTTAATCGAGTTTTGTGCTTTTGTTACACTTGTCATTCAATTTGTTATGTACACGCATGATTTTGAATGGATGATGATCACACCGATTTGTTTGTGTCAGAACGCATTAGAATATTATATCTATACCTGAGGTCGAGTCGAGGCCTCTTATTTATGCCATTTGGACGATGCTTGTAATGTCCTTTTAATACAAGTGTTAGAGTAGGGCACATCTTTGCTAGATAGTGCTTCAGTGGCCAAGGCACATTATGCTTTGGATGGGCTTCATTGGCCTAGATGCAAATGCTAGTGGACACGCTGGCATACAACGGGGACCTCTTATGATTGATGTAGTCCTTGTAAGCAAATGATAGGCCCCTAGGACTAATGTGGAGCCCTCACAGGGCAATATTGTTTTAGTACGTATTAGGTATCACGTCTACTTAATGTGTATCCTTATTTTTTAAGAATTCTGCCAAATGTCCCGGCTCAATGACCGGAACATTTGACAAGGCGCCAGGCGCGCCCTGTTATTCGAGGGTGAAGTCAACCCCCCTCCAATGTGAGGGCGCCACCTCGACGCCCTGTATTTTGGCCCGCTCATTGAGTCGGGCCCTATAGCATAATTCTATTTTTAATCTTATCCAGTCTAGTATGTCCATACACTTGTCTAATCATCCTCATTTTTTATTCATCTTGTGTGCGTCTTACGTGTTAAATATGTAGCATTCATGAAATATGGAAAGTGTAGAGATTATTTCCTTTTAACTTCGGACAAATCTTCCTATCACACAAAATAACTTCTTGCAGGATTCCAAAAATAACTATTTGTAATCAGTTCTATCATCTTTTATCCATATATTTTGTGAGATTTACAAGTACTACCTACTTATCCATCAATTATTTATATTCATTTATAATTTAAATTGTTTGTAAACACTTCCTGAAGCCCTGATGCAAATGATAGTGGACATAATGACATGCAATGGGGATGCCATGGAATCCTCATATGCAAATAATGGAGCCCTTTGAGGTAAACATGGATCCCTCATGGTTAATAATGATTTCAGTACATGACATGTATCACTTCTATTTGATGTATATTCTTATTTTTAATCTTATTCCGCCTAATATGTCCTTGCATTTGTCTCATCATCCTCATTTTTCTTTTCATCTTTTGTACATCTTGTTAATTATCCAACATTCATAAAACACGACAAGTATAAATACAATTATGTACACATCTTCCAATCACACAGAATAACTTCTCGTAGGATCCAAAATCATTGTCTATAAGCGGTCCAATTATCGTTTTTTATCATGCATTTTGTAGAATCCACAAGTACTACAAACTTATTTACAACTCATTTATATTTATTTATAATTTTGTTAATACCTCCTGAAGTCGTGATGTTAATGCTAGTGGACTTGTTAGCATGTAATTAGGACTTCTTGGGACTGACGTGAACTCCATGTATACAAATGATGGGACCCTTTGGATTGACGTGGAGCTCTCGTGAATAATAATTATTTATGTATGTAACATGTATCATGTCTACTTGATATAGCCCCTGTTTGGACTCCATTATTCGAAAAATATATTCTTCTCTTTCTTATTTTCAATCACATTTTTAATAAAATAATATTACAATATCTCTTAACCACACATTCTCCAACATCATTATTTCAAAATACATTTTCTCTCAAAATCACATTAAAATGGAGTCCAAGTAGGGGCATATTCTTTTTTTCTTAATCTTATCCAGTTTAGTATGTCCATACATGTCTCATCATTCTCATTTTTTCTTTCATCTCGTGGATATCTTACTCATTAGGGCCTATTTGAACCTCATTTTTTTATGAAAATATATTCTGATGAAGAATATGTAGTTAAGAAATAAAAAGAGTTTTGCATTTACGTATAACATTATTTTATTAAAAAATGTATTGTTAAAATAAGAGAGAGAGAAAAATGTAATTATATTCATAAAATATGGCAAGCGTAAAGACTAACAAAATAACTTCTAGTGCCAAGCTCCATTAAAAAACAATTCTGCCATAAGTATAGTGTGGTTGACAACTTCGTTGATAGTGTATGAGGTGGTCAACCATTTTTTATTAATGAAAACAACACTTCAAAGAAAAATGTTATCCATCTCCAGTGTAGATGCATCCACAATCTATGTGGCGTTAATGTGACATTAAATGATAGGTGAAATTAAATAAGTGCATCCTCACTGGAGATGAATAGCATTTCTCCACTTCAAATAATCAATGACACGAATTTTTACAAATCACTAAATGCCAACAAAATTGTGCATTTTTATACACAAATAAGATAATCCATTAAAAAATTGATTTAAGATTTGGGCGTGTTATATCCGTGTCGCCGTCTAATTATTAAAAGCTTTTTTGATGGGAAAGAAAGCCACTAGGATCTTCTTCATTATAGGATATAGAAAATCAATGCTATGTATCTTTTCCACTTCTTTTATGGACTAACCGTCCAATCCAAACGAAATTAATTTTGTCTTTTACAATACATAAATATTCTAGTTCATATCTAGAAAAAAAAACCTTTTACTCCTAGAGATAAGATTATTTTCCCTCAAAAGTTGACATGAAATTTCTGGATTATTGTATCAAGAATTTAAGCATCCAATATAAAGATATGCATTTATATAAACACAAGAATGAGTCTATTCGATTATTTATTCATCGAAAAGAAAAAAAAATTTAATTTTATTACGGTAACAATCACTCAATTGAACCGTAGAACTTCACTTCAAAGTAGTGTTCTAAGAACATTTCCAAGAGACTCCTTATTTTTAAAAAAACGTATTCTATCACTTGAAGAATATTTATAAATTTAGAGAGTTAAAATTTTAAAGTACTCCAACAAACACTTTATATTTAACATTTGATTTTACTACTCCCAAAAAATATTTATTATTTTTGTTTATATTTTATTTGAACTAGCTTCTCTTTATATTATTTTATTGTTTTCCTACATTGAAAATTTGGAGAGACGGACTCACTCTCTAAATTAAAATGTTAATTTAAAGAGTCTATTGGAGTATGATTTTAAATGTTGACTCTTTAAAATAGAAAGTATCTCATGTTTAAAAAGTCTGTTGGAGATACTCTAAGGGCAACTCCTACCCAACTTCAAAATGGCGTAAAATGTTTCACAAAATTAGAATAATGAATAATGTTACACCACATTTGATTTAATATATAGTATTTTAATTATTTTTCTTTTATCCTTCATCGTGCACTACAAGAAAATTTAATTCATATTATATTCTTTTTTATATCATTTTATTATTTAATGATTTAATTTTGTGAAAAGGAATGAAGATTTAGATTGGCAGCAAATAAAATAGAACATGGGTTGTGCAGTGTGTAGATAAGCAAGCATATGATTTATCTCTATCACTAATCTTACTTTTGTGTGGACTAATCATCTCCCAAATGGGACCTTTTCATGATTAAATCAAGTGATGTTGAATTTGTTGAATTTTTCCTATTGAACGGCCGACCTTTAATTTATATCTCATTCTACTGCCGACACCACACCATGTTTAACATTAACTAGTCAGAGTTGAACGTGTTGAATTTATGGAATTTTTCTTATTGAACAGCCTACTTCAATCTATATCTCATTCTAGTGCCGACGCCACACATCATATTTAATATTAACTAGTTAGAGTTGAACGTGCAACCACACCACGCCATATTTAATATTAACTAGTCAGAGTTGAACGTGTTGAATTTATGGAATTTTTATTATTGAACGACCTACTTTTAATCTATATCTCATTCTAGTGCCGACGCCACACCATATTTAATATTAACTAGTTAGAGTTGAACGTGCATAACACATTATTTTGAAATACTCGATCTATAAGTACTGCAACAATAATATTTAAAGATGTACATTAATTAAATAAATGTGAATGCTAATTAATTGAGATTAGCAGCATGTAATACATGCGTGAACAAGAATTTTGTAGTATTTATTACAATTTGTAATTGATTTCATACGGTGAAAGCATACAAGCGAAATGAATATGTTAGATGTATATTGATGATAACTAAATAATTGACACAAAATAATTCATGAAATATTGTTCAAATGGTTAGAGCAAATACAATACATGAATGTTAATTAATTTAGAATTAATATTTTTGACAATGAATGTTAAATTATTTATACTAAATGAATATGATTTAATTTCTAATTAAATGAATCTGGCTGCTATTTAGAATACATGGATGTGAATAATGAAATGCATTCTTGAATGTGAAATTCCAATTAACTTATAATTAAAATTAATAACACTAAATGCATAAATGAAAATAAATATTAATTAAATTAATGTGAATGTTAATTAATTGAAAATTAATAACAGAGAATTTATACATGAACAAGAATTTTGTAATTGGGTTTCATGTGTGAAAAACACACAAGTAAAATATATCTCTCAAATGTGCATTAATGGTGACTAAATAGTGGGCAAAATAATTTATGATAGTATAGTTCAAATGGTTAAATAAATTAAATATATATCGAAAAGCGAAAAGTAAAGTATTGTTGAAATAACTGAATTGTAGTAAAATTAGAATCGTCCAAAAAATAATTCTCGCTTGATGTGATATTTAATATATTATACATAAAGTCAAATGTATGCATTATTAAAAAGAAAAACAAAAGTACGCGCATATTTAATTTTTAGGGGTACTTACAAAAATACCCTTAAAATTAGGGATGTAAAAAGTTTTTAGGAAATAAAAAATACTGTGTAAAATGAAAAAGTGACATTTTGTCACTTTTTTACTTTTTTTTTAAAAAAAAGTGACAAACTCAAAAAAAGTGACATACCAAAATAGCACAATCCATTGGAGATGTCAATTTGGGTGGTCTGGGTCGAGTCGGTCCGCCAACATATGAGCCCGGTAACGGTCCGCGTGAAAAAAAGCCCACCCGCTATGGGTTCCGGGTCGACCCACAAATTTTGGACCACAACTCAGGCTCGCCCGTTGACTCATCCGGATCGAGCCCATGCGGGTCACAGGTCAAGCGGGTCGCGGTTTGTTCCAATTTAGCCCGTATTATTGTATGAATAAAATTATAAAAATATAGAATTTTTCATATTATAACAAAAAATATTTTTTTGCTAAATGTAAACTAAGAATAACAAAATGATAAATTCATATTTATACCAAAAAATATTTACATAAAATTCAAATTTAATATTACACGAATTATTTATAACTTTGCAAAGTTAAATTTAACTTAAACAAATAACAACTAAATACATTTCTAATTACTATTATCAAATATTTATAACATAAGTACATCCCAACTAAATTGGTACATATTTTTATTATAATTTATAGTTTACGTATATCCCAATTAGTTTGGCACCAATTTAAATCTTAACTATAATTTAGTTGTTCGATGGTCTTTTTTTCAAATTTTTTTAAATTATTTTTTTTTCACGGGCCAGCGAGTTAACCGCGGCCCGTAAAGGTGCAACCCGCGAAGCCCGCGGGTCACACCTCCTTGACCCGTGAACCACCCGCTCGGGTTAGGGTCAACCCGCGGTCTCGGGTTGATCCGGGCCGGTTTTCACGGGTCTGACAGGCCCGTCCGTCTTGACACCTCTACCATCCATTTGTACAACACCAGTAATCATATTTTTAAAATAATCACCACGTTCAGGCCAATCCATATGCTGATTACGTTAAAAAAAGTGAAATGTGATCCACCGTCACGTTTAAAGTTAAGCGTCACTCTTTTATTAAAAATTGATGTTTGTTACTAAAAATGTGATAAAAATCAAGAAAGTGACTGAACAAAGTTACAAAGATTAAAAAAAGTAAAAAACATTGACAAAGATTTAAAAAGTGGCAAACATAAAAAAAAAATGACAAAACATCAATTAAAACATTAGAATGGGTTCAATAAAGTAACAGAAAAAAGTGACATAATCAAAGCATGATCAAGTGGCATTTGTTGCATGATTGTGATTCATTGGAATCAATTCAATAAAATGATAAAAAAAAGTGACATAATCAAAACATGATCAGGTGGCATTGGTGCATAATTGTGATCACATTCTTGTATTTTCATACACAAATTTGCCGATTGTGTCTAACCCATTTAAGGCTAATAATGCAAGGCAGAAACAAAACTTTTTATTAATAATAATGCGAGGCAGAAATAAAAGGTAATACTCATGAAAAATGGATAGCAACATTTAAGGCTAATCAATTCTCATGTATACATTTTCAACAAATAACGAAGCTGAACCCATTCTGGTTGCTATTCTATTTGTCAAAGAATCCATAATTCACTTAACAAACACTTAAAAAACACTTTCATTAATGCAATGAGCAAAAAATTAGAGGCCACCACCAGCATCAAAGCCTCCACCTGCTCCACCACCAGCACCAAAGCCTCCACCTGAACCCGCTCCACCACCTATACCACCACCAAATCCACCACCAGCCGTTGTTTCTATCGGACAACCAAACCTTGCCAGCTATTCCTAAACCGGCAACCCACCGCTGATTCTGCTAATTGAACCACCGACACGCGACAACCACAATCACAACCCACAATCACAATCAGAACCCGATGCTGTTGCTATAGTTGCGCCCTCCACCAGTACTACAAACCAATCACTAGACGACCCATCTTCCTCCAGTATTCTGCCTCACCTACCTCAGCTGCAGCCTAAATTGTCGACCACCTTCCCCAATCGCAAGTCCCCACTCCAACTGCCACCATCCCAAAGCCGAATACAACTGATCCTCAGCCACCATCGCAATACCGCCACCAAGCAACATCATAATCCCACCTCAAATTTTCATTTCCCAAAATTACCAAACGATGCCTCCCTTACATCTACTTTCTGTCAAGCCTTCCAACCGAATGCCCCTTACAGGTTAGCCTTTCGGCTATTTGGGGTTTTTTAGGGTAGATGTTTAAGATCTCCACGAAATGAAAATGAAAATGAGAAGAGTGAAGATGAACGGAGAAGGAGGAAGCGTCGATAAAATCGATGAAAAATGGTCAGAAACACAGATTTCAGGTTGAGATTTCTCGAAGATGCAGGAAATCGACTTTGAATAGGGAGCGTTTCTAAGGATGGGGAATGGGTTTCTGTTGGGTTTCTGGAGCATTTCTAAGAATGAGTGAGTTTTAGTTAATAGTTTAGGATTAGGACGTAATTTTTACTTGATTAAAATGCTTAATTAGTAAAAGGTATTAATCAAAATACTTATTTTTATAGGGTATCTGGCCTAATTTTCCCTAATTTTTATTCTTCAAGCATTGTTGAATAGTGTTGGATACTTTGATGGGCTATCAACAAATTTTGGGCCTGCCATGGATTCTTATCCTTCTTCTATTTCAAACCTCGAAGTATTTAGGGGCGGCATTGGGCCGGGTCACGGTAAAAACCCCACCTGAACTGACCTGTTTATTTTAAACTAATAATATCAACCCATAAAGAGGACAAAACCCGACTTAAACATTTTGGGTTGGTTTGGAAATGCCTAGCTGTACCTTGACAGAAATAGAATTGACGTTAGAAAAAGTTGGTTTACTAGGGTTGGGGTTGTAAAATAAACTGAATAGAACAGTGCATGATGTAAAAATGGCATTCATCAGTATCATTAGAAACGCTAGTAAATGAACTAAAGAACACGAGTTTCATAATTGTGTGAAGGACTGAACTAGAGGAGTCGAGAAAGTTGAAGAATTGTAAGAAAAAATTAGAGCATTATAACATAATCCAAAGTAATCTTAGTTGCATAGAGTGACCAATATTATCGATGATAAATAGCAGAAAACCATCTAACGTGCACTTTGCAAATTTACCCCATGTTCGTAGGAGTGAGCACAGTCTGATTTAGTCTGGTTCTAAAGGGAATCGAACTGAACCAAATACTAATGAGAATCTTAGAAATGGAACCGTTGATTTTATATCCAACTTTGGAACCGAACCAATGAGTTCCGATTCGATCTAGTCCAATTCTTTATATTGAAAAAATTATTAAAATAAAATATGAAACTATTTGTAAGACTGAAAATAGATTAAAGAAAATAGAGTATGAAATCACTTATCATTCTTACAATCTAATAATAAATAAGAAAGTCAATTAAACAAGACAACAAATAAAAATTCATTCCAAAACTCAAGATCAACTCATAAAGGCGAAAAAAGGAATAAACTGTGGAACACATCATAAATGGTAAAATCTCGATCGAAAATTCATTCTTACAAAAATTCATATAACAATAACCTGATTATCTCTAATAATTCTCAAGGATCCTAATTCTTGATGGCCGATCACTTTGAAATAACGAGAAATTTGAATTCCTATGAAAATTGAACTAAACTCTTGTTTGATCCCCATTATTTTCAAAATACATTTTTCTTTCTTTTCTTTTCAACCACACATTTTTCATTAAAATAATATTACACGTAAATTCAAAACTTTTCCTTAGTTTTTAATTTTAAAGCCCAAATCATCTATCAACTCATTAGCCCATTTTAATTTGAAACAAATGAATATACTTTATGTAGTGTTGATGAGACTTAGAGCCTGTTTGGTATGGATTTTGATTTTCTACAGTAAATCAATTCTCATTTTCAACCACACATTCTTCAATAAAATAATATTTTTCATCACATCAATAATTTTTTCTTCTTTTTCAACCACACATTTTCCATCATATCACTATTCAAAAATCAATTCTTCCCCCAAAAATCCCTACCAATTACCAAACACACTCTTAAATAGGCTCTGAAAATATATTTTTTTCTATTGAGTTGCATTAAAACTATGAATTTGTAAAGTATTTATAAAATTATTTAGATTTTAATCTTGATTATCCATTAAAAGAAAGAAGAAGAAGCGTGTGGAAAATAAAATTTTAACGCAATATAATTTTGGGGTCTAGTTTTCAAAAACCTAATGCATATTGGCGCAAGCAAAAAGTGAAATTATGGAAAACCATATTCACTTATGGTTCTTAAGGTAATACTGAGAACCGAACCGGAACCAATCGGTTCTCAACGTACTATCCCAAAACTGACATATTCAATAGAGGAACTGGACCCAACCGATCAGTTCTATCTGGTTTTGTTCCGATTCCAGGAAAAAATGCCCACACCTACATGTTTGGTTCGGATAAAAATTGGATTTTTAATAAATTTTAATAAAAGTTAATGAAATGTGTGGATGAAAAATTAATAAACGTTATAGATTCCAAAAAAATAAATTTGAGAAAAAATGAGTATTAATGTGACGGATCCTGTGCATGGCGTGTCGTTCTATCTTCTCTGACATCTTAAATATAAATGATTAGACGATACAACATAATATATAGTATGTCTTATAATGCAGCACCAAAGAAAGAACGCCTTAATCATGAAAAGCTAACTTCTCACTCCATCTTCATACTCTCTAATCCCAGAATATATGCACCATATCAAATTTCTTGTTTAGTTAAAACAACTTATGTTTCTTAGTCTGCGAACAATCCACTAACATTAGTATACAACATTAATTTCAACAACCATACATCAACATTAACAATCGAACGTCCTACTTTTCACAGACAACTTCATGATCCGAAGTTGAAGTTTTTCCTTGATCAATTGGAAGATTAATGTCTCAAGCCGTTAATAAAAATGTCCAAGATAAACTCTGAGATCTCTATTTTTTTTTTACGTTCTTCAGAATAATCGATATCACTTACACTAAGGTCTAAGTGCAACATGAAGATAGGTCAAAGTACTAATGACTCTGTTTGATTTTCACTTCCTTTTTTTTTCTAAGAAAAAGTTACTTTTTGAAGTCATACTTTTAATTTTAACCCTATATTTTGTTGGATTCACAAGTATTACCACTTATCAACCATTCTTTTTTTAGAAAATTAACTTATTAGCAAAAGCATGAAATTCGAACGGAGGCAATATATGTAATCTGGGTACCAAGTAAATCTTCAATCTCAATAACTACCATCGTGCTGCAACTCGATGACTAAAAAATAGAATACGCTAAAACCTGAAAATAAGAACTAAATTTAGAAAACGAGACCAGATTCGTAGGGGATGTGAAAAGGAAGAGAGGCATACCGTGGCGACGGATAGTGGAGGACAAAGCCATGGGGCAATATTTGGTGTTTTAGCTACTGTATTTTCGAAATTGAACATCAATGGCAAAGCAAAAAAAAAAAAATTAAAATGCACCAGCCGGGAATCGAACCCGGGTCTGTACCGTGGCAGGGTACTATTCTACCACTAGACCACTGGTGCTTACATGTTTTCGTTCTTAAATTTATTTATTCGATATTTTCAGTTAAAATTTCTTTAATTAGTTTATTTATGACGTTGCATGATTCAATGCTGGAAATTTCGAGCACGAAGGTTGAGGCAAATGGCCGCTAGAAATTGCTATCATGAATTACGAAAAATACTCATAAATTTATTAAAATAAAAGTTTAATTCATTAATAACATAATCTCGACGGCGTCAAAGGCCCTGATGTGATAATGGCCGGCGTATTCTTCATTACAAAACCCTCCAGCCTCTCCCCTGTAAAATTCCCTACGAAACGATAACGTTAAGCATTGGAAGCCAACACGGGCCAAGAAACCGATGTAGCTACTTACAAAATCAAACCTTATGAAGGAATCGATAGGAAAAACAGCGATGGGATAGGATACATTGAGAGTTGAGTGATGGAACAGCTAGTGTAAGCAAAAGGGTAATATGGGTTTTCGGTGGATTACAGAATTAGACTGGATCGAGGGGGAAATTTGGAGGAGAGGGCCAGAGATTTTGCAGTAGATATTCGTGAACCTGTTTCTGGATGCCACAACCAGAAGGGGAGTAGGGGAGTCAAGGTTACGCTGGGTAGAGCATCTGTTTCGGGTACAGTGGCCAGCCTCGCTTCAGGACATTGCCCCAGTTCATTGCGGGTCGGAGCTTAGTTCAATTCTTTGAATATTTATTCTTGGTAGCTAGAAAATGAAACTTAAGGATGTGGAACATTTTCAGGTATTATCAACCATATTGTTTCCTCAGATAAAAATTTGTGTTCTTATTGTTGCTATGTGAAGCTGAATTTCAAATTCTACTCTCAGTGCATACGATATTGAAAATGAATGTTTAGCATTTTAGTTTTTCATTTTCATTTTTGGGATTGAGAAATCATTACCTTAAATCTAGTTTATTTGTGAAATTATTTCTCCAACTGTACTTGGTGGAACAAAGTGTTAACAACATGAGCTATCTTGAACATAGTGAATCAATTCAAAGAGATGAAAAGAGGAGTAGAAGAAGAGAGAGAGAGAGATAGAGGAAAATCAATAATGCATTGAGCCGTCAAAAGAATTAGGTTTTTTAATAAAATACACAAATTTATATATTACAAGAAAAGTAAGCAAAAATGAAACATATATAAAGGAAGGAAACTAAATATTATGCAATTATTGCATAATATTATAAGGCTAACATCCCTCCTCAAATTCACGATGCCACAGTAAAAAACAGCGAGAGTTTGTTAAGCAATAAGCGAAAACGATGAATTGGATGAGACTTCGTACTGTAATGATGAAGAAACAAAAGGTAGAGAAATTGTGTCAGTCTGCAGATGATGGCGAATCAGATGACAGTTAATCTCAACATGCTTCGTGCACTCATGGAACATGGAGTCGTGAGAAATCTGAATAGCACTTTTATTACAGTAGAATATTGAGTTTTAATAAGTGCTCTAAAAGAACGATAAATAGAAAGAATGTCGATCGTCATTTCATAAGATAAACCCAACAATAACGACTATAATCATCAATAAAAGATACATAATATCTAGATCCTCCTTTTGTAATAATAGGAGCATGTCCCCATACATCAGAGTGTACAAGATCAAATTGTGCAACATAATGAGAAACAGAAAAGATAAAACAGAAAATTTAGCTAATTTTTGCAACCACCACAATCATAAATATGAGTTTGCAAATCTCTCAATTGACCCTTGAAAATTTAAAATTTTAAACGACTAGCGAAAATATGTCCAAGACGAGAATGTCATAAATAAAAAGACAATGAATTCGGCAAGTCAACACTAGAGGCTGCAACGTGTGGTGATCTCATATTGTTTACGGACTATCCCAATCAGGTTCTGAGATCCGAGGATCCTGCACATGACAAGCAGAAGCAATAGAAGAAAATTGAACTAAATATCCAGAATCACACAATTGGCCAATAGAAATAAAATTCAAAGTAAGAGTTGGAACACAATAAACGTGTGAAAGCGATAAATTATGTGTTTTAATATAACCAACACGTGCTAAAGGCAATGATGTGCAATCAGCGATCATAATAGACATAAACGAGTTAAAAGGACGCAAGTTATTAAAAAATTTTGAGTTAGACGACATGTGTTTGGAGGCACCTGGGTCAAAGATCCATGAAGAAGAAATACCTAAATGATGACAAACCTATATGAGTAGAGGCTGACATAGCAAGTGGCTATGTAGCTAAGAACTTCTAAAGCTGCTATGCTAAATGAGTCAACATGGGACTGGAGGAAGGTGGTGCTCTAAGTACAGACGAGTCACTAGGTGGCATGGTGGTAGCTATGTTAGCATTGAGACATTAAGATTGTTGTTGTGATTGTGGCTGGTGCTTCTTCAATAGTTTAGGACATTGAGACTTCCAATGTCCCTTTTGTTTGCAAAAGCTACACTCATCATTAGCAACTCTCACATAACCTTTGTTCTGATTGTGTGTAGACAGCCGAGAGAGTACAGCCAACACTGAGGTGTTAGATGGAGGAAGAGATTCTTCTCCTGCAAGAGATTTCAAATGTATTTCCTCAGTTACAAATTCACTAATCACCGAATCAACTGAGGGAATTGGAGTGCAATGCAAGATAGAGCCTCTAAGTTCCTCAAAATCACTGTGAAGTGCCATAAAAAACTGAACTAATTGCTGCTCCTCTCTAAAAGTAATATATTCCCCACATGTTTTCAGTGTAGCTGATTCTGTAAGAGCCAACTCATCCCAAATTGAATTCATAGTTGCATAAAAGTCTTGAATACTCGTATTATTCTGTAGTAAAGCTCGTATATCAATCTCCAACTAATACCACTTTGCAAAGTTAGACTTAGTGTACAACTTCTGAAAATTATCCCAAACTTCGTTTGCTGTTTCAAATTTTGCCGACTGTGTACTAATGGATTGCTCAACAGAATTATGAATCCAAGTAAGAATTTTCGCATTTTTTATTCTCAATTATCCAACTCTGTCACATAATTCTCAGCAGTGGTCTTGGGTTTCACAACAGTACCACTAACATAGCCCCACAATCTTTTTTCCCTTAGAAAATTTCTCATCACGGTACTCTAATATGAGTAATTTTTATCATTTAATCTGACACTAATGGATTGAAGTGAATCATTTTTTTCAGTTGCCATCATAAAGTCAACAAATAATCAACTACGAATCAACGAAATCAGCCAATTCTAAGGAAAACCAACGACAGCCAACGTACCACCACAAACTACAATCGGAATACGCTGCACGGTACACGTATAACCAAAGTAATACTATCGAAAGATCATAAATTTACCAAGGAACAAACTACCTTTTGGAATCACCTCGAAAATCGCTCTCACGCGCTTTCACGCTCCTCAAACATCACTGCGTGTGAGCCCTTACGCGCCGCCGTCCGGTGACACGCACCTGACCGGAAGATTCCCTTCGACCTGCTGAACAAGAATCTGGTCTCAGGTTTCTCAACCGATCTCTAGTTCGATCGGAATCGTATTTTTTAGTTGCAGTCGAGTACTCGAGTATAATTTTACACGATTTTCTTTTCTGTCTGGTTTTGTTTGGATTTCCACCGTATTCAATCAGAAATTTCACAATTTTCACTCCACTATAGGCTTTGATACCATGTTAACAACACGAACTATCTTGAACCAATATAGTGAATCAATTCAAAGCGAAGAAGAAGAAGGAGGAAAAATCAATAATGTATTGAGCCGTCAAAAGAATTAGATTTTTTTTTTAATGAAATACACAAGTTTATATATTACAATAAAAGTAAGCAAAAAAGAAACCTATATAAAAGAAGGAAACTAAATATTATGCAATAATTGTATGATATTATAAGGCTAACACAAAGAAGACAACATATTTCAAAACTTTAGTTGTATGTTAATTTTCTACAGATAGTTTGTGGTAAGCACGATAGAATCCACTTTTGACACAGAATGGAGATCGAACGTTGAAGGAAAGATTTATTACAGTCTTGAATATCAATTAAATCCAGATAGGGAAAGTGTTATGATGATCAAGTCTCTTGTAATCTCTTAATTGTACGTACTTTGTGAATATGAAAAGTGGATTGCTTGAATGAGATCTATTACTTGTTAACAATCCCCTACGCCCCGCCACAATTTTTTCTGTGTGTTTTTGTATGTCTATCTGTTTATTTCATCGAAAACATGGACATCAAAGTTTGAGCCCAAATTTTTTTTTTTTTTATGTAGAATGCATTTTGGAATAGTGATTGATGGAGAATATGTGGTTAAAATGAAGGAAATGTTTTTGGGTTGCGTGTAATATTGTTTTATTGAAAAATGTGAGGTTGAAAAGAAGAGAGTGAAAAATGTATTTTGAAAAAAATGGGGACCAAACAAGGGCTAAAGAACCGTTGGTTGGTGTAAGAAAATCTTGAACTTGCAGCACAATACATTTCCTTGCTTTAGTTTAGGCTCCCTAGGTTCTATGATAGGTTTTTTCTTGAGTTGATATATCCTGCTCTCCATATCTCCTTTTTCATCTATGTCAAATGAAAATGAGTCTGGTTGCTTAAATCTTAAACAGTTAGGCCGCATTAATCACGTGTAAGCAGCAATTTACCATCTATATCTTATTCATCTTTTTTTTTGTCTTGTCATTAGTCATGCATATTCAACTCTTCCCATCCCATCCACCATGATTGAATCCTTGGCTATTGCACTACTCATTCTCTCCCCACTATCCTATCAAGTTTTAACAAGTCCAATTATGTGATCGTTCCTTTCTTTGGAACTTTTAATGTGGCAGTCGGAATTTCGGACTAATAACAATTTGAAAGGATAATATATTCTGTGATTTTATGGTATTGATTAGCAATTTAGCACAATAATGTTCGTATTTTTAAATTTTTAATGTGTGGCCAAAGAGTCTGGAATATGTTTAGTGATTCCACTACTTCATAATAGCAATTTAATATTTGAAAAATGTAATGATGAATCTCTGAATTTCCTCAAAAATAATGGACAGCAAGGATTGGTGCTCTTACTTGTGTAGCAACCACCTAGGGATGATACTGCATCTTTGCTTTTGGATAGAGTCTTACATTTTTAAAGATCTGGAAATAGTTCTGATATGGGAATTTTAACTATTTCTAAGAAAGTTTTCGTGCTAAATACTCGAAAAGATCTGAGAATCGAGCAAAAGAGAGCAATGCTTTTTACTGAGTAGAATATACCATATATGTGATTCACTGCAATGTGATAATTTATTTGCCTCTGATATAAACATATTTTCTTCTTCATGGATGCTGTCAAATCAATGAGTTGAAGTTTTTCTCACAAAACGTGTAACATTTCTCGTTGTTGATTTTTTTGCTAGGGATAAATGAATGGACATCACTAGATAGGACTTTCCAGCTTGTAAATAATATCGTGAGACGGATACATCGTTGAAACAGAGTAAATGGTCCCTGATTCACTAACCATATGCGTCAGTATAGAATCTTGAATATTGGTGATGGAGTGCCTTTTTCGAATTATGTTCCACGTTTTTCTTTCAGTTGAAATTAGCCGAAACTGGCTAGCGACGAAGAAATGAAGATCACAAATTAACAAATTGTGTACACAGAAGGATTCTTTTGCTTATTCTAGATAGAAATCTTGTGGATGCTCTGTTTCAATCTTGCACGATTGTGATTTTTCCTGAAGAATAAATGCTTCTCTATTTGCATGTTTTTTTCACAGTTAGTTGACTTGTAAGTTGCTGTAGTATTTTTGACTAAGATTAGCACAGTAGTGACGATGAAGTTTTGGTTGCTTGCGATATAGAAATTGGATTACAGCATAGAATGCATATATTCTTTGTTAACCTCAACACCTGTCCAATCCAAGTGGTCAACAAATCCCGATCACCTCCCCGTCCATATCGCATCACATGCACACTAGCCATCCCAAAAATAGGTCCGACGACAGTTGCAATCAAATGATCAAGTCGACTGCCGGAACGAGAAGAATGAGTGAGAAAGAGATGGATGACAAAAGATTTGACTGGTTTTTACATTTTATTTATTTATTTTTATCTTTTATCTTTTGGACATACTTCGAGTGTAAATGAAGCCACCTATGTATAGAGGGATGGAAATGGTTTGAGATGAGTGGAACTAGGCCAGAGTACAAGAATATGTTGTTTAATTTGTTCCGATCCAATTCAATCGAAATCATCGATGCCCGGTCAACTAATGGGAGATCATGTATATCACTTGCACGTTACGTAATTTACAGACACGACATTATTCTTTATAGCTCAAAGAAGACAACCATCCTCGTGTTTTTTGCTGTGCAGCGAACTCTTATAGGTACTGTCGAAACGACAAAACATGTATAAAAAAGTTTTCATCAACGTCTAGACGAGTAAATTGCTTGGCTAAGTCAAAAAATATCATTACAATATCCAGTGGTGGATCCAGCATCGGCGGTCGCGAGTGCTGGATCCGTCGAGAACAATTTTATCTTTTTGATAATAGATAAAGTTTTTGGATAATATATCTGGTAATTCATTTTGTTTTTAAACATTTGTTGTATCTCAGTAGGTTAGAGCATTCATTTTCAAATTTGAGGTCTTGGGTTTGAATCTCTACCAAATCAATTATTCTAGTTCAACATTTTTCACCAATACTAATCCAATAGGAAGAGGATACGAACATGTGTGCTCTCCTTTAGATTATGAAAACATTTGATGAATTTTGGTACTAAATGTAATAGAATATTATATGTTCAGTTTTAGCAGTTTTAATGCAATTGGAAAGATTCGAACACATGCTCTTCTTTTGAATTATGCAAAATTTGACCACTGCGTAAGTTGATGATGAATAAGGACAATAAATTTAACAAAATTATATATGTTCAATTTTAACAAAGCAATTGATGTATTTAATTTTTATTATTTTATTGCGATCAACGATCAATGACAGTTCGTGCTCACTCAAGATTCTGGATCCATCACATACTATCTGCAAATTGCTGAAAAATAGATACATGAGTGACATATGGTAACTTCAGGGGACAATTTTTTGTGTGATTAGACATATGGATTAATTCATCATTTATTTTAAAAGTCATTGATGTTTAGAGAGACCAAAACTTTTGGTCACATTTTAAACACGGAGGCTTAATCAGTGCTGTGTTTTCACTCGATAAAGAAATTCTTTCGTGCATGCATTATTTTCTTCCACCAGGTTTGATAAAGTTTATTTAAAAGTTTCAACTTTTAATTTCACTTTAAAGACAATGACTCCTTTGTTTTTGTTGTGAATAGTGGATTCGATGAAGGAAAAAGATCCAACGAGCTAGCAATCTCTTTCAAAATCAAGCATAATATCAAAATTTGGAGCGTCATCAAAGGGAGAATCACAGGGAAGAGAACCACTTTTCGAATGTTTAGCTCAAGCGTATATAAGTTGTGATCGCATCGGGGGAAGGCCGCCACTCTTTAGAATTAGTTGGGTGAAACTCGGACACCTGAGTTCTCAAAAAAAAATTTGGAGCGTCCTTGTAAAATATCAACATTATTAAGGGAAGTAACCTAAATTTTTTATAAGTTGATTAACAATTCTATTTCTAAACGATGTGGGGCTTTACTCTTAACATACACTGCAACATGTGACTCATTTGAGAACACTAATCTTGAAATTCGACTCTCCATTTGATCTTTTAATGAATCAATTGCTTATTTGACTTTTGAAACTCCGATATCATATCAAGGCATGAGATTTCATCTTAAAAGATCAATCTTATTAAAAGATTAGTCACGTGTTCATACATATTACTTACTAATTTTGTATTTAGACAACGTGGAGTATAAATATACCACACGACTCTTCTATAACAACGATCAGTTATGTCTACTTTGACGTACTAAATGCCAACATTAGTTCAATTTCTTTGTTCACTCTCTTGTACGTAACTTCTAAGAATTCGGTAAGAACTACAAAAAAATACGACTAACTTTTTATTGAAAAGATGAAAATCCACTTCAACTTAAATTACATTTTCTTGAGAGTGGCCTCCTTGTAGTTGCTGATCTATCGAGTGTTAGCACTTGAGTCGTTGAACAATGCCATAATCTAGTCACATCATAATCCAATACAAGTAAAATATTTTTGGGTCAAACCACATTATGGAATTATCATTCTTTATCAAGTGTTTGACATAGAACAAACAGTAATCCTTAACTAAAATCTACTCAAATATTAATAGAATGTGAGTGTCATCTCTTTGTTTTCGGGAACAGGTTGATGTTGTGTGGTTGAGGTTGCACTCAAGAATTGGTGGGTTTTGTCCATTATCACTGGATTTGATTATGAAGTTGAATTATCTATCATACAACATAATTATGGACGGAAAAGTCTATGAGTGACACTTTGCCGATAGGAAGAACACGAACGAATCAAGAATTATTTTTTAGTCAGCTACATCATTACTTTTTCGTCGACATGTTCACCTTAATGTTCTATTCTTTTCATTTGAATTTTTTTATTTGATGAAATAACTCCACGTGATTCACCTCCTTGAACATAATCTAGACATCTAAGGGCCTGTTTGATAAGTCATTTTTTCCCATGGAATTCCATCTTTTTCCAAAATGAGTGTTTGATTGGCATTATTTTCTTGACAATTCATTTTCTTGCTTTTGTCTCACATACACGCGAATTCAATGATTTTGTGGTCTAGTTTACTTTTATTTTATTTTTTTTGTTTTAGCAATGGAAACAAATTTTATTCTCAATTGTAACAAATTATATCCCTTTAATGGACAATTACCATGTAAAACAAAGTCAAACGAACATCAAAAATCCAAAATTTCAATATTTTTCACTTGGAAAATTATACTAATCAAATAAAATTAATTAACAATTCACAGGGAAACAATTTTAGGCAATTCAATTCCTTGAAATTCATTTTCTTTCCACCCAAATTCTACTCTTACAATCAAACGGACCCTAAGTTTCATTAGGATAATTCCGATACTCACTCTATAAAAAAGGGTATACGGCCGCTTTATTTTGATTAATACTCACTCTATAAAAATGGATATGTGCCGCTTAATTTTGATTTAGCTAGTGCAAGTATGTTACTAATAGTGGAATTAACGGATAAATGTATCTAAAATATTTGAATCTTCTAAAAATAATTAAATCGTAATAAGATGTAATCGAATAATGAAAGTCGTTGGGATACATGCAAATGTTTCAAGAATTGACTTCTGTTACACATAGCTTTCAAGAATCTAAAATTTTCATTCGAACACGATATTAGATCGACACCTTGGCCTGACCAAATCCATTATCACATTTGGTTTGGCAGGTCAACATTTAGCTACAAGGATGTGCATTTTTCAAGATATTCCACTACTATGTGGTGGGAAATATCTAATTGTTTAATTTTTGGGTGTTACTTGTTGCATGTAATTTTCGAATTAAAAATGCCAACATTTGGGGGTAAAAGGACAAAATGGTCAATTATATATTATTTGCAAAAGTTTTCTTTACCTACTTTTAAGTTGTGAATTTTATGGGATTTGTGAATGATAAGTAATATATGGTGTGGATTTTATGAAAGTGTAAATAAAAAATACGTTTAATTAATTTAAATTTTATCGAACATGCACGGAACCTATCTTCCTTTGTATCTTGATTCGAAAGAGGCACGTGTAAATGAATCGGGTAAAAGACGAGAATATGTGCGTGTTCGATTGTGCTTAAAATTCAATTAAAATTGAAAATATAGTCGTTATTAGGTCTCACTCGTCTAATAAAAGTCAACACGTAGTTTTTCTATATATATATGACACTTTTGACTCTGGATTCCTAAATTATTATCATTTTAGTCCTCAAACATTGGGATGAACTAAGCAAACAAAATAAAGTACATTTAGAAATTAACAGAGATCTGATCTGTTCCAAGTAGACTGTATACAGAATAATTAAACCTCAATTAGGTCCAACTTTTGCATAAAAGTATCACTTTTTAACTTTCAAGTCCTTCAATAAGATGTCTCATCTAGAAGGAACAATCAAAATTTGTTTAAATGTACTAAGATAATGGACAAAAGAGGGCTAAAAAATTGGCTTTTTATTATTCTCATTACATAAAAAAAATTATCATTATAAAACAATTTAAGCAAAGATTCACATCTATTTAGAGTTTTGTATGATCGTAAAAAAAAGAGAGAGGTTAAAGAAGATAAAATGTGTAATTTTTTCTTATAAACTTTTTTTCATCAGCGATCGAATAGGACATAGTCTCACACTGAGACTAACTTCTATAAATTTTAGGGGTTTTGAGTATCTATTTTTTCTTTCGGCGAATGAATTGCTCTCGATGGAATATAATTATAATTTTTATTTCTCAACAATAATATGGTATTCATGAGCACAATCTCATTATTCTTTCTCCATTGTGCAAGTTATACTACTCAACTTGGCATCGATTATGGTTGTAATCAACAAGGCTTAAACAGCTTGTTCCGTATAGAATACATAAAGAATACTAAAAAATCTTATTCGTTTTTACCTAGTTAATAGTCATATGTAGTGTGTGGGGATAAATATCTCAATTTTCACTAAACTATCTAAAATGTTTCTCAATCATCGTTGAATTTTAAATGCAAGGCTAGTAACATAAGCCGATAATATGTTACACGTGTCTTTTAGACACTTGTTCTTGTTGAATGGAGGGTTCTGATTTCAGCTTTCATCTCCCATCTTGAGTGAATAAAACTAGGAATCAATTTCGTATATCGCGCACAAATTTGATATTCACACCAAATAAAGAAGGAACATCCTCTCATGTCGTATACAAAATTTACAGTGAAGTACATCTCTTAAATCAGATTAAATTCAAGAAATTTTTGAAAAACAGGAGCTCACGAGGCTAGCTTATCTTAGTTGGTAAGCGAAAAATCATATGTTCGTGTTCAAATCTGTCCACGAGGTCTTCATATGCATCGGGGCTCTGCAATTGCAGCTATCCAATTCATGGCTGAAAGGAAAATGATAGACTGTGAAAGAGAGAGAAAGTTATGTATTACTCAAAATAGGAGGGAAATGAACAGTAGATTTTGGAGGAAAGTTAGAAAAGGTGAAGAAACTATTTTGCCATTCATTGGATTGATCAAAATTTGGTAAGAGTCATGTCCTACGACGGAAATCGTCCAGATATCCTTGTATCATTCAATTTTTAAAAGATTTAGGACGAATCTTCCTTTACTTTAAAGGTTTAGGACTATCTATATTTTTAAAAGGTTTGACACCTCCATTACAAATTTTCCTTTTCCTTTTGAAGCCAGAATTGATTTTACTTGATACCTAACATAATGCATGAAAGGATCCTTGCTTCTTCTACTCCAATAATGCCTAGGCCCTCAAGATTTTAAAACTTGGAAAAACAAATAAATAAATCAAGTCACAACATGTCTATTTCAACAAGCCTCTCTTCGAGACAGTGTCCAGATCGTCGAGGTGGGTCTTGCAGTCAATCTCCCTTTTGCCTTTGCACTCAAGGGCCAATCTCCGTCCGACCCGAAGAAATCTTTGCACGCCTCCATTAAAATTAATAAGTCGAGCATTCCTAGCCCACCAAGCAAAACTAATTTATTTTGCACAAGAATTATTAAAAACAGTCGTTATGACTTTTGCCTTTCTACATTTTTATTTAGGAAACTTTTGACTTTGGATTCAAATAGTATTTGCACTTCTAAATAATTATCATTGGAGTCCTTGAACTTCGGAATGTACGAAACAAACAATAAGAGTACATTAACCAGTGATCGGATCTGCTCCAAGGAGATAAGACATAACTTGCTCATAATTAAAATCTGCTGTCTCACTTTTGCATGTATTTAGGGCTGGGCAAAATGTCCAAACCAAACTGAACCGAACCGGAACCGAACCAAACCGAGCGGGTTTTCTTAACTTAAAAACCCGAAGAACCGAGAACCGAAGAACCGAAAAATTTTGGTTCGGTTCTCGGTTCTAGACCTAGAACCGAATAAGAACCGAATTTTTTTTGATAAATCAATTTATTTTATTTTTTCTAAACAAATTAACAATTTTTTGTTTTAACTATTTGATATATATATATATATATATATTCCTTAACCTAACACGGGTTTAATTTTGGGCTAGTTTGTAGTTTTGTTTTTATTTCCTATTGGATTTAGTTTAGATTGTGTTTGATTTCAGTCTTGGGCTAGGCTTTAGTTGATATTTTAGTCATTCATGGTTGGGTTTAGGGTTTAGTTGCTAAAATCGAACTTCATATTTGTATCTACTTCTTGTTATTAAGCCCCTATTTGGCCAGCATATTTGTGAAGAAAAAATGAAGAATTGGACCATTTTTTTCGAATTAGTGGGCCCCTCCCTCTCACAAGTTGGTCAAATATTTCGGCTGGCCCCATGTCTAACGGTAAGAAAATTTTTAGAAATAGGAAAAAAATGCCCTCCAAACAGGGGCTAATATTAGTATCTACTTTCAGGTGTATTTATGTAATATTATTTTAAATATTAAAAAATTTAATTATAGTACGGAATCGAAAGGAACCGAATCGAACCGAACCCGAATGGTTCCAAAATTATATTTGGAACCGACGGTTCCATTTACTAAAAAATCGAAAATTTCTAGAACCGAAAAAAATCGAACCGAACCGACCCGCGCCCACCCCTACATATATCACTTTAGGTCCTTCAATAGGAAATCGCATCTAGAAGAAACAGACAAGATTTGTTTAAATATACATAAGATATTGGTCAAGAGATTTGTCTTTTTATTATTCTTGACTACCAGATATCTTATTAAATAAAAATATAATTTAAGCAAAGATTCACATCTATTCAGGGTTAGATTTTACCTATATAATATTTTATTCATGAGCAAAATCTATTTTTTTTTCCATTTTGCAACTTATGCTAATCACCTTGGCATGGATTATGGCTGTAATAAACAGTGTTTTAGTAGCTTGTTCTGTATACTAAATTGGCTACAAGTAAAATAATTCTATAATTTTGTTCCTTTTTATGTAGAGTCTTGTGTGCAATACGTAATGAATACTGAAATCTTGTTCGTTTTCACGTAGTTAATAGACTTATTCCGTAGGTGGGGATAAATATCTCAGTTGCCATTAAACTTTCTAAAATAGTTTTCAATCGTCATTGAACTTTAAATGCTCTTAGAATTTTCAGTGAACTTTCTCAAATGGTTCTCAGTTGAAATTGAACTTTAAAAGCTCTTCTAACTATCATTGAAATTACTAAAATATTAATACACCAGTCACCGTGTCACTTGTCGTTTTAAAAGTAAACAGTCTAGGTGGCATGATAGATGAAATGATGGAAGGAATAATGTTTTGCTAAGTTCATCATGTCTTTTATCTTTTAAAATAACGAGTGACACGGCAGCAAATGAGATAATATTTTAATAAGTTCAATGGAAACTTGAAGAGCTTTGAAAGTTCAATGGCAATAGAAAAACGTTTGGAAAAGTTTAGTCGTAACTGAGAAACATTTAGAAAAATTTTGGAATATTTAACCGAAGTTCTGGACGGTATAATAAACAACATGTGAGCAGTGTGAACTTACTAAAATATTAATACATCTGTCACTGTGTCATTTGTTGTTTTAAAAGTTAACAGTATAAGTGGCATGATAGATGAAATGATGGAGGGAATAATGTTTTGCTAAGTTCATCAAGTCTTTTATCTTTTAAAATAACGAGTGACACGGCAGCAAATGAGATAACATTTTAATAAGTTCAATGGAAACTTGAAGAGCTTTGAAAGTTCAACGGCAATAGAAAAACGTTTGGAAAAGTTTAGTCGTAACTGAGAAACATTTAGAAAAATTTTGGAATATTTAACCGAAGTTCTGGACGGTATAATAAACAACATGTGAGCAGTGTGAACCATGAACCAACAAAATGAAAAATTGTGCAAGTATCATATCCTATATTTATGGTTGTGGTTGAACATAGGCCTTTATCATAGCCACTTTATTAGCTTAAAGTTTGATGAAAAGAGTCTTTTAACTTAGAGAAAGGATGCTATTCCTTTGTAAGCATTAACAATGACATTTAAGTGGAGGGAATCGCATTTTTTTTTTCCTCAATCATAATGATTCATAATTAAAAGAATTTATATTCATAGTTATCAATTCCAACAGAAGTCAGCAACAAGAGACTCTGCCCCTATATAAGTAGAACCAAGACAGTTGCCTACACCCCAGCAATTTTAGCAATCTTGAGTGATACAATATAAGTAATCCTGTGTGTGTTGGTACTTAACGAACCAGATGGAGCAAACAAAAAACCAGAAAACGCTAAACGTTGATGAAGAAAAATGGGTTTATGATTCTTCTGTTGATCATAAAGGCAGAGTTCCCGTCCGAGCTTCCACCGGTGCATGGAAGGCTTCCCTTTTTATCATTGGTGAGTAATCCAATAGACTACACCGGTTCAGTTTAATTTTCTCATATGCACTGCATCCACTTTTCGGACGTGGTTGTTGCACAATATTAGATAAATTTTAATATTTTTTTTCTTTATTAGAAACATAGCCTAGTTTGTTTTTATCATCGTCTATACAATCATATGATAATCGATTAACAAGATGTGACTGTAGAAGGAAATCTCTGTAGTTCCATTTACAAGAAATGATGTTTGAGTGCATCAGTTTCACCAATAATAGGTACAATGGTACATCAAACATAGGTTTCTTAGTACAGCAACTGTATAGAAAGTAGATCTCTTTCGTTTGAGTCCGCTAATTGCTAAAGTGTGTTAAATAAAACTCTAGCTGGATTCCATCCTAAACATATGTGGAGGAAACTTCCTAAACACGGTTCACTTTTTTAGCATGTATTAGATTCTTTTTGTTTAGAACAGGAAAAAAATGTCAAACTGATACATTTTTTGCATTGGCAGCAATTGAATTCAGTGAGAGGTTGAGTTACTTTGGGCTAGCAACAAGTTTAATCATATACCTTACCAAGGTGATCCATCAAGACCTAAAAACTGCAGCAAAAAGTGTCAACTATTGGAGTGGGGTAACCACTATGATGCCACTGTTTGGAGGATTTATAGCTGATGCTTACGTTGGCCAGTTCTCTACTGTTCTTGCCTCATCCATTGTTTATCTCATGGTACTATAAAGTTCTTATTCTTTTGATGGAAAATATTCAACAAAATTTTCGTTGTCGCATAAGTGTTATTCATAACATTTTTCTTTGCAAAAGAAAGTGAATATGTCAATTATTTTGGTATGGACGCAATCAAAATCGAAATGCACCAGCGACTTGTTTCGTAAGATGGATTGAACAATATTGTAAGGTACTATGAAACAAATAGTTGCTTCAATGCCAATTCTTGGAAAGATGAATGTGTTCATAAGTGAGAGAAACACTGTCTATTGTATAGTCATGTCATGTCATGTCATATTCAGTACTAAGTACCAAATGTGCCATCCAAATTAGCTAATCGCTAAATAATGTGTTTGTTTTTGATATGATAACAGGGCTTGCTTCTTTTGATAATGTCAAGATTAGTCCCAGGCTTGAAACCTTGTGATTCTGGGTTGTGCCATGAACCCCATAAGGTCCATGAGGTGGTGTTCTTTATTGCAATCTACTTGATTTCAATAGGAACTGGAGGGCATAAACCCTCTCTGGAGAGCTTTGGAGCCAATCAATTTGATGATGATCATCCTGAAGAAAGAAAGAAGAAAATGTCATTTTTCAATTGGTGGAATTTTGGGCTCTGTTGTGGCCTATTACTTGGTGTAACTTTGATTGTCTACATTCAAGACCATGTTAGCTGGGCTGCAGCAGATATCGTTCTTACAGCAGTCCTGGCTTCAACTATTGTGATATTCTGTATGGGACGGCCATTTTATCGTTATAGGAAGGCAGCAGGAAGTCCTCTGACACCCATGTTACAGGTTCTTGTAGCAGCTATTGCCAAGAGAAATGTTCCATATCCATCTGCTCCTGATCAGTTGTATGAGGTTCCTGAATCAGACAAGACTAGAGCGAGGCTTCTATACCACACCAATAAGCTTAAGTAAGACATTTATCAGTTTAGTTCTACAATTCCAAGTTTGTCATATCTCTAACAGTTTAAACTTTTAGACGAAGGGTTTTCAATAAAGATGAATAAAGTGATCGATCTATTATCATCCTATTGTTCAGGTTTCTTGATAAAGCTGCAATAATCGACGACAAGCAAAACAAAGCAGAGGAGAAACAGAATAGTAATCAATGGAGACTTGCAACTGTGACCAGGGTGGAAGAATTGAAGCTTATTATCAACATAATTCCAATATGGCTAACTAGTTTGCCATTTGGAATCTGCGTAGCACAGACCGCAACATTCTTCATCAAACAAAGCGCAACAATGAACAGGACAATCTCTCACAATTTTGTGATCCCACCAGCCACAGTTTATGCCCTTGGTGCCATCGGAATGATAATATCAGTCACATTTTACGATAGACTCCTCGTACCCTTGCTACGAAGGGTAACAGGAAATGAAAGAGGCCTAAAAATTCTTCAAAGAATTGGTTTTGGGATGATTTTCTCTATTACAACTATGGTAGTAGCAGCATTGGTTGAAAGGAAAAGGCTAAATATTGTGGAAAAGAATCCTCTCGAAGGCTCGATTTCAATGAGTGTATTTTGGCTGGCACCCCAGTTTCTCATCATTGGTATAGGGGATGGATTTACTCTAGTGGGATTGCAAGAGTACTTTTATGACCAAGTCCCTGATTCAATGAGAAGCTTAGGCATTGCATTGTACCTTAGTGTAATTGGGGCTGCAAATTTTCTTAGCAGTCTTTTGATTACATTAGTTGATCATATTACAGAGAAGAGTGGCAAAAGTTGGTTTGGGAAGGATTTGAATAGCAGCAGATTGGACTGTTTTTACGGGTTATTAGCGGTTATTACGTTGTTGAATCTGTGCATTTACGTGTTTGTTGCGAGACGATATTCTTACAAGAATGTGCAAAGGACTACAATGGCTGTTGCTGACTGTTATGGAAGTGGTAGAATTGAAGCAATGGCTTGATACATTTGTGTCATTCAGAAGGTCTTGGTGTCATTTTCTTAGTCAAGAAAGTAATATGAAAATTCAAAAAGGATGGTTTCGATTTAGTGTGTATGGATTCCCAGTTTGTCACTATAAAGTCAGTAGAAATGATTGTATAATTCAGCTTAATTTGGTTCGAAATTATGCTTTTCTTATGTTTCAATTATACTTTTTACAGCATATTAAATTTTGCATTAAGTTACATGGAAAAAATAAGTTAAAATTAGTAGTGATTTTTTTTTTTTTTTTTTACTTTTAATTAAGAGAAAATACTTTTTTTTAGAAACTCATTCATATTTAACTGTTAAAATAAGTATCTTAATTATTATGAACTTTGTTTGATAAAAAAAAAATAATAATTAATTCATTTTGTCTTATTTATGTTTTGTAAAGTACTTATAAATCAATTTAGTAATGCATAAGCTTTTTTATGGTAAACCAAACATGCTCTTAAGTAATCGAAACAATATCACAACTAACAATTGTTTAGGAATGTGACCGTCCAAAATTTTTAAGATAGTGTTTGTTACTACTATTGGGCCGGGCGGTGTAGAGCCCAGATCCTCGCAGGGCCTGACATTTTAGACGAGAAGGTAAATTTTCTTGTTCAATAGATTATATATTCTACACATTTTTTCAACTGTCAATTTCAACAATCTTTTGATAAAGTTATTCTCTCAAAAATTAGGTATACTCGGAATGAACAACGAAACAGTCAAACCAAATAATCGAATAAAAATCGCTTTTTTGAAACTATTGGTTTGCTTCCACGTGGATCCATCAACGTTTTGATTTTTGAACCGAACCAAATCGCTCGAAGGGGTTTCGTTTAGGTTTTAATCTTTATAAACCGTCAAATCTTTTACCAAAAAAAAAAAATCTAAAAAATATTAGTCTAAATGTTATTTAACCCAATTAAAACTAAACACATTCTAGTTAAAAAAATGCATCCATATTAGACATAATGCAATTAAACTCAATCAAACAATTATATATTTCAATTGATTAATTAAATTATATCCAAATACCCATGAGTTATCACTACTGTAAATGTAAAATCCTCAAATTGGGTAAAGTGTTGAACAACTGTTACTAAATCATATTCATTGACTCTTCGCTACAATTGAGTAGATAATTAAATTTTAATTTTAACTCAAACTCGCACATTTTATTTCCTTCTACTAATAATTTTCTCGAGTTTTGCCTAAATTTCAAGTCAGATTATCCAAAAAAAAAAATATTTTTTTGATAATTGTCTGCTATGTTTTTATTGGTAGTTATTTTGTTTTGTTCTAATTATTGTCAGGCTCCCTTAAATTTTTAGGTGACGGCATTTTTTGTTTATTTGTATCTCGATTGTCTGGTCAAGTCATTTATTTAATTATTTACATTTAAATTTAATTTCTAAATTTTACTTTTAATTGCTATAATGAAATGGTGAATTACATAAATGGTAATTTTAAAGATTTGATCAATAAACTTTTCGACATATTAATTTGGTAAAAATTGTCCTTCAAATTGCTAAAAATATGTTAAATATTCAAATATCCACAATTATTTCTAAGTCTACATTCCTTATTAGGTGTCGAAATCTTGATTTCTTTAGGAGTTTGGTTGTGTAGGAGATATTACACCGATAATGTGCATATTATATTCATCAAGAGCATGTCGTTAATATGCGTGAAATCGAAACATCATTCGACTTACCGAAATCTGATTTGAGAAGATAAAATAGCGATTTACCGATTTCGAATATAATAATATGAATTCTTCACTTCCCAATATGAGTGAACGCATGTTGTTCTTCAATTCAAACCCTTCAATAAAACACATAAATAAATTAACCATATTCTGAAATCAAGCATAAATAAAATCAGAAATGAGAAAGATGAAATGCAAGTGATGCGATCGGTCGAGGCAAGTGTTTGACACTTTTTCCTTAAGATGAATTTGCCCCGCATCGGTGCTAACGATTTCTCGACAATCATCTCCCAAGATACAACGACCACGTCAAGCCATAGGAGCACTCCAAATGACTTAGACCAACGAACTCGAACGGAATTCCCTCTCTACCATAACTATGATTTTGATGCAAGAGAAAATCACTTCTATAAAGTGTTTTATGCAAAACTAAAGTAACCATGATATGAAACTATCAAATGAATTGTTTGTTGTGTCGTTAATCCAAACACATAGGGAATCCATATATATAGTAGTTGGAACATCCATACCAAGAGACACATCTCTTGAATAATCATAATTATTGGAAGTTACTCATACCAAAAGTCATGCTCTCCAAGAGTCATGATCCATATGAAAAGACACATTTTTCATCTACATTCTCTAGAATATTCCACAATATTCTACACAATTCCAATAATTTCAAGTATTAAGTGGTTTAAGTTTCGCTTAATTTCTCATTTACCAAACAAGGAATTTCCACTTAAATCATTTCAATTAGTCGCAACCAATTTCCAATACAAAATTCTAACAATCCCCCACATGAATGAAAATTAATGTAAATGACTATCTGAGACACTAGTAAAGAGAGGGCGGAAAAAACAATTTGCATCGAGAGAAGGTAACACGGCCTTGAACCTCCCTTAGTGAAATACTATCGGACTTACTGGCTAATTGGTGAACGTGATGTCTTGAACCATTCAGCCGTTGGTGTAAGCCGAGACAACAGTACTCACACAATGTCTTCCCTAAACCGTTCATGGTTCTCACGGTTGTGTCCATTTTGGCCATGGATCACTCTTGGTTTCAAAAGTGTTTAGAGAATTTTTAGCCTTGAACAATTCTCATTGAAGCGGCCCCACTTCACACTTACATAGGTGATCTTCTATTAAGAGTATTCTGCTATACTCCACTTGACTGAATCAAGCTATAGGAATCATTAAAAGAATATCTTAACCTTCAATCATTTAGCAGAAAGCACTTTAATTATCATAGGAATGAGTAGGAATAATTTTCTAAGTGCTTCATGGAATCTTCATAACTTAGTTGTCCCTTTGAACCAAGATTTTGGGATCTCCAGTCAACAAAGTAGGGTTACCATTATAAAGACTCTTACGTCGTAGGCTTTAATCTCATTCCCCTTGATATGCAGTATTCCTGATCTCTCGGTAAATCTCTAAAGGTACCACGAATTTACACCATTGAGATCGACTGCTTAACGGTATTATGTCTACGTCTAGACTTACCATTACATGTGACTTAGTATCTCATCAAATATAGTTAGCCAACAATTAATTGATTTAATAGATACAACATGTCACCACCAAGAAATCATCTCATGAAGTTACATGCTTCTAACTAGCTTTATCTAAAGCTTTATAAATTCCAAACAACAATGTTAAAGGATTTTTATCACACACTACACTAGTTAATCACTTTTACTAGTGGATTTCAAAAACATAGGTATTCAATATCATTATTGAAATATTATTATGCATTTCAATTTTATGAATATTCTTCAAATATTTCAATTGATCTTGCATATCCAAACAAACGGCATAATTGGATTTTATCCCATTTCATCCACTTTAGACTTAGTGTATATCATCCTTATAATTAATATAAGGATTTTCTACCTTTTCCATATTCATAGACATACTTCTATGATTATAAAGTATAGAAAATTGTAACTTTTAAACATAAGTTACCCCCACAAGTCCTCAATTAGGAATGCATGTGCAACTAGTAATGTAGCATCCACAAATCTTGAACTTTTCATATAAGTTCGTAAGCATTGATGTTAACCCCCACATTTTTGGGTTACACTTGAACTTAGAGTTCATCAACTCTTTCGTAGTTCAACTCATTATCGAATAGATAATGTCCATATTGAATGCTTCGTGAAAGTTTAAGTACTTTCAAAATAGTGGTCACCAATCCACAATTTATTTCAATTGCGTACTTCAATCCAATTATCTTCAATTTGATCATGCAAATCAAATTAAGGTCATCACATAGACCAACAATGCTCTCAAAACATATACCAATTTAATTGGTTCCATGATTGAAATCAAATTTCAACAATGAAGAAGACTAAGCATCTTGATTCACAAGAATTGCAACTTCTCCAACATATGCAACATATCACATTTGTGACATTTTACAAGATAGTATTATTTCATGTTAAATAATACTTATTCACCATATTCAAATTTAATGAACGAATCATCCATCGATTCGATAGTTGTGTTCTCAAAAGACACAACCCAACGAGAGGACACACATTTTCGAAACGAGAGGACACACCTCTTCGAATCAATCTCTATGAAGAGATACTTCCTTCGGAAAATAATTATTTTCAAGAGTCTTGATTTCTCATATGAAATGATTCTAAATTATTCCATAAATTTTCCACCACGTGATTATGCGGCTTAATACCCATTGTGACAAGAGCATATATTGTCACGCTAGAATGCAACCATGATTTGCACAAGTCAACTCAATTAATTTCATCAAATTATTTGAGACTATCAAAATTAGTGTAATTTCAACATGAAATTTAACCAACTAATTTTACCATATTCCGATCAAAAGAATAGTTATGAAAGTTCGCATACTTTCTTCACATAAATCTAACACTTTAGATTTCTCTCATAGCTATATGCTTAGCAATTCATGTTATAGAGAATAACTTGAATAGACACAATTTTCCACACTAGAAATTGGTCACCAGTATCTTTCCATCATGATAATTCAATCAGAGATTCTTGCAAAAACGATGGCATGTACAGTTAGACACAAATTCATACAACAACATAATAGTTTCTCAATTTGTGGCATGAATAAAGCAGATAAATATCCAACAATGAATCGGCAAACAGAATTTTAATCATAAGGAACACTTATGCCCATTCATATATGCAAGTCATAAACTGTCTTTTGTATGGAAAGACACAATCTTTCAATTACCGTAACATGCATACATACATTATTTCATGCACCATCTGATGAAATAATATTTATGCAGAATTTAATTATCATGCATCTACTGCAGATTTAAATACGGACGATTTTAAACATGAAGAAACACAATGGTTGGCACATAAAATTTATAACTTCCACGTGCAACTGACATCACAAATCAGTTTACAAATTGAGACAAAAGTAACTATCAAAACCAAATGTTCAATCCATTTCATGAATATAAAATCAGATTTTAGATAATAGACGTCACTTAATGGACTTTGAATTAAATAGAAACAATTTTCTATGAGAGTATCTAATGGCATCCATTCACGAGTCGAGACATGGTATGAACAAATAAATAAAGTGACAAATCTCATGATTTCTTTCCAAACAGGAATTAAAGTATACAACCATTGGTAATCATTTGTATATTCCAGATTCAAAATGCAAGTATATACCTTGAATACAACATGCATACCGACAATGAGAAATCCCACATAAGTTGTCTATCTAATATCCACAATTAGACAAAATTCATCTTAAGATTGTAGGAGATATTACACCGATAATGTGCATATTATATTCATCAAGAGCATGCCGTTAATATGTGTGAAATCGAAACATCATTCGACTTACCGAAATCTGATTTGAGAAGATAAAATAGCGATTTACCGATTTCGAATATAATAATATGAATTCTTCTCTTCCCAATATGAGTGAACGCATGTTGTTCTTCAATTCAAACCCTTCAATAAAACACATAAATAAATTAACCATATTCTGAAATCAAGCATAAATAAAATCAGAAATGAGAAAGATGAAATGCAAGTGATGCGTTCGGTCGAGGCAAGTGTTTGACACTTTTTCCTTAAGATGAATTTGCCCCACATCGGTGCTAACGATTTCTCGACAATCATCTCCCAAGATACAACGACCACGTCCAGCCATAGGAGCACTCCAAATGACTTAGACCAACGAACTCGAACGGAGTTCCCTCTCTACCATAACTATGATTTTGATGTAAGAGAAAATCACTTTTATAAAGTGTTTTATGCAAAACTAAAGTAACCATGATATGAAACTATCAAATGAATTGTTTGTTGTGTCGTTAATCCAAACACATAGGGAATCCATATATATAGTAGTTGGAACATCCATACCAAGAGATACATCTCTTGAATAATCATAATTATTGAAAGTTACTCATACCAAAAGTCATGCTCTCCAAGAGTCATGATCCATATGAAAAGACACATCTTTTCATCTACATTCTCTAGAATATTCCACAATATTTTACACAATTCCAATAATTTCAAGTATTAAGTGGTTTAAGTTTGGCTTAATTTCTCATTCACCAAACAAGGAATTTCCACTTAAATCATTTCAATTGGTCACAACCAATTTCCAATACAAAATTCCAACAGGTTGCATAATAACAAGAAACCCATAGTAATTTGTCAATATTTGAATGAAGTAGAAGTATTGAATGATTCGCAAAAAGTTACTGTAGCTAAGTATTATCGTACTTGATCTTTTTATTCATTTTTTTATTAATTATTTTATATCATTTAACTGTAACCAATGAATTCGTGTACTATATTTTTAAACTCGTTTTAACAGTATATATGCTCATATGGAAAGTTATTTGAAAAAAAAAATGCACCTATAATTGATATGGTAAGTTCGTGATTCGTATGGATTCTAACCAATGCTAAAACCATCTAAGTCAACACGAGTTCGTTGACTTAATCAGTACAACGGATGAAATTTCTTTAGACTTCTCCAAATTATTCACATTAAAAATTAGAATTTGTTTAATTAATAATTAGAGACGCTCACAATATGAAGAGCAACCCTCTCGTAGCTTCACAAAACTTTGCTGCCATGTGGCCCTAACTATAAGAAATTGAGCTCTAAACCCACTTAGTGCCTTGGTTATATATTGTTTTTAGGTTATTTAGTACCAAATGTCCATGTCTTTTGTCTGTTTTGTGCAAATCGTTCATATTTTTTTTTTCAATATAACGCATTTTACGCTCGGATCAAGTAAATATTGTGCAAGTTGTCCCTACCGTCCATTGCATCCATTACGACCTTGTAAAATGACAAATATATACTCCCTTTTGTTTCTTGCTCTGGTTGGAGAAGGGATTTTATTTTTTATTTTTTTATTGTTCTAAATGGAATTCGTTCTCTGATTGCAATTTTTTTTTCTTTTTTTTTTTTAAAAAAAAAATTGAGGAGGAGGGTAAATTTGTTATTTTACAAGGTTTTAATGAAGGAAATGGATGGTAGAAACAATTTGCACAACGTTGCTTGATCTGAGGGTGAAATGCACCAAATTAAAATGATAGGATCGATTTGCACAAAACGAACGAAGTATAGATATATTTTATGTCAATTATCCTTGTTTTAATTGTTCCACACACTTTAATAATTACTTTTCTGTAACCAAAGAAAAATTTAATGACAGTTAAATTGGCTGAGCCTGGATTTGAGCCTGTATTTGGGCCTGGATTTGCAGCACGATTCTACCTATAAATTGGCTGAATTTTCAGTTACCTATAAAATTAGAACCATTTTTTTCAACAAAAATACAAGTCTTCAATTTTCTGTTTTGAGATACTTCGTTAGTGGCGGACACCTCGTGAAACTATACTATGTTTTTCGACATTTTCGTGATCGTATCAGTTATAGTAGTTTATTTATTTATTATTTAATTAATTTTGTTGAATTTGATTAGTTGACGTTTGGGCTCTGAACTGGGTCGGGCTGTAGCCTGGTCCTGTTCTCTGCCCAATAAAATAAAATATTTTGTACATAAATTCAAAAAAATTTCCTAATTTTTAACCACACATTCTCCTAAATATCACCATTCAAAACTCTATTTTCTCCAAATAATGATTGTCAAACAGGGGTTTAATCATTTGATTTTTTTAAGTAAAATTATGATGCATCTACAACTTTCTATTTCAACACAAAATACGCTGATGCTTGTCGTTTCTTGCGTTGCTCGACAACTCTAAATCATAGGTTAAATTTGCAAAGAGGGGATGAGAAACTGGTCCTCAGTCCTGTTACACTAGGAAGAATATGTCAGGAAAAAGAATTGGGATTTTACAATATGTAAAAATGTTCTTACATTTTCCCTTGAATGAAGGGTTCGTTAAGTAGGCTTTCTATACCGACAGCGTGTCCTTCGACAATTATTGTCATATAGGGATAGGACCAGCGTTTTAAGGTTTCCTGGACTTCCATTTTAGATAGGGGAAGGTTGAATTCTCAATTTAGAGTTTGTTTGGGAGGGATTAAAATTAGATTAAAATTGAAAATATAGTCGTTAGAGTTGACTTTTATTAGACGGGTGGGACCCAATAACGACTATATTTTCAATTTTAATTGGATTTTAATCATTCCCAAACAAGTTCTTAATCAGTTTGTTAGGATATGATCAATTCAACTTTTAATCGATGACGAGATTATTGTGATCTCAAGATATGTTACTTTATCTCCAGACACTACAAATTGTCGTTCTCGAGTCGTCAAGTTTGAAATTTTTTGCTCATTTGTCGTTATGTATCATCTAATTATACAAGCCATGTCAATATGGCTCGTTGGTTTGAGCAACTCGGGTTCGGCCCTGAAAAAGTTCGAGTCGAGCCGGCTCGTGGCTCGGTAGGACTGAGCCTGGGCCTGCCCGTGAATTAAAAAAAAAAGCTTACAACTGTAATTTTTTTCATCTGTTAATATTTAGTTATTATTTATAATATGTATAAATTGCACAATTTTTTAAATTCTTTAAAAAAGTTTAGATTTATCACGAATTTTTTTTAAAAAAAAGGTCGGGTCGGGACGGGTCGGGTCGGGTCGCTAAGGCCCGAGTGTAAATTTGTTGGCCGAGCTGCCAAAAAAAGTTCGAACCATTTTTACTCGAGTCAAGCTCAAGTAAAAAGTTTTGGCTCGTGACTCGACTCGTTGACACCCCTAATTATACCACGTGTTTGACATTGCTCAATCGATATCGATCACTTTAGTGCCGGATCGTTCCAAAAAAATCTCTAGTATGATGTCAAGATGAGTTGTTGGTACCATCTTATGAGGATTTGAATAATATTTAGCCCATGTTTGACACTTAGGCCCCGTTCTGGAGGGCTTAAAATCCAATTAAAATTGAAAATATGGTCGTTTTTGGGTTCCACCCGTCTAATAAAAGTCAACAATAACGGCTATATTTTCAATTTTAATCTGATTTTAATCCCTCCCAAACAAGTTCTTATTCTCTATCTCATTTTTTTCTCTTACTTCATTTCAACCACACATTCTTTCAATAAAATAATATTACACGCAAATCTAAAACTTTTTATAATTTTTTTACCACACATTCTCTCATCAATCACTATTCTAAAAATTTTTATCTTCAAAAAATGGATGTCAAACACACCAAAAATATACTCCTCTCTTTACATTTTTGTCGACATTCTGTTTTTTGAAAACTATGGACTGAAAAATTATTTTTATTTGTCCAATGATATTTTATCACGTGTCGTGAAATAATATAAAGGACAACGTAAAAGATGAATGATTGATGAGGATATGTGTGTGGTACATTTTACCTTGTCGTCGTATTGTCACAGCCTATTTTCGTACCTAGTATAGTATTACATTTACATAAGTGTAGAGAACTCTACTGACAGCTTGTGGGACCCATAAACAGAGATCAACTTTGAATACGAATTTCGAGGGCTTAATCGGACGGCTCTTGATTAACGAAAAAAAGCTCTATCGGACAGAGCTTGCATCAGAGCTCTTAATTGATAAAGTTTGCACTTTGCAGTCATAAAACGTCAAGAGATCCATTTTCACAAGTACGCATAGCACTTTCAAAATTGGAATTATTTTTTTGTATAAAATTTGACAGCGAAAATATAAATATAAATCAATTTATAAAGGTATAAATTATTCCTTTAATAAAGTTGATTTTTTAAAATAGAACCATAAATGACAAATCTTAATATAATATTAAAACTCATTAAACTCCAACGAACAATTCGATTCGTTTAAAACTAAAAAAAGAACACACGAATTTCAAGATTAGTTCCCTCGAATAAGTCACCATCTTGTGTGGGTAAGTTAAGTGATAAAATTTCACATCGAATAAAGATGATACACTCAGACCAACTTATAAGGATTTGTGATACTCCCCTTAATCAATAAGGTTAACATTTTCAGATGAAATTCCAAATTTTAAAAGTTTGCATTATTGATACCGCTACAAAATTTTAAATTTATGGACTTGTGTGTGTATAATTAAATTTAGCCCCTGTTTGGGCCACATTATTTTTTCATTCTCATTCTTCTGCTCATTTTCAACCACACATTCTTCAATAAAATAATATTTTTCATCACATCAATAATTTTTCCTTCTTTTTCAGCTATATATTATCCAGCACATCATTTCAAAAAAATACATTATTTCATTTTAATGTATACCAAACGGGCTCGTAAATTAAATAACGAGTCTCAATTAAACGAATGTTATTTTAAAAAAATGGAATGGGTCTAGTGCACATATCAATTAAACAGTCAAGATAGTAATATATATTTCTTGAATTTTTTAGAAAGTAATAATAGGGGCAAAGTTAGGGTTTGACTAAACATGGACTTTGTTTTGTCAATTACTTGCCGACGTTGGTGTTCTACAATAAGAAGATACTCCATTACGATGATGATTGTTTTACATTGAGCATTCTTGTATTTTACGTAGGGTGGCAAAAATTGTCGGTCTACGTAGCATATGAATATGATTTTACTGCTAATTTAACACCAAGTATGTTAATATATCAATTTGGGTGACACTAGCGTGACGTTAAATTGAAGTACAATTAAATAAATCACTTAATCTCAGTTTGAAAACAAGTCATACTGAGTGTGTTTGTCTTCTATTATTAGGAGAAAAATAGAGTAATGAATAGTATTTTTTGAAGAATGTGTGGTTGAAAAGTAAAGTAATTTTATTGGTTTGTGTGTAGAATATTTTATTTGGTGAATGTGTGGTAAAAAATCTTACTGTATCAAACAATTTTTTGAAATAATGGTAGACAAACAGGGGCTTAATAAATTTTCAACTAAACAAGTCATACTTAATAAATTTATAAAAATTTCATTCATACTTTTGAAGTTTACAACAAAATAACGAGTTTAAAAATCATAATTATATAATGTAAATAATATCATAGTTTAAATTTTATTTAACTATTTAGATAAAATCATTTTAACTTTGTACGGATAAAATATTTTCAAAACTTTAAAGTCAAATCAATTTTTTTGAAAAATAAAAAAATTAATAACTTAAAATCAAATAAAAGACTTTAAAAAAAAGGAAAAAAAAAAGAGAAAAAACTAATAAAGCTCTCCTAGGGAAGACGAAAGAGAGGAGAAAAATATTCAGTCGTATAGAAATTGAAAAAAAAAAACGTTTAGACGCGAAGTGAGAGGTTTTGCTCGAATTTCGAGTATAGTTGCAAATTCGCCCATGTTTGATGCACATTTTTTAGGAAATAATGTATTTTAAATAGTGATGTAGTGAAAAATATGTGATTAAAAAAGAAAGAAAATTTTTGAATTTACGTATAATATTATTTTATCGAAAATTGTATAATTAAAAATAAAATTGAAATAATGTATTTTTTTTATAAAAAAAACATGAATGGTGGAAAACGTGGTAGTGAAGAGACGTGATTAGAATCCATGGTGGTGAGTGGTCCAATCCAAATCGCAATATGCACAGAATCAAATAAGTGAGAACGCCAAATCCGGAAGTCATTTCTTTCCCCTTCATCAAGCAAAAGATATATATGCTGACGTTATCCTCATATAATAGTTATTATAGGCATGACGACTTGCCCGTCGGGTAAAATAATAGACTGTATTGAGTCAGGCTGGCTAATTAAGGGTGATTTGTCAGTCACAATTGTGACTTTAATTAAATGGGATTCTCATCACCTTTAATCATAACTTGTACTCTCTTCTTCGATTTTATTGCTTTTATCAGTGAGTCAACAAATGCTTCTATTTTTTTACTCATAGTCTCTCTTAAAAGCATCTCCAATGCTAAATGGTAAATAGAGATTTGAGCATGTTTGGCTAAATTTAAAATTCAATTAAAATTAAAAATATAATTATAATTGAATCTCATTCGTCTAATAAAAATTAAGAATAAAGACTAATTTTTCAATTTAATCTGATTTTAATCTATACCGAACACGCCCTTAGCTTATGTTTGAGACTTAGGGTCCGTTTTATTACAAATGTGAAAAATGAGTAGAAAGAAAATGTTTTACAAGAAATTAATTTGCCTATAAATTGTTTTATTGGAAATTGTAATTTATTTTATTTGATTAGTATAATTTTTCATGAAAAATGTTGAAAGTATGGTGTCGGTTTAACTTCATTTTTTATGAAAATTGTCCATTAAAGTGATAATGTTTTCTACCATTGAGTCTAGAATTTGTTCCAATTGCCAAAAAAAATTAAAAAAGAATAACTATAACGAATACCATTTGTTTGACTTTGTTTTGTATATAAATTGTTACTAAAAGTGATTTTTTAAACCATTGTATCTATAATTTTTTCCAATTGCAAAAAAATAAAAATAAAAATAAAAAAAATGAAAAAATTTACTCACCAAAATATCAAGAATTTATTTTCCTTAAAAAGTTAGAAAATATTTTCCCAGGAAAATTTTGCCTTTCAAACACTACCAAAGTTGGGAAATGGAAAAAAAATCCATGGAAAATGTGTGTTATCAAACGTGGCCTTATTTTTGGGTTAAAATATTTTTTTGAAAAATATATTTTAAAAAAGTAAGAATTTTTTTTTTTTTAGATTTATGCATAGTATTATTTTATGGGAGAGTGTGTGGTGTAAAATTAGCTTTGAAAAAAAATGAGTTTTTAGAAAAATAGTGTCCAAACAAGGGCTTAGATCTCCAAAGTAGCCGGAAACCTCTTCAATGAAAAGATGCACAGGAATGCAAATTGCATTTTTCGGCAAAAAAATAAAAAATATATATATGTAAATTTACATTTTTTTTTTTCAAGTCATAAGAGGCAAAAGTGAATTTAGATATTTTCATTGGAGCGGAATTTTGATTTAGATCCATCGAGATATAAATACAGAAGCAATAATGATTTTAAAGATATTAATTTACACCCAATTTTACACAATCATTGAAGATGCTCTAACTGTGTTCTTATGTGAACATAAAACATATACCATCCACGTGAAAAGTCAAGCTATTATATACTATACACGTAAAGAGTAAGGTGGTGTTCTCTTTGTGGGGGTGTTTGACACCCATTTTAATAGAAAAATTAGTTTTTGAATAGTGATTGATGGAATAATGTGTGGTTAAAAAGTAAGGAGAATTTTTAGGTTTATGTGTAGTATTATTTTGCCCCTGTTTGGCACCATTCTCATTCTCATTCTCATTCTTTTTCTCTTTCTTCATTTCAACCACACATTCTATCAATAAAATAATATTACACATAAACCTAAAAATTCTCCTTACTTTTTAACCACACATTCTTCCATCAATCACTATTCAAAAACTCATTTTTCTACTAAAATGGGTGTCAAACACTCCCTTTATTGATAGAATATGTGGTTGAAATGAAGAAAGAGAAAAAGAATGAGAATGAGAATGAGAATGAAAAAAAAAAGGGTGCCAAACACGGGCTGTGTTTCAGTTTTCTATTTTATATTCGTTTTGTGTTTTCTGGTTTGAGTGTCTGTTTTGAAATTACTGAAAATGCGTTCTTTTTGTCATTCTGAAAACCGTTTCTGAAAACAGAAAACTAGAAAACGCGTTTATTTTGAAATTTTGAGAAATTTTTTAATAATATTTTATTCAATAAATCTAGTTATTCAATTGATTTTAATAGTTTAATGTTAATATAGTTAAAAATAACATATAAATTTTGAATTTGTTATCAAATAGTTTCTATGCTCGTTGATATTTCATTGAAGAAACCACATAAAGAATCATACTTTCTCGATACAGGAAGAATACAAATATGAACACGTAAAGAAAAAATTGGAGCATTTGGGAAAAAAGAGTAAATTTAATGAATCACCATCAAACTTTAAACATGTTATTACTTACTCACTTATCTTTAATTGGTTACCTAATACTCATTCATCTTTTCATATAATTACTCATCCACCATTCTTTAATTAACATTTTTTAATTGTGGATGAAAAATTGCGGGTGGCAAATGACAATCCTATGTGGCAAATGGCAAATGAAAAATTACGGGTTACAAATAACATCTTTACATGATAAATCCTACTTTAGATCTTACATGTTTATTTCCTATTTCTAGTTAGCTTCTACAATGAAGTTAAATCACTGGTAATCAAATTGGTAGTCATAGTGATGTAATAATTTTTCCAGTTCATCCAACATAATATATGAATGAGAACATCAATACAAAAACATCAGCAAAGAATTCAGCAGTACATATCAATTGATACATTAAACATCAGTAATAAGCCTTACATCATCAGTAAAAAGCCACCAGCAAAATGGAACTAATTTGCATTGATACTTTCAGCTTCTCGACACAAAAACAAAAATACAACTATCTTGTATGACAAATCTGTGATGTTGAAATCTACATTTTTTTGGTGGTGCAAATCTTCCACCAAGGATTCAAGTTCTGTACTTGTTCTTAGCATCTGCAAAGCTGGCTCATTAAGCAGAGGACCATAGTTCACAAATTCTGCAGCACTGTAGGGGCACAAACTGAAATTCGAATGGTTGTTCCGGTCGTTGCACTTCCCCTCTTGTATTACTCTGTGACCTCATGGACAACAAAAATGTCTATGCAGCATAAAATGAACAACAATCACGTGTTCACTGGACAAAAATTGCCATCTCGACAGCTCTTTGATTCTTAGAATTTGATTTTCTCCATCCAAAAAACACTTTTATTTCTAATTATAAGATTTTGACTATTTTAAAAATAACAGATGAATGCCTAAGCTTACAGACTTCAACAATTCAGATCCAACAAACCACTGCCATCCATCATCTCACCAGCAACATCACCGCTGCATCATGTTTGCAACATCACCGCACCGCACCACACCGGCACCATCTCCATAACCTTACAACTCTATACACATTCCAAGCTCCCTCCCGATCTAAAGTTTGAATTAGAACCATCATCTAAAAGTACACAATCAAGAAAAATGAAAACGAGAAAATACACCGTTAGAACAAAATCAAGTTTACTTCTCAACATAATCCATTTCGAAACAGCCATATAATTGATAATTCCACCTCAAACAATTCCATTCTAATCTCCAGAAACCGTTCAAATAATCTCACTATTAACAATTCCACCTCCAGAAACCGTGAACAACACAATTCCAGAAACCTTTCAAACAATTCCACCTCCACGTCCACGTCCACCTCCAGGACTAGCTCCACCTCCACCTCCTGCTACCCTTCCCCCTACGAAATCAACCTGCAATCCCGCCTCCATTTTCGCACCAATCAAATAAAAAAACAAAGGGCAAATCGACCCAACAACTCAGAAATGAAATAGCAAGCAAATAACTAAAGATTAGCACAAGCAAAAAATCAACACCTTGATTTGAAGATGCAAATTGATTGCAGGTGCCCGTCGTTTCAGCCTTCCATTCGGCTACATCAGAACGAACAGCCCCAAAATTAGAAAATCCAGTCTACACCCCTTCGTCCCTGGGCAACGGGATATGCTTTTCGATTGGGGGTTTGCAGCTGGAGATCGAGCTGCAAGGTGGGTGAGTGAGAGAGTTGAGAGAGAGGGAGAGGGAGTGTGAGAGCGAGACTGAGAGTGAGAGAGTTGAGTGAGAGGAGATCGATTTACCCTTCATCCATTTCGTGTGTTTTGTGAATTAGCTTGTTTTGGGGTTATATTTTACAAAATGATGTTTTCATTGTTTTGTGTTTTCAGTTATATATTTTTTTCATTTTTCAAAACGCATTTTCGAAAATAAGATAGATAACACGTTTTCGCTGTTTTGAGAAATTAAAAACAAAAAATGACTGAAAAACGACAAAGAAAATAGGGCCTAAGCTATCCTTTTTACAAAAATGTTCACATTAATGTTCCGCTAAGGCGATGTGGAGGTAGGATTCTCTCGTGCTGACATTACGTAATTCAACTCATTTGAAAAGTCATCTTTCCCGGGCCACAATTGAAGCTCCAATCTCCGAAGAATAGATTCATCGACTTGGAATTTTTGAACACAATATGATAGTCTAAACCTAACAACTAAGCTACGTACGTTTAAGATCCCCAAAATTTATCTTATTTTATGTCTTCTATGTTAAAAGTCATATAAATGTCCAAACCAAATGTTGATTTTGGACATAGCAAAATGTCATAATTTTTATATCACGGGATTGAAAAAGCTTCCTTATCGAGGAATAATATATTAAATAATCAAATGATTATGATGCTAATTAATTACTAATTAGCAGCCATTCCTCAATTATTGAATAAAAAAATAAGCTGCCAATTGAGGCAAGAGATATTTCCCCCAAATTGTACAATTGAGTATGATTATTCATTCATTTTTTTCGTTTAGACAATCCTTCGACATCTTTGATATGTCTGTTAATTTAATTGGATGTGGCAAACAGTCATGTTTACCTCGTATTTATGTACAAAATTTTTTATAAACACTCAAATCAATTTTAATCATTGGCGAAGTCAGACATTTTTCATTGTGATGTCAAAAATTAAGTTTTAAATAATTTTTTCGAACATCATTTTCCTCTTAAATGCTCATTTCATATAAATTATTTTTCATAGTTTCCTGACACGAAATTCAACGAATAAATGAAGGGTTGTGCTACTTGTACATTATGTCATCCATTATGGATGCCATAATGTACAAGTAGAATTATCCATAAATGAATGCTAATCTATTCCTACTAATAATTTCAATCATAAAAGCAAAATCAATTTCAATGGGCAAATGGCAAAGTCTCAATATTTCATTTAGATCACAATAAAAAAAAAACAAATTCCATAAAAATAAAATTTCAACTATGAATTCTAATATTTGAATAAAATTTAAAACCACCAAGTTAGGGGAAGTTAGGGGCTGTTCTATTTGTATTTTAGTTTTGTGTTTTGAGTGTCCATTTTGAGATTGTTGAAAATGTGTTCTTTTTTACATTTTGAAAAATTGTTTTGAAAACACCTAAAACGCGTTTTGAAAATTTTGACTTAATTATAATTGAAAACACCTAAAACGACAAATGTCGTTCTGAGTTTTCTTTATAAAATTTTAGCTTGTTTTCAAAAACGAGTTTTCAAAAATTGGAAAGAGAACACGTTTTCACTGTTTTGAAAAATCGAAAATAGAAAACGAATTGAAAATAGTAAAGAAAACATGCCTTATTTCTTACCTTGGAAGTGAGATTGAAATCAAAACTTGAAATTGGCACAAATGTCTTAAAAAATCACTAAAAATACATATTTACCCTGTGAATTTCATGATAATGTATAATAATACTGTAAAATTATAAATTAAGAACTAAATTTATTAAGTAGAGAGCACGAACCCATTTTTCTAACAAATAAGTTCGCAAAATTGCCCAATAAAGTACAAATCCAAGTATATACCTCAATAAAATTGATAAAAATAAAAAAGACAAATCTAGATCTCGAAGTAGAAATGAGATTTGAGACTCGAGAAAAGTTGGAAGGCAGAATTTTAAAGAAAAAACCCGTGCAAACAAGGAAAAGGTGAAAAAGAAAAATAAAAAACAATAAAAAATTTGTGTGGTGTCTACTAACCCATGCATCTGCTTTTAATCAAATATATTTTGAATGATCCACAAATACTATTCACTTATATCATTCATTTTTATTTATTTATAATTTAAACGGTTTATAAATACGTTCCAAACGTACTTATATAATTAGTATTACTCATGACTAAAAAAAGATAAAGCTCGCACACTTACCTTATGGTGGATGATAGCATGAACTAATTATTATTTTATAAAAAAAGAGAGTATATTTTGATTAAAAAATCAATTTTCTAGAGCAGCTTTGATATAATTTGAGAATTCCGATAACTCAAAGTGAGATTCAATGCCACCCCTTCCAAGTCTTATACCCTACAACGTGCATGCATTACATTAAAGCCATGATGAAGTATAGTGTTATATTGCCTATTGGTTTTTACTAATGCTATTTATAGTCGTTCACTGCGACATTCGCGCTATATGGCACACACATGACATACAATTATTTGATGTATTAATATGATAGTTTTTTTTTTACCACATTAATGCATTAAATACACATTTGACATATGTGTGTCATGTAGGGCGACTGTTGCAGTGAGCGACTGCAAATAGCATTATTCCAATTTTATATAGGGAAAATAAATAAAAAACAAAATTTTTTTTTTTTTTAATAAATGCTTATATGTTTGAGTAGGGACTAAAGAATTTCACTCATCCACAAAAGGAGGCTAGTACACCGTCTCATTAAATGTTAAGATATCTCATAAATAACGAGACATCGAGGTCAACTTTCACTAAGTTGCTCATTGATATCAAATATTATGATCAATTTCACAAGCTAACAAGTCGAATATGCAAGGCAACCATGTCAATTCTTTGAGTTTGAAAATGCGGCAAACGAGATATTTTTGCAACATAAATGAATTAAGTCAAGAGTCAATTAAGAATATTGTACGGACAACTCCTATCCATTTTTTTGACTTGCTACATAATTTTCATTTATGTCATGACTACTATGTTAGGTACGTGCAGGGGCGGACGCAGAACTTTAACTTTGGGGGGCACAATCGAACTTGTAAAGAAGTTGGTAGAATTTTTACAATCGAAAATTTACGTCTAAAAAAATCATACTCCATGTAATTTTATATCTAAAAATTTACATGAGATATGATTTTTTCGGATGTAAAATTTCGAAATTTTTTGAAAATTTTCTAATAAAATGATGAAAATTACATTGAGAAATTTGTATCGTAAAAATAATAAATGTTAATGAAATAATTGATTTTTTGTTTTAAAAAATGCGAGTTAGACGTCTTTTTAAAGGTTCACGTTTAACGTATTTTTAACTGTTTTCGATATATGTTTGAACTATTCGATATGTCCATAATGTAATTCTTGAAATAAGTTTCGAAATGATACAAATAATTTGTAGATTCGATTAGCGTACGATCGTCGGAGAATTTTTAAAATTTGTATATTTCGAAATTCAAATTTATTTTTATTTTACTCCTGTTTGGTGGAGATTAAAATCAAATTTTTAGTAAATTTGGGTACAAATTAAATAGTTATGAATTTCATGAAAATATGTTATTAAAATTAATTGTTAACTTTGATTTAGATTAAAATTAAAATTTCAATCGATAACAAACGTGATTTAAAAAAAAAAAAATTAATTTCAAAAGTTGGGGGCCACCTACCCCCAGGACCCCCTTGGGTCCGCCCATGGCTACATGTTTTGCGATCATACAAGTATAGATATACTCTAAGATGACTTTAATCTTTAAATTTAGAAACAATCAATTTCGTTCTTTATGGCTAAATAGTACTCGACTCTTTCAAATAAGTTCGAAAAAGAGAAGAAGGAAGAATGCCAACATGTCTGCTGTCAGTGTCATTGAATCCACCCAATGTGTTAGTCCTCATTCTAGCAATGTTTAAAACGCCATCGGAAAAGGTAAATTACCAATCTTTAAACTATGTAATCTACTGAATTATGAACGAGCATTTACCCAAAAAAAAAAAAAAAACAATTATTGAATAGACTCTATTCCAAATCGATAAATAGCCGAGTACAAACTTTCTAAACATGAAATCAGTAAATTTATTCATAGCCAGCCCACAACATTGTATACTTGTAACCGTCTCATAAAAAAAATATAAACCTCGTAAGAAGAGAGAAACTAGAAAAGTCAGTATTGTTTGGCAGATGGATTATTACTAAGCCCGAAATCAGCATTACATTTTCACCAACGTTTGCTCTAATTGTGTCATCACTCGTCACAAGATCCAATCCTTTTCGAAGACTCCTATTTAAACCTAAAATCAAGCAAACTATTGATAGGGGATAGATCTTAAATAGATTAGTAATAAGGTAGACCTTTTAAAATGAAATCTGAAATATTAATATGATATTAGAGCTGAAGTGCAAACGAACAATTTGATTCGATTAAAATTTGAACGATTACACAAATTTTAAGATTGATTTGTTCAGATGACCACTATCTTATGGAAGTATATTAATGGATAAATCTCACACTGATTAATTATTGAAATATAAATCAATGGTTAAGATTTTGAGTTACCTCTTTTAATAAAATTGACATTTTAAGATAAAATCTCAAATTTTAATATAAATTCAAGTGAAATAAATTACTTTCATAAATTATATTCAACTCACTCTAATAATGTTGAAATTTATATGTTGATCTACCCTAGTTTTATTATAAAATATTGAAAAATAAAATAAAAACAAGATATGATAAATAAGGTGGAATAAGTGGCCTTTTACAAAGACAATAATTCTTTGATTCTTCATTACATGGAAAATGGCTATCTTTTCAACTTTACATTTTCTTTATCTAATTTTACCTTCTACCAAACCTATCCCTAAAGAGTTCAAAATTTATTCGAAAAATAATTTTATTCATCTTCACTGAAGTTCATCATTGATCTTATCCAATGAATAAAAATGCATGAAAAAACTTTGTGAAAAGAGAATATACGATCATATTTGACAAAGTTTTGAACGATAATTTAAGTTAATAAACTTTACTTTTATTTTCATATTTTGTAGGGTCCATAATTTACTATCAAAATATTTTGTATACATTCAAAGGCATCAAAATCAACTTATCAACCCCATAGAGGTAAATAGCACACATAGATCATTTACTCTTGTGCACCAGCAAAGTCTTGTCTCATTATTTTCTTCAGATGGAATTCTTTTACAAATGTTTGAAATGTCTTAAAGATAAACAATAAGCTGAAGAACACACAAACACACGCATATATACTGTAGCTTCTGTTCATATAGTTCAACGACGGAAGTGTATGGATTTTTGTCTGCTAATGGAGTGTTGTTCTGCCAATCTATATGTGTATATATCATCATAGCCATTCATTTCACCATCACCCCATCTCTTTCACTGTTACTCCTTTTTTCTGGCCTTTAAACCCATCATCTTTTTCTCTCTCTCTCTCTCTCACACACTGCTTTTCTCACTCTAAACTTGTATATATACAAAGCTTCTCAGTTCAGTGCACTATTCATGGCCGAGAGATTTCAACCGTATCATGTTCCGCAACAAAGCAGAAGAGATAAGCTGAGAGTTATAGCCCAAACCCAACCTGGATGTGTAGAAAATGTTCAGGAAACTGCAAATTTAGTCCCTCTCTACGATCCATCCCTTATGTCCTCAGATTTGATCAACTGTGCTAACCTGCACCATCAACGCCTCAATCTTGGTACTGCACCTTGCAAGCAGAATTCAAACATAGGCACAGTTACTGGTGGCGGTTGTGTTAAAGAAAAGGGCATGAATTTGATGGGTTTTGTGGGGGGAGTGAATACGATTAGTACTGCTGCTTCATCTTCTTCTTCTGCTACAAATCATTTGTATTTGGATCCACAATCATCTGTACAGTTAAGCCCTAGTACTATTCAAGATATTAATGGCAGCCCATATATCTACACACCCCAATGCCTCAGAGTTCTTGATCAGTCATTTCATGGTAGTGAAGTGGTGGTGTATAAACCTGAACCACTGTCAATAACCCACGAGGCCAACTGTAGTAGTGCAGCAACTTGTCAAGGCTTGTCTTTGTCCTTATCTTCACATCACACTCACCAGAGTAATCTTCCTCTGGAGCTGAATCTGCAGAGATATGACTATTCAATGTTCAATAGCAACAAGGTCACTGGAGAGTATCTGGTTGGTGGCAGTAGTTTCGGTGGTGATGGTGAGGGTTGCGGTGGAAGCGGTGGTGGCCTGGGAGGCTCTACTTCTAATGAATTATCAAGAAGTTCTGTGCCGTTAGGGCCCTTTACTGGTTATGCTTCTATCTTGAAGGGTTCAAGATTCTTGAAGCCTGCTCAACAGTTGTTAGAAGAGCTTTGTTATGTGGGTAGAGAAATTTATGCAGAGACAATTGCATCTGACTCAACTTTATTGGATCTCCCACCATTGGAGAGTTTGAATGGTGACGAGGTTGTTGATGATCCACTGACTTGCAGTGATGGTAGTGAGCAAACTGGGAAGAAATCAAGATTACTTTCAATGCTTCATGAGGTAATATTTCCTTCATCTCCAGTTCTTAGCGATGTTTATTTTTGTGTTGGTATTTTTTATTTCATGTCAGTAGATTTGATTATTCAGTTCGTCCGATGGTATTGCTAAAAGCTAGGTCTTTATGTGTTAGTAGTCTTTTACTGTAGATACTATTTCCAATTTTAATTTGTACATTCTTTAATGTGCAGATCTAAATAGTGAATCAGTACTAGCATTCAATTTGTGATAATGCATGAATTACTGGCAGAAAAAGCATTTAACTTTGATAGTTTGAAGTAAATATGGTTGCTTTGTGATCTAGATTCTTGTATAATAGGTATAGAGTTTGTTAAAGATGAAGAAAATCATCTTTTTGGAAAAGTAACAATGAAGGAATATATGCACAAAGATTGGTTCCATAAAGCATCTGACAAACATAAGAAAGGGTTCTAAAAGGGACAATACCCCCAAGTTACCAATGTCTTCTGAATAAAGTCTTTAAAGGAATCCATTTGAAAGGATTAAGTTCTTCACAGTCACAGTTGGAAATTAATTACTATTTAAGCCTAGTAAAGATAAGCTTAGTAGATGCCTTTATAAATCTCCTGCTGCGTATTTTTTTTTGTCGATTCCCGTTGTTTAATAAAGAAGCGGCTGAAACTCTACAATTTACAAAAGCTTAATGCTGAGAGAATATGATTCTTGTCTCTGGTTCCTCAGTTCTGATTATTGTTCTTAATTCAGCAATGATAAACTTCCTTCATTTGACATTAGTGTTATCATGGTAACAATTAATAAGCTAAAAGAGAAAGAAAGAAACCTTATGAATTGATTTACTTTGGTGAAGTTTGTAAACTAGTTATTGCACCCGAAAAAAGTGCTTCATCATTAATGATTGGTATTTTTCTTAGCTCTTAAAATTCTATCCTGTACGATACATCTTTAACATTGTGTAGGTGCATTTTAACATACGGATTTCCAACCTCGAGTGTTTGAATTGCAATTAGTTCTATAATTGAAGATCTCGTAGAGCTAAGGCATGTAGAACCTCTTAATCAAATTCTTCAACTTTCATCATTTTATTCACCGATGGGATCTTAAAAATGAACATGGTTCTTGAAGATCCTAACCAAGATGTTCTCATCTCAGCTTCTAAGAGATCTATTCCATGGCAATATGGACCACCAACTGTTAAAAAAGTTTTTTTATGTTGTTTTGATAAGCGATTGTTGTGGTTTTAGAAGTCAACAATCTTGTGATTAAGGACCCTTTCTCTCTCTTTGAGCTGTTTTCTTCATCACTTCTTTTTCTAGAGTAAATTTGAAAGGTTTTTAGTTTAAGCTCTAATACCACTTTGCTAGAAGCGAAGTGGGCTCACATTTGAATCAAACACTCAAACTCACTAGAACACTCGAGAGAATAATAGATTTGCAATAAATAAAATGCATTAATTATATATTTGAAATGTTTATATCTAAAATCGATTGAATCCAGTGCATAACAAGGAACATCCTAGTTAGTGTATGTCCTTGAATCCCACACGTAATCTAGACTTCCACTTTTGATGTGTATTAAATTATTAATAATCCCATAGATATATAATCCTTCTTATCCATCTAATGGTATATAGTTCTTGTGTACCAACATTTATGAATATCAAGATTCGTGTGACTTATTCAAGGTTCAATGTAGAGGTGTGAATCCAGGTGGTTCGGGCCGAGTTGGCCCGCTCACGTATGAGCCCGGTAATGGCCCGTGTGAAAAAAGTCCGCCCGCTACGGGTTTCGGGTAGGCTCACAAATTTTGGACTACAACCCAGGCTCGCCTGCTAACCCATCCGGGTCGTTCCCGTGCCGGTCACGGGTCGCAGTTTGTTCCGATTTGATCCGTATTATTGTATGAATAAAATAATAAAAATATAGAAATTTTCAAATTTATAGCAAAAAATATTTTTTTTGTTAAATGTAAACTAAGAATTGAACAAAATGATAAATTCATATTTATATCAAGAAATGTTTACATAAAATTCAAATTTAATATCACATGAATTATTTATAACTTTGTAAAGATAAATTTAACTTAAACAAATAACTAAATGCATTTCTAATTACTATTATCAAATATTTATAGTATAAGTACATCCAAACTAGGTTGACACCTACTTTTATTATAATTTATAGTTTAAGTATATTCCAACTAGTTTGGCTCTTTGCTCCCCTTTTTTGTCAAAATTAAATTTTTTTTTTCACATGCCAGCAGGTTAGCTGCGGCCCGTGAAGTCCGCGGGTCACACCTCCTTGACTCGTGAACCGCCCGCTCGGGTCCCGGGTCGGCCCGTGGTCCCGGGTCGATCCGGGCCGATTTTCACGGGTCTGGCCGGCTTGTCATTCTTGACACCCCTAGTTTGATGGTAATTAATTATTGTGGAATGCCAAAGTTCTCGGTATCTACTTGCATTCATGCAAGTCAAGATTGAAATTGAGACCAAGTAATTACTAGTTACTTTTACTTTGTTAATGAGTTATTGGACTAGCGAATGGGATCACTTATACCTTAACAATGAGTCCAGCACATGTAGTTGATTAGACACTCATAGCTTGATGACATCATAGTATCCTAATCACCATGGTTAATGGCCAACTAATATATTTTCATACCCTTTTATTATCTGGGATGCTAGTTACACCTCTGATTTATTTGTGAGAGAAATTTTATTTATGTGCACCAATCTTTAACCTCCTTTCTTTCAAGTTTGCCCCTGCAGAGAATAAATTCTGTCTAGCTTGACGAAGGAGAGAACTAAAAATTTGTTTTGCTTTTAGAACAGTCAATGGTACCATCTTTCTCAAAATTAATTGTTAGGAATGGTGCTTCTAATTTATTAAACATTGGCAGCAGGGATGGAGCTTGCCCGTCGAAGTGGGGGGGTCCCAAAGTTGAAGGGGTGGGGGGCCCCACTGGGGTTCCGCCCCAAAAATATTTTATTTGAAACATTATCTGCTAAAATGAGGGAAATTGATACTTTTTGATGGAGAAATGAAACAAATGAACATAAATTAATGTACATTAATAACAAAAAAAACCAAGAAACGTATAAAAGAAAGTACTAATCTTTACTTTTGCAAAATCATACATTATTACTAGTGTTCCTTTCGAGTTTAAGTTTTTGGATAGGTAGGGTAAGTTTTTTATTCATTTGAGGAAAAAATGGTAAATACAATAAATAAAATTTTAAAATTAAAAAAAGTTGTCAAAAATTGGGGAGGGGGTGGTCCGGGTGGGTCAGGGTCCCACCCAGGACCCCCCCCCCCCTGCAGCACCCCTTGTACTTGCGCACTTGGGTTTAAGGCCTAGCCAATATGGCACGACAATTCATCACTGGTGCCAGTGAGATGGATAATTATGCTTGTGAATTGGGCCACTGGGGCACATTTTTTCCCAGCTGGGGCGTTTGGACTGGCTCCCTTCATGCACCACACCAGATTACCTCTAGAGTTCTTGAATCTCTCGCCCTTTTTTGATCAAAATCAACCATATATTTCAAAGCAATTGTTCTTTTGAAATGACTAATTTTCTAAATTTTGCTAGCACGTAAGAGCCCTGTTGGTGATAACCAGGCTGTTTAGCACACAAGAACTATCACTTTTTCAAGGCATGGGGTTGCTGGGGTTCCCTTCGCCACTGAGAGAGTATCTGGAGAAACATGATTGGTTTAGAATCAATACATGACATAGCATTTGTAATTATACCCATTTGATTGACATGCAAGATAAACCCCTACTAATGTGATCACAGTTTTTTATTTTTATATTTTCAGGAAATGAAGTTTTGTGCCTTTGCATCAGCATATACTTTATACCCTTAAATGTGTATTCTTTTAAAGCACATGCAGTAGAGGTCAACTAAGTGCGAGTCGTCTAAATTTTTTGGGAGTGCAAGTGTAGATCTCATTAGTTATGGAAGATATTAAGTTCTCTCAAAATGGGATTTTTGTAATTTCATTGCAGCAATTCTAAATATCTTATACTGGAGTTCGTCACAAGTTTCCATCTTCGTTGCTAATTTATAACTGTCATGCTGTTGGAATCATTTGAGAACACAACCAGAGTAACTTGAAGAACTTTAATCTACAAGCACTGACCAAGATTCTCTTGGTATTAGGTTTACAGGAGGTACAAGCACTATTACCAACAGATGCTGTCAGTAGTTGCTTCGTTTGAATCTGTTGCTGGACTCAGCCATGCAGCGCCATTCGCAAATTTGGCTTTAAAAGCCATGTCCAAACATTTCAGGTGTTTAAGGAATGTTATTACCGATCAGCTGCAGTTCATAAAATCTCATGGTCCACTAAGTTACGAGAAGGAAGGGGCTCAATTTGGGAGTTCTGGAGGGGGAATTCAGAACCAAAGACCATTTGGATTCATTGATCAACCTGTATGGCGACCTCAAAGAGGACTTCCAGAGCGAGCTGTTACCGTTCTGCGGGCCTGGTTGTTCGAACATTTTCTGCACCCGTAAGTTTTTATTAATGCCGATTAGCATTAGATTTTCCCTTCATTTCACGTTCTTAAATATTGGAAGAGGAAAATATGTTGGAGCCTTGGCTTAATGGACATTGTTGCTGTTGCAGTTATCCGACTGACACGGACAAGATAATGTTAGCAAAACAGACAGGTCTCACAAGGAACCAGGTGCGCATCTATGTATATGCATAAAAACATTTGCACATCAAGATTCTTATAATGTATTTATTTAATGTAAGTATCATCTAAAATACAAAGTATATGTATACATGGATTAGGTCTCAAACTGGTTTATAAATGCAAGAGTAAGGCTTTGGAAACCCATGGTGGAAGAGATACACATGCTTGAAACTCGCCAAACCCAAAAAGCTTCTCAAAGAGAGGAACAAAGTGCCAATCAGCTAAGTGATAATTTGCCTACAAGTTGTCCAGTTGAAGGTGAAAACGCATCCACCTCGATACAAAGAAATGAAAACTTGCCATCAAAATTCACTGGGAATGATTTAACTGGAACTCCTATCAGCACCAAGGGGCCGATGAATTTTCTATATGATAATTTGTCACATCATGTAGGAATTGGCATGAGCAGTGCTGGTGGAAGTGGCGGTGTGTCCTTAACTCTGGGACTCCATCAGAATGTAGGTTTCTCAGAAGCCTACCCCTTAAATGCAGCTCGCCGTTTTGGTCTAGATGCACATAGCGAGGGGTATGTAGAGAGTGGGTTTGCAGCACAAAATCAACAGTTTGGAAGGGACATTATCGGAGGACAACTTTTGCATGATTTTGTTGGCTGAACATGATTTTTGTTGGGATGGTTTGATCAGTTGTTCGGTGAATTAATTGGACTTGCTCTTATAGACCATCTAAAACGAAGCTGTTAATTATATGGTATGCATCATTTCAATCGTATTTTTTAGGCAACATCACTCTGGATAAATACAATCCTCCGTGATATGCATACCATTGGTCCTGGAAATAAACTCCGTTTGTTTGTTTGTTAAATCAAGTACGTCGGATACAAGGTAAATCTTTATCCTTTTGTCATCTGTACTGGTAAGCATGTGTATTATAAAGCTGAGAATTGTAGTAGAGAGGTTTTGCACAAGCCTTTTCACAGTCTTTGAACATTGTTATCCATGTTAGTGGTTTAGTTCTTGCTGGAATTTGAGCAGTTCATCCCCAGTCGTATTCAAGTGTTTTTGACGAGTTTCGTCCACTAGATATATATGCCCGTCTCTGACATGCTTGGTACATGTTTGGCATAGAGCCGTCTCACGTAGTATTGAGTAGTTTTATTTAAACATTAAATTTTGAAGTTTGTTAATTATAATGTTGAGCACTTCTTCCTAAATATGCACTTCAACCACGAATTAACTTTCGATCCCTTTAATTAACCTTGGATTATTTATATGTTAAAAACATTCGAATTAGTCTAAATATATCGAATAGGGATACCGAATGGTGTCCCTTCTCTCACAATGCGCTCGGGCCCCATGTGTATTTAAAAATTTCGGCTTGTGGTTCTCACATTCTAATGTGAGTGGGGTGTAAGAGATTTGGTATAAAAAGTCGGTACATGTAGCGTAACCCAAAACATTCACTTGAAGGCACTTTTGGTAAAAGAAGTTAATTTGTTTCAACTCCTCTTTTAAGAGTTTTATGATATATCGTTTCAATTGTAATTACAATGCCTTTGATAACCTTTTTAGTCGAGGAAATCGAAGAATTTTTTGGGAATCTTGCAAGATATGTATGTTCTTTTTCTATGATAGGTGGTTGGAACTTAATGTTCTAACGCCCACACTAGATATGGATCGAATTCTCATGATGTTCTGAACTCAGCTCTGATTTAGCATTGTCCAATTGAGTTTAGGATTCAACTCAGGTCTTTGTTAAGGAAAATGTGATGGCTCTCTCATAACAACAGTACGTAAGTTGACTACTTGAAAATAACGATCGGGTCCTTTCAAAAAATTATCCTAAAGATTTCATTGTTACCTAGGCATTGTTTTGGGCTGTTAAGAGAATCACACTTGGCCCAATAACCACATGCAAGTCATGGGTCGGTGGACTCGCATCTTTGGACTTTTTGTTGTGCAGCAAAATCTCATGCAACACAACCAATTCAATTAGATGAATAGGTTATTTGACAAAATATTTTGGGGTTAATTACACAACTGTGAAACATTTGGGGGAGAGATTTTAAAATTAGTTTAATGAAAAAGTATTTCAAGAACTAAGTGCTTCAAATTTGTTATTTTATGTTACAGTTTATGTAATTTTTTGATGTGTATATTACAGCGAATTTTGAGAAATCCTACATTTAATATTTTACAGTTATTGTAACTTACACACTATAATTCTTTAAAATTATAACTTGAAAGGTGTTACCGTTATGTAATTTCTGCAAAGTTGTAACTAAAAATACGTTTTATTGCTATTGCAATGCATGCAATTTCTTTAAAATTGTAAATTAAAATTATTATATCACCACCTCACAATCGCCATACGAGCCCGGAGACCCAACCATCACCATTTCAACACAACAAAATTACATACACAATTATTATGTGTATAATTTTTTTTTTGTGTCGTAACTTGTTAACCAATGCACCACCATCGGCTTTCGTTACAAACCACCTCAGCCATCATTGTCACCACAATAACAGTCAACCTCCATCAAGTCAAGAGACATAAATTGTTACAAGGATTTTGCTATTTGTACACCAGGTGTCACACCCCCTCCCCCCACAATAAAGGGGGGGCATACTATTAATAAAAAATTCGCGGGCCTCCTATTGTGAGGAGGGTTGTCCATTGGGTTGACACCACGGTGTACACATATCAGGGGTACTTGTAAAAATGACCTAGTAAAATGTCCTTAATTCCACTTTGACTTTTCCAATAGACAATAATCCTAAAATGACCCATTTGCTATAAAAAGACAAAAACATCCTTAAGTGACTAAAACAATTACAAAACATGTTTGTGTTAAAAAGAAAATACTATACTTTTAGTTAACAAATAAAAATCAAACGGTCCCTACTTAAAATTACAAAATCTGCTCAAACACAGATAAAAACTCTCTTATCTTCTTGACTCTGAAAATCTAAAAAATATCGATAGTTGAAGAAAAAATTGTTTTTGGTCCATTACTTCGATTTGGTAAGTATATTTACATATGTTTAACTTTGTTTTCGTTAAATGTGCATACGTTTTTACTCGATAAATTAAGATCGATATAGGTTAGATCAGATCTAACTATTTTAGCAAATGTATAATTTTTTTAGCATAAAAGAAAAAAATTCATCTGCATTAGTTTTTCGATTCTATTTACAAATTTCGGCTGTAAAGGGCAACATTAAATTGTCGGCTGTGAAGACTGTTAATAGCCGATTTTGTTAACAGACGAAAATTAGGCTGGTAACAGACGACAAATAGGCTGTTAACAGCTTTTTTCCAGCCCAAATTTTCGGCTGTTAGTCGATTTTTCGGCTGTTTTTTTGTAATAGTTTTTGTTCGGACTGTAAGTCGAATTTTTTTGAATATTCCGTTTATAAATTCTTTGTTTCTATGCCTGACATATATAATTATACTCCTGGTTTGTCATTTTGGTGATTTTGAATTGGATGAAAACAATCGATGGGAATGGAAATGGACGAACAATATAAAAGGTAGTATGGCAACACATATAACAGAGACTACATCGTACAAGGAGTTGTACCATGATATACAGAACAAGCTGAACGTCGATGAATCTCGATACAATATGGTATTGAGATATCAATTCAGAGAGAATTTGCCATATTCAATTCCACATTTAAAGGTTACATTTGATATTGAAGTGAATTATCTGTTTGAGTTGAACAAAACGCAAGTGACACCGATTTACGTGAGTTTAGTGATGAAGGACAACGCGGAAGGTAGAAATGAACATTCGGATGGAGCCGATGATAATGCAAATGATTTTTGGGATACAGTGGAGATAGCTCGCGAGGATGACGCTAATATTCCCGAGACAATTGTTCCCCATCGTGACATCACCGCGACGCACATAATTCAATCAGTAGTTCAGGACAGCGATAATGTAAATGAATTTACAAATGAGGATTTAATTGCTTTATCTCGTCAGAGACATGAGTTGGGTGGGAGCTCAGGGGCCGGAATAAGCGGACCTTCATCTAATTCTTCACGTGTGATTCCCGATGATGAAGATTTGCACATTGAGCAACTGTTTGAAACGAAGAAAGATTTGCAGGAAGCTTTGCACAAGCTAGCATTGAAATTCAATTTTGAGTTTAAGGTAAATAAATCAACCAAATCCTTGTTGACAATTGCTTGCATCAATGACAGTTGCCATTGGTCTTTGCGAGCGACTAAGATGGATACGAATGAGTCATTTGTAGTTCGCAAATATACACGGGAACATACTTGCGAATTGGGGATTCGTCAAAACAATCACAGACAAGCTCGATCATGGTTTATTGGTCGACAAATAATGCACAAGTATCAGGACCCACGGACGATCTACAGACCATCGGACATCATTAATGACGTTCGACGAGAGTACGGAGTGATCATGAGCTACCATAAGGCTTGGAAGGCCAAAGAATGGGCGTTTGAAGATCTAATGGACTCGCCCGAAGAGAGTTATCTTAAATTGGCCAGGTACTGCCATAATTTGGCGATAACTAATCACGGTTCCACTTTTTCCATTGAGACAGAGGGCGAGAATTGTTTTAAGTATTTTTTCATAGCTCTTGGACAATGCACTGAGGATTTAAAAATGCGATGCGACCCGTAATTTTAGTCGAAGGTACAACTCTGAAATCGAGATATGGTGGAAAACTGATTATTGCTATATGTCAATATCCCAACATCCAGATTTACCCACTTGCATTCGGCGTAGTCGACAGTGAGAATGATCTGTCAATGCGTTGGTTCTTTACGAAGCTCAGGGAAGTGATCAGCGAAGTTGAGGATCTTGCCTTCGTAACTGATCGGGGTCAGTCTCTAATAAATGCTTTTGCCGAAGTTTTCCTCGAGGCACATCATGGGTACTGCATGTGGCACATATAGGGTAATCTAAAGACTAGATACTGGGGTCAAGGCATTGTTTCATTGTTCAGGAAGGCGGCAGAAGCTTACAGTGTCGAGGAATGTAATAAGTTTATGGTCGAGATAGGAAATAAGTCGTTCCCGGCATGAGATTATCTTACAAAAATGAGGATAGAACATTGGGCGCGATCACGTTTTCGAGGACGTCGGTGCAACTTGATGACGTCGAACAATGTGGAATCTCTAAATGCACTGTTCAAGAAGGATCGAGAGTTACCAATGCTCGCAATGATCGAGAACATCCGTACCAAGCTGTAGCAGTGGTTTCATGAACGACGTACGGAATCGTAGAACTGCTCGAGCTGGCTAGCCCCCGCTCAAGAGGATAAACTGTTCAAGGCGGCAGAGGATGCGAGGAGGTTGATTGTGGAACCACTGGACGAGTCCTGTTTCTCCGTACACTGTGCACGTCATGTGGCATACATTGTGGACTTGACTGACAACATATGTACCTGTGCTCGATTTCAGTTGGAGAGTTTTCCATGCGAGCATGCAGTTGCGGTAGCTTTAAACAGAGGCTTTGCAGCGAGAACATTATGTTCTCCTTATTATACGGCTGAATACTGGAGAGCTGCGTATGCTGAGACTGTATTTCCCCTACCGAACTAATCTGAGTGGGAAGTTCTTGACAACATTCTCCCGCTTAATAGTTCGTCCCCACCAGTAGTTGAACCGCGTGACCCTGGGCGTCCACGAACTTCTAGAATACCCTCTACTGGAGAGTTTCCTCGATCGCGTCGTTGCGGCAGATGTAAAGCAGTCAGTCACACTCGCCAAACTTGTACAAGTCAAATTCTCCTGCACGACAATTAGTATAGTAGATATTGCTATTTAACGAACAATATTTGGATACTGATTATTGCGCAACTTTATTTGCTAATTTGATAAATTATATTTAATCATATAAATTATATAAATCATACACAAATAAATAAACACAATTAAATGTACAATATTACAAGTATAAATAAATGAATCAGAAAATAAATGATATTTACAAGTACAAATAAATGAATCAAAAAATAAATGTACAACGTTTACGGGTCACACTCGAATTCGTACAAATCAGCCGCCAATTTATTCCTCCAAATTTGTATCCATGACTGGTTGATTCCATCAACCTTATGTCCTACACTCAAAAATTCAATGTACTTTATTGCTAAAATGCCGCAATCGCCCCTATAAATTGAATAATAAACTTTTTAGTTCAAAAACGTGATAGATAAAAACTAAGTTTCCAATTTAAAAACAAAATATATATACTTACGATCGAGACTGTCTCGCCGTTGTCTGATCTCGCACGATGGTTAGCCTGTTATTAACAGTAACACCTGCTCGGGCAGCTGTCAACGGAATGATCACTGCAATCGGCTCCAAGAACTGCTCGAGCTGGCTCTGTGTCAACATGAATGGTCGGAGTTGTACACATACATCGTGGAGTCAGCAAAAACAATCTCCACGGCAATGGTATGATGATTCACGATCGCTGGAACACATATATGTGTGCAAGCCTCCCATGCCTTTCCCCCGAGAGTTGGTAGCATCCCAACGACTCATTCAGCCATATATTCAGGAAGTACGTATTCACTACCAGTGCGTTGCAGCGACTGATGCTCAATGGTAACAGCACCAAAAAACTCAGTGCTCAGTATGAGTCGACCTGGCATGTCGAATGATCGCGGATATCGTCGAGCTCAATCTCGCAATAACTCCATGTCCAGATCGATGTGCTGCATCAGGGGAGTTATTTAATTACATAAAATAAAAAATAATGTTTACAACATAAACGACAATATGACTTTTACTTACATCGTCGGCGAGCCACGTCCCCGAAGTGGTGAGGTCGTGAAACCATTTATAGGCATCTTTGATCGTCCTCCCCCCGACGATGCGGCTTTGTCTGAAAAAAAAAACAAATGTTAAAAAAGATACATATGAGTTATCATAGCATTCTTTATTGATAGAAATTTTAAAATACTTACCCCGACTTAATTATCCTCCACTCCGTATCGAACGCTTTCCATTTGGCTGCGTTCACCTCCCGAAACAGATTGGGGTACGTCCCATCGATGAACGTCTTCCTCTTTGCCTCAACTGTATAGGGAGAAACGACGTACTGGGAAGGAAACCCGACCCTCTTGCCGACCACTCCCTCCGACGCGTCAACGGCATGCCTTTTTCTCGCAAGTGTATGCTCGTCGTCCACCACCACGACCTCCTCCGGGGACACCTCCTCCGTACCTCCCTCGGGGGCCACCCCCCGTCCTACCACCCTCCGGGCTCTCCACCACCACGACCTCCTCCGGGGACACCCCCTCCGTCCTACCACCATCCGGGGCCACATCCTCTAGGGTCACTGCCTCCGTCCTCCCCTCCTCCGGAGACAAAAGAAATGGAGCCAACGTAGCATCATTCGCCCCGAAATGACCCCCACCATCACCCCCTCCGTCACCCCTTACCATACCTCTTATATCACCTCGGAGGGTTGCAATCTCATCCTGAATATCTCCCACCTGGCGACCGAGAACTCCAACGTCATTAGATTAATCATCGACCCCTCCCCTAAACTCAAGTGCCATCTCTCCAATCTGTTTCGCCAACTCTCGGGGCATCTCGTCCATCTGACCCACTATAAATACTGTCAGACGGTCATACGATCAGTGGACGGTGGAAAATGTGACCTGATCGAAGGAGGTGATACCCATGCCGACGGTGACGACATCGGAGGCGGTGAGGTCCTCAATTGTGACGGCGGTGGCGGTGAGGCCCCCGGCCGAGGCGGTGATTCTCTCCGAGGTGACGGTGATGCCCTCGGAGGAGACGGTGATGCCCTCAGACGAGGCGATAGTGATGCCCTCGGTCTACGTGAGCTACTACCTATTGGACTGCGCTCCTATACAAATTCGAACATTAAAAATAGTTATATTTAATGAAAATCGGCTAACAGATTCAAAAATAGTTATATTTAATAAAAAAATTATACTCAATTCACGTACCTCATCCCGATCTGCTTCGTCATGCGGAGCAGCCAATTCACACACATATCTACGACCTTCCTCCTCCATCGACGGCATCAACTCCATTTTGACTTGAAGCTGGCATATCAATATTTCGACTAGTTAATGATTACGTCATCATATTTTGGAGCTACTTATCTAACCAGTTACTGATCACGTCATCATATTATCTAGCCTGAGGGTCATCGAGAAGAGCTGATAGCTTCTTGCTAGTCGGACATCCCTCTGCTCGGGATACTCGCCAATGACGCATCCGAGGGTAGCGTGTCTTCCCTCGCCTCGCAAACTGGGTACCTAAGAGGGGGACATTCTCATACGCCCAAATCTGCACTACATACAATTATTATATTTATATAATAACAATTTTTTTATAATAAATTATGTTAAACATTTACCTGCACGGCAAGGGGCAATCCGTACGCATCATATTTACGCATGGTCCCCTTTGGCATCGAGTGTGTTCTGGTGAAGACGTGCACTGTGTCCTCAAAACATCTCCGGCCCCACGGATATGTGTTGAACACATCAAGATCGTCGACGATTTGTAAATGGAATAGGTCGATTCCAGTCCTCCGATGGTGACATTGCAACACGCTCTCAAGGATGTAGACCAAGCCGAGCTTCAGTCTGTCCAACATATGGTCACACCGCGTGATTGCGTCCATCATATCCGATGGCAGGACTGACCCATGTCCCCCAAAGTACGTATCGTATAGTCTGCCTCTCTGAGTATCGGCACGAGCTGCATCATCCCCCGTAATCTTCAATCCAGTGATGAGAGCAAAATCGAACATGGAGAAACTGGCGACCTTACCCCCAAGTTCGAAGCGGAGGGCATCGTCGTCGACTGGACTACGCAACCGACACAGTAGGGCATCGAGGATCTGTCCCGAGAACTGTACATCTCTTAACTCGTACAAGGGCCAAAGAAACGAACGTCGAAGCATATCTGCATGCTGCTCATCCAACAACTCCAACACAGCTGTGTAACTGCCAATGTTACCGTTCCAGGTAGACTTGCTCGACATCTGTCTCAATGTCAGCTCTAAATGATACTCCATGCTGAAAAAAAAAAAAAACTCATTACACATCAGCACTTCAACATAAGATAATGAAGATCATCTAGCATAATCTCAGAAAATTAAGTGAACCGAATTGTAACAACTACACAAAACAAATAATTAAATTAAAAAATAAAAGGAAACAAGAATTTGCTAAATCTATCAGTAATTATTAAATTAAATTTTATTATTTTATGATATAAATGTTTTTCAATTACTAGAATTATTAATAAAATTTAACGGAAAAAATTAGAAGTTGCTAATATGTTAAAATATAAAATTTAATAATTAAAATGATTTATTTAATGATATTATGAATTATCAAATTAAAATTAATTATTTAATTCTATAAATTTTGATTTTATATTCAATTTTTTCAATTATTAATAAAATATAACGGAAAAAATAAGAAATTACTAATATGTTAAAATATAAAATTTAATAATTAAAATGATTTATTTAATGATATTAGCAATTATCAAATTAAAATTAATTATTTAATTCTATAAATTTTTATTTCATATTCGATTTTTTCAATTATTAATAAAATGTAACGGAAAAAATAAGAAATTACTAATATGTTAAAATAAAAAATGTAATAATTAAAATGATTTATTTAATGATATTAGTAATTATCAAATTAAAATTAATTATTTAATTCTATAAATTTTTTTCGATTATGTAAAATATTTAATTCTATAAATATTTATTTCATGTTCGATTTCTTAAATTAAGTACAATATTTAATTATATAAATATTTATTTAATATTCAATTACATAAATCATTTATGTAATTATATTAATTTTAATGAAATTTAAAATATTTAATTATTTATTTATTATATTATATTATAAAAAAAAACATAAATAAATATTTGGGTCACTGACATGCCAAAGGACAACCGGCCCAGATTCTGTCACATCAACAGACCATGATCGGCCCAAAATGTCGTTAACAGCCGTTTCAGGCCCGATTCATTGTAATACCGCTTGGGGCTGAGATGTAGGCTCCGAATTTGGCAGCCGGCCCAGATGCTTTTAACAGTCGATTTTTTTAAACCGGTTGTTAACAGCTTCTCTCTTTGAACACAGCCGGCAGCCGTCGTCGGAAATGGCCATAATTTCCGGCGAGTTTAAGCTTCAAAAATGGCCATTTTCGACGAGTTTAAGCTCCAAAAATCCAAATACTTTTAAATCATTTCCACAATCACACAATACTAAATAAACTAACTAAAGTACATTAAATTCGACCTAAAAATTGGAACTAAATCTATGAAAAATCCATTTTGATGACAACAACCAACCTTTCAACTCGCCGGTGACGTCTTCGCCTATTTTTCGGTGGTCTGTTTCGTGATTTTCAGGTGGTCGGTCGACGGTGAGAGGTCGGTGAGAGCTTTCCTTTTGTCAAATGAGGGTATTTTTGGCTTTTTAAATGTTAACCTGTATTTTGACCCTTTTTTTTTTTTAATTCCATTTTCTAGTCAAAGGTCATTTTGGAATTAGACAACAATGGGAAGGTCATTTCCTCCTATTTCCTCCACATATCAATACCCTTGTTACAATCATAGGTAGGGATGGCAACGGGGCGGGGGCGGGGATGCCCTCCCCGTCCCCCGCCCTGTTGAGAAATTCATTCCCCGTCCCCTCCCCGTTCCCCGTTTAAGGCGGGGCGGGGCGGGGCTGGGCGGGGGTGGGTTTATTCCCCGTTTAGATTTTTTTTTTTTAGTTTTTGATAATTTATTTTTATTGTCAATATTCATTATATTTAAACAAATAATTTTAGTTGCTATTTTCTATTAGAACTAACGAAAATGTTCATTTAAAATATTGAATTCTTAAAAAAAAAAAATTTTTTTTTTTAACGGGGCGGGGCGGGGCGGGGACCCCGTTACCCGTCCCCGCCTCGGGGAATAATTCCCCGCCCCATCCCCGCCCCGTTACCCGTTTAAGCGAGTTTTCCTCTCCCCATTCGGGGCGGGTCCCCGCAGGTATCGGGTTTGTCGGGTTTTTTTGTCATCCCTAATCATAGGCGGATTGGGGGGCTCCATTTTGATATTTTTTTCTAGCTTCTATCCAAAAATAAACTATAGCCTTGATCTTAAACTAATTGGCCATAATAAATCCAAAACCACCTAAAATTATCACTTTATCCTCCAAGTTCATAATCCAATTCCATTCTTATACCTATTCTTTATTTCATCCACCGACCACACCTCACGCTCGTCCCGGTCTATAACATTTTTCCGTCAAACCAAGATTTAATTCTTGAACTTTATGGTAACACCCCCCCCCCCCCCCCCCCCCAAATTTCTCCTTTTGGGTTCCAAGAGATATGTATAGGAAATGAAACAATAATACCCAAATTTTATATTTTAAAATTTATTATTATCAAGTTGATGATTCTTTGTTCTTTATACTCTCCAAGTGTAATTTTGAATTGTCCCAATTTAAAAGTGAAATTCTCATTTCGTTGTTGCTTCAATTGGATTAAGTAGTATATTAATTCATGATTTGTTTGCATTAAAAATAGATTACTGGTTGTTCAAATGCTCATTGCTAGACTCTGGTGCCTTGTTGCTTCAAACTCTGTTGGGGGTACACATTTAATATTTGGGTACTATTTAGGTACACATTTACCATCACTAATTTTTTTTTTTCATTTATTAGCTAATTTCTATTGTGTATTGATAACAATTTTATATGAAAAAAATTGTTGGATTGTTGTTGCCTTGCGGGCTTATCATTGAATAACTTGAATTGTTGTTGCTTTTTATCTTAATGTTGGATGTTGTTGCCTTGCTAGTTTTTTGTTGGATTTTTAGATTGTTGTTGGAGTGTTGGATTATTGATGAGTTAGTATTTTCTTGCAATATAAAATTTACCAATATCAACCTCATCCCAAAAAGACACGACTTCTTTTCTTTCTTTCAGAGGGCGAAAGTACACTCTACGTCGAAAAATACTTCAAGAAATAATATAGATATAATGTATTTTATGCTGTAAATGAATTTTATTCTGGCCCTCATAACTAAATTCTTGGATATGCCCCTAATTACAGTGTGTTATTTCTATTATAGATTAACCGTCTCACTATCTCCATCACATTACCTTCAATAGAAAATCAAACAAGCAAATTCTAGTTTCAAATCTCGCCACTGTTGGGCAAATTGTTGTCAAGCGATCTCCCGAACTATGATGTTAAACTACCATTAATTCAGTCGGTATTGACCAAGTGACTGAAGTAAATTATCGACACCTCAAATGTAACGACCTAAGTCTACAATTTAATTCGGCTATTGAAAGTAGCCTAATTCAATTAGTGCTACTCATGGCCCGACCTGTTACTCATTGGATGGCTTTTGGAGTTGGCCCACTTATTGGTTATCTATTTGTCTTTTGGGCCCAACCTACCAATCAACCTAAGAGTGTACTATATATTGGGAGTCCCTTTTCATAGTATGACTCACGTTATTTGCTTAGCCCCTTTTGAGAGAAACCGACTGCTTCCCCTTTTGGCTTTGTGTTCGTTTCTTTGTAATGTCTTTCTCATCTCTCTTAGCCTTTGCGGCTACTATGTGGCTGCAATAACCGTCCATCCTCTGTTCTTTTGTGGGCAATACCGAGCAATCAAATTGGGTTTGATTGTAGGAGTTTTGGGTTGAAGCTTTGTGGTGTCGATTTCTGTATATGTGATATACTAAGCTTGGAAGCCCTTGGTGGTCATTTTTCCTCTCAACATTTGGTATCAAAGGCACGGTGGTGTGTGAATTTCGGCGATGAATCAACCTAGAAATCGGCAGGAAGAAAAATAAAAAATATGTTCAGTTTTTCTTTCATCAATTTGAACCTGCAATTCTATTTTCCAGCCAAACTAGTGGCCGGTTGAAGAATCCAATACCACGGCAGGCCATACAGATGGAAACACAGTCGGTGGTGGTGAGCGTGGAGGTGACGGTCACCGGCGGCGACAACGTGTGAAGCTCCAGTGGAGGCGCGTCAGGAACCGCCAGGAAAGTCTTCTTCAAACAGAATTTTTCTAATGCGTTTTCTAACAATTTGGTGGTGTTTGTTTTCTATTTTAGGTTATACGGCGAAATTTGAACGATTTTAAGTTTCGTGTTCGTTCGGTTGCTATGATTATTGGAGATTTTATAGCGAATAGTGGTGGCTCTAAAGTGATAAATTTGCATCTCTCGTTATTTACAGACTAAAATAGGTCCACTTTGGTAAATTGGCTTTTCCTGTTTAATTTTTAGCACTATCGTAACATCGTATGGGGGTGACAATACGATTGTGGTTACTGTGTGGGGTAACCATTGCATGTGCTAGAAATTAGGAACTAGCCTTTAGTTGCTACGTGACTAAATTGTTTATTTGACAAACTTCAGCATATTATCTATGTGATACACTATGTGTGAAACTGTTTGGTTGACATTTCTTTTGTTGCACCGTTAAGTTAATAGAATACCTAGACTTACCCGTTTGAATATTCCCTTGATCTAAGATCGAGAATCTTACGAAACCCTGAAAATCTAGAACCGTGTATATTGTTTGCGACACTAGGTCTACTTTGTATAAATTGATTGTGATTTTGTATTTTTGATTGATTATTAAAAATGAAAACTAACAATTTTGATTTGGGAACTTTTAACAGAAAATGTGATTTTTCAATCGGCAAGAAAGAATGAGAGGTATTTTGATTCAATAAAAGGTTTCAAAAATCATTGATGGTAATTTTTCTGCTGATTTTTCAAAAGAACAAAAAGAAAAAGTCGATGAACTTGTTTATACTTCAATTATTTTACATTTGTTTGACGTCGTTTTGAGAAAAGTGGGTAAACTGAAAACCACTAAAGAATTTTGGAAAAAATTGGAAGACCTGTATTTACTCAGAGCTTGTTTGGGAGAGATTTTTTGAAGAAGAATTGATTTTGAATAGTGATATGATGGGAAATGTGTGGTTGAAAAGGAAGAAAAAATTATTGATATGATGGAAAATATTATTTTATTGAAAAATGTGTGGTTGAAAATGAGAATTGATTTACTGTAGAAAAATCTAATCCCTCCCAAACAGGACCTCAAATCTACTCCGAACAATCTTTACTTACTTGAGCGTTTTTCAGCTTTAAAATGGATCTTTCAAAAGATCTTGATGACAATTTAGACGTGTTTAACAAACTTGTTCAAGATATTGTTAATTGTGAAGAGTCATTATCTGACACCTATAAAGCTGTTATCTTACTGAATTCCATTCCCAATACCTATAAGGAAGTTCAGAATGTTATTAAGTATGGTATGGACACTTTGACGTCAGAAATTGTCATTGATTACCTTAAAAGTAAGGAGATGAAGATTAGAGCTGAAAAACATGACAAGAAAAGCGGTGAGATTCACATGATGAGGGATAGAACTCAATCTAGGCAAAACAGTCATGATGGTTACCAGAGTAGTGGCGAGTCAAGTTGTAATGGAGGTAAAAAGAAGGACAATGGTAGGTCTAGATCCAAATCTAGGACCAATGTTAAGAAATGCTATGGCTATGGGAACACGGAACATTTTATAAATGATTACTATAAAAAGAAAGGTAGGCTAAAGGGTAAGGAGAGAGATGGAGTAAATGTATTGTTTTCTATTTTCGATACTGATGATGGTGAGGTTTATATGATTACAAGTTCTATTGCTTATCATGTTGAATTGAATTTAACTGCCAATTCTCGTTTGCATAAGTGGATACTTGATTTTGGTGCATCTTTTCATGTGACATCACAAAATGACTGGTTTTAGAATTTGCATGAATGGAATGATGGGTATGTTATGCTGTGTGACAATTCTACTTATGCTGTTTTTGGAATTGGTAACATTACCTTAAAGTTCGACACTGATTTTGTGTATAATTTAGGGATCCGTTTGATAGGCAAATGTGGAAAGGAATTCCAATTTCATGTTAGTTCGAAAATAAAAACTCACCAAACCCATCTGAATTCGTTTTCTATGAAAACAAAGAAAATGCATCTTAAAGTGGTTATACATTGTAATTCGATTTTCATTTCTACGTTGCAATCAACGGCCAAAATGAAATTCATTTTCCTCTGATTTAACATTTTTCATGGAATTCGTTGCAATCAAACATGGCCTTAAAGATGTTAGAAACATTCCTAAATTGTCTAGAAATTTAATTTTAGTAAGAAGACTTGAGAAAGCTGACTTCACTGGTAAAATTGGAAATTGAATTTTAAAACTGGTTAAGGATGCGCTTGTTTCTATTAAGGCAATCAATAAAAATGATATCTATATCACTACTGGAAAAGTGATAAGAGATTTGGGTTGCTCTATCTCTTCTGCCAAGGCTGATCACATGCATAAATGGCATAATAGATTAGTACATATGGGTATTAAGGGGCTTAACTTTTTACTAAAAAGGGTGCTTTTGAAAATGACAGTGTCTCTGATTTATCATTTTGTGATCATTGTGGACTTGATAAGCATCATAAAACCTCTTTCTCCATGACTATTCATAAAACTAAAGACATGCTTGAATATGTGCATTTGGACTGTGAGGTCTCGCTAGTAGTCCCACCTCGGTTAGGAATAAGTATTTCTTTTCTATCATTAATGATTACACTAGAAAAGTGTGGGTTTATTTTTTAAAGGATAAGTCTGATACTTTTTCACATCTTTAATAATTGAAAAAGACAAGTTGATAACCAAACTGGTAAGATGATCAAGTTTTTGAAAACTGATAATAGCCTAGAATTTTGCAACACTGAGTTTGACAATCTGTGCAAAGAAAATGAGATAACAAGGCATAAAATTGTTCTTTACACTCTTCAATAAAATGGGGTAGCGGAAAGGATGAATAGAACCATACTTGATAAAGTGTGTTGCATGATGTTAAGTTCTGGTGTCCTAAAATCTTTTTGGAGAGAAACTATTATGACTTCTTGTTATCTGATTAATTTGACTCCATCTGCTGCATTGAATGGTGACTTCTATGAAAAAATGATCTAGTAAACTAAGTGTTTATTCTATACTTAGAACTTTTGGCCGTACTGCATTTTCTCATCAAAATGAGGAAAAACTTAAACCTAGAGCTAGAAAATGTATTTTTCTAGGTCACTCTGAGGGCGTCAAGGATTACAGGTTATGGGATAGAAGCCGAAAAGTGGTTAAAATCATTGTGAGTAGAGATGTTACATTCAATGAGGGCAAAATGTCGTACCTTAAGATTGAATCTAAACCTATAAGTGAAGAGGAAAGTGAAGAGAGAAATCAATTGAAAGTGGAGTTAGGAAAACTTAGCACATCCATCCCTGTTATATCGAATGAGGTGGAGACTTAGGATCAGCAACCTGATATGGAGAATAGAGATGAAGTCGTGATACAAGAACATCCCGAGGAAGAGAATCCTTTAGCTAATTATAATTTAGTTAGGGATAGAGAGAGAAGACAGTCTAGAGCACCTATAAGATTTGGATATATGTCTGAGTTAGCCTTTGCTCATGCGACTATGAGGAGCTAGCTGATAGAGAGCCAAAAACCTTTGAGGAAGCATGAAAAGTGAACAATCAGAAGAATTGTTTAAAACAATGAAAGATGAGATGGGTTCTTTAGAAAAGAATGAAACTTGAGAGCTAGTACCTAAACCTAAGAATAAATCTACAGTTGAATGTAAGTGGGTCTTTAAGGTTAAGGAAGGTACTAGCGCATCTGAACCCTTAAGATTTAAGGCTAGGTTAGTGGCCAATGGGTATACTCAGGAGGAGCGTGTTGATTATAATGAGATTTTTTTCACCAGTTGTTAAGTACACAACTATTAACATCATACTTGCATTTGTTGCACATTTTGATTGAGAATTTGAACAATTTGATGTAAAAACTACTTTTTTACATGGTGAATTTGATAAACAAATCTTTATGAATCAACCAAAAGGTTTTAAAGACAAACTAAAACGTGATCACATGTGCTTCTTGAAAAGATCTTTATATGATCTAAAACAATACGTATAAAATATTTGATTTTTTTGTACTCTCCATATGGTTTCAATGGAGTAAGTTTGGTAATTGCCTATATTTCCAACATGATAATGACTATGTATTTTTATTGCTATATGTGGATGATATGCTCTTAGTTGGTTCATCACCTAAGTTGATAAGTAATATGAAAACAAAGTTGAACGGTGAATTTGGCATGAAAGATCTAGGAAAAGTTAAAAGAATCGTAGGTATGAAAATTGAAAGAGATATATCACATTCTGTTTTGTTTTTATATCAATCCTTTTATGTTTCAAAAGTGTTGAGAAAAGTTGGAATGCATGATTGTAAGCCTGTTACTTTACCTGTAACTAATCATTTTGCATTATCTAAAAATCGGATTCCTTGTAATAAAAAAGAAATAGAATATATGAGTATGATTTCATATTCTAATGTGATTGGATCTATTAAGTATTTGATGGTCTGTACTAGATCAAATTGAGTCTTTGTTGTTAGTACTCTTAGTAGAAAAATAATTTCTTCTCAAACTATAATTTAATTTTTTGTGTTTTAATTTTCTCTTCTTTTCATGATTTTTAATTTCCACTATTTTGCTTCCTAAAAATTTCTTAGTTAGATTTTCTCCATTGCAAAAAGAATGTTGAGTAGTAGCGTGTTAGATATATGTATTGAAAGTTCCTATATAGAAATATTTATTAAATGTATATAAAAAAAAAAAGTTAGGGATAGAACCGATTCGAATTTATGTTTGGATCAGTAATTATAAGGATCCAAATGGTTCCATTTACGAAATGCTTGAAGTATAATATGTGGTTCCAGGTATTGAAATACTCAAATCGACTCACCCAACGCCCAAACCTATAAGAAATATTAAATTAACTTTACAATGGGTCGAGACAACAATAAGAAAATAATATTTTGATCAGAATAATAATGGTAAATTACCCCATTTGTGAAAAATGAAGAATGCTACTTGACAACAGAAACTTAAGATTCAAGAATGTTAATTTTTTTCATACAATAAAAACAAAGCGATTTACAAGAATTCTCGACTATCAGTTATTTTTTTATTTTATTTCCTTATGGGGGATGATGGTTGGGATGTGGGTTGGGTTGAGGCATCGACAGTGGTGGATCTAGGAACCTGGGTTAGCATGAGCGGTTGTTGATCGCAATAAAAACTAAATATATTTATTACTTTGCTGAAACTGAACATATATAACTCTGTTATATTTAATGTTAACATTCATCAAATGTTATAATGGTTAAGTCTTGCATAATTCAAAAGGGGAGCACATTTTTGAATCTTTCAAATTGCATTAAAACTATTAAAACTGAACATATATATTTCTATTATATTTAATGTTAAAATTCAACAAATGCCATAATGATCAAGATTTTCATTATCCAAAGGAGAGCACACAGTTTTGAATCCTCCCAGTTGCATTAGTTAATAACTATAATTCAAAATGGTAAAAAAAATGTTGAACTTAAATGATTGCACAAAAAATTACTTCCATTGAGATTCGATTGCAGGACTTCTCATACAAAAATGGTGGCTTTAACCAACTAAGCTACAGAAATGTTTAAAAACTAAAAAATTATAAGATATATTATCGAATAAATATATCCATTGTCACCAAAAATAATTAGTCCTGGCGGATCCATCACTCGTGGTTGTTGGTGTTCGATGGGTGCTGGATACATCGGTGGTTGAATAAAATTTTTAGATAAATTCTCGAGAACTTTAATTGTTCTAATATAGCAAGTTTAAGTTGTTTTTTGGATTTCATTTTTTTCCCTAAAATTCTACTTTTCAAATTCAAACATTAATTTTAATTACATATTTCATAGAATACACAAGAACCACCCATTTATCAACCACTCATTTTTGGAGAAGTAAAATTTTAATAAATGATGAAATAAATCAAAAAATGGATTTTTGTTCAAGAATGAAATCTTATTGGAACTGTCCATATCCGGTTCATCCTTCGGAACCCTATCACACCCCGGATCTGATGAAATAAGATGAATTGAGACAGTATTTTGTAAATACGTAATTATCTTGAATATATTAACCATTTCTTTATTTTCCGATCGCCTGGAAGGGACAAAAGAAAGATCTTGTTGTTTCTTCAACAATTTCTGATCTCTAGTGGACCTCTCAGTAGGATTCGAACCCAGATGAAGTTCTGACCATCTAAAATAAAATCCAAACTGTGGCTAATTAGTCACTGTGACATGGGATTTATTTGATGCAACTCACTCATTCGTCCAGCCATTATTATTCAGAACAAATTGCGTGCGATGCCGTTCAACAACATCCTACATCCCAATATTTTTTGTATAAGGCAAGTATATAATATCCAAAATATGAAAGAAAAGTACAAGATCACATGGGCATACCCCAGAAAAACAAGGTTAGAAAAATATGCTTCCTAGCACAAACAATAACTAGTGCTAATAACCTAGCCACAACAATAAAAAATATCCTCAGAAAAACCCCCATGAGCGTTGGAACCAGCTATTCTCATCAGATGGAACCAGGCCCCTACACAAATCCACTCGTGCACAAACAGAGAAAACAATGTCTCGAATAACAATAGACTCATGTTTAGGAGCCTCAGCATGGGTTCTAGCGTTACGCTCACGCCAAATAGCATAAAACGAAACTGCAAACATTAAGCGAATAACAATGGAGCACACTGATCTCCCACGAAACTGTTCCATCCAAGAAAGAGTTCATGTCCAATTTCGCCGAATCCAAGGCAGGTTACATTTAGCATGCATATCATGCCACACGCGCTCAGAAAATGGGCAGATAAAGAAGAGACTATTCAAATCCTCCACCGAACAACCACATAACACATAATGCATAGACTGTAACAAACTAAAACAAAGAAGCTTTAATTGTGTATAGCGGCTACCTTGGACTACTAGCCAAAGGATAAAAACATGATGAGGAATACACTTAGGGAACTATACAATATGATGCCAGGTCACCCTAGGGTAGCGAAGTTGAAGAGACTCCCAAGCATTTCGAACATAGAAGACTCTGTGCACATTTTCCACCCATCGCAAGACATCCTATCTAGTAGTATCCGACCGAAAAGTATCAATCGTACTTTGCATCAAGTCAAACAACGTTGGGGAAAGAGCTGATGGCCACCTCCAAGTATCACCCTCAACAATATCTACCACCTTAGCCTGTCTACTCAATCTAGAGTCATAAATTATCCTCTCACCAAAAATCTTCTCTAAAGGGTCAAGAGGATGCCAATTATCAAACAAAAGCGAAGCAAGTCTACCATTATCAATTCTGAATTGCATTTTGTCCCTCCCTATACCCCGAAGTCCAAGAATCTTCCTCCAACTCCAAGAGCAACCCCCAGGACACTTTAATTCTCAAATATTCATACCTCTAAGTAAATAACATCGTGGCCATGTAACCAAAGAGATGAGTCATAATCCATACAAAGGGACTAAAGGTGCTTTAACAAAACTGATAAGTGTATTTTATACACTTATTCGGGCTCCAAATTATGACATTTTATGGTTCTTTTAATGAGGTTATAGCCTAATTTATGATATAATGTGTTATTAGGTGAAACTCGATGGATGATGAAGAATTGGAGAAAAGAATGCAAAAATTGGCGAAAAAGTGGAAAGATCCAAAGCTTGAGGGTTAAAGTGCAAATACACAAAAGTTGTGTTGAAGCTCACGATGAAGATTCAAGAATGCTAGAGGTCAAATGGATGCAACGAAAGATCAAAAGGAGTGGAAACAAATCAATTTCCAACCGCACAAGGATGTCTAAATTTTAGTTGGAGATTGAGACGCATTTTTGACCAAGATAAAGTTCGAATTGAAGAAGAGCTATTTCTATCAAAGTTGTAGTCCTTTGAGTTATCTTTCTAACGCAACTTGAATCATCACAATCGGACATCGGAAGGAAAAGTTATGATAAAATTACTGAAACAGACGCAAAGTGGACAGAAACTTGGCGCCCGAGCGCTACACACTCAGCGCTCAAGCGCTGCACTAGCCAGAAAATGGATTTTTAACAGATTTTCAGCGCTCAAGCGCTGTCCCATAGCGCTCAAGCGCCACGCGCCGCCACAGATTTTAGGTTTTTATTGTTTGGGCCGCGAAAACTCCACAAAAAGACTCCAAATTGGCCAGGAACGGAGATGAAAGTATAAATAGACCTAAGGAGGCTTGGAAAAAGGGGGGAGTTCCCACCTTAGTTCCAAACAACACAAACACATGGAACTTTGAAGATTTGGGAAGGAATTCAAGGAAGAACACATAAAAAGGATTTATTCTACTCATTGGGAGGGAAAGTATATACAATTGGAGATTCAAAGGCGGAATTCAAAGGAGGAAAACATCGCGCAAACCACGTTTTGAAGCATCAATGGGAGTTGAAAGAAGATCTTGGTGCAAGATTGGATTCTTTTTCTACATTATTCTTCTAAACCCGGTGATGTACTCTATAATAACTTTGTATTTTTCTTTCATTCCCATGAGTAGTTAAATCTAATTTAGGGCAAACAATGTAACCAATTGGGATCCTTTATTTCTTTAAATTGAGATTCTTGTGCTTTTATTTGATGTGTTGATTTTGCTATGTTCTCAATGCATATGTGTCGATTTTGCTATGTTCTCAATGCATTTAATTACTTGATCACTAATTAAATGATTTCGTGAACAATAATTACGTAGAGATGCGGATTGTTGTTTAGACCAAGTAGTAAATTCCGGTAAATTGGCATAACGTGTAGAGATACCTATGTTAATTGCTGCGGTCATAATTGAATTCTTAGAACTGATGTTTCGTTTAACTAAGGAGAATTCGCATAGAGATATGGAATTGAATTAGTTAAATAGGCTCAATGAGAACTCGAGAGGGGTAAATTGAATACAATAGAAGAATTCGACCGAACACTACCTTAGATTGTATGAATCTTGATTTAAGGAGTAAATGTGATAAATAGGTGAAATTGTTCCGCCCTAATATCCGTTATCCTTTGAATTTCCAATCAATCGCTTCTTTATTCAATTTAATTTCAAGTATTTCAATTCAAGAATTCATAACCAATCATTGTTCTTGTTTATTTATATCAAATAATAGTTAGAAATAATAGATTGAGACTAAAGTATAGTCCTCGTGGGAACGATAATCCGGACTCTTAGGTCCACTTTATTACTTGTCGCGATCCGTACACTTGCGGGATATAAAAATCGACAACAAGTTTTTGGCGCCGTTGCCGGGGACTATTTACTTTTAGTCTTAATTTATTTTTTTTTAACTATTACTTGATTTGTTTATTTTCTTTTATTTATTTACCTATTTTTCTTTTTCTATTTTAGTTTGTTTTTCTTTGTTCTTTTTCAGGATAAAAGATGGCCAATGTTGATTTTGACAATATGCTCGTATGTGACTACATCATAAGGCAACAACAATTGGTAGCTCAAGGAATTGCTGAGGGAGATATGCTTATGGGAGATGTCATGATAAGAATGCGACTACGAGAGCTAAGAGCTGAATGTGAAATTGATGAAACGGTCCTCAGGAACTTGCCTGTTTCATTATTTCTCTCACACAAATTTGACATGGGTGATTTGCCAATGATATTATTTCGTCCATGGCTTAAAGAACATCAATTAAGAGAATCAGATCTACCAAACTTCAATCAAATACAACAAGAGGAAGAGACTTTCCATGAAGATGTCATTGTTTCTTTGCCGGAAGTTTTGAACATGGACGTTGACGTTGAGAAAACTTCAATCAAAGAAGAGAAGCCTGAAAAGATCGAGAAATTAATCACAACTGACGAAAAAGAACGTCCAACATTCGAAGAAGAGGAAATCCTCGACTTCATCGTTTGCTCAAAAGTGGATTTTGTGATTAAACCTTATGAAGAGATTGAAGTATATATTGTTGAGTTCGAAATGGGTAATGAGGAAAAGTCATACTACATGGAGAAGAGCAATGCTAAAATTTGGAGGAAAAATGCAACATGGAACAAAGTCATATTAAGCAAGATAAGCAGAACATCCAAAGCCATATTCAAAGTACCATGAAACACTTATGCAACAAGTCAAGCTAATGACCTTAAAGAAGCGCTTCTTGGGAGGCAACCCAAGCTTTTTTCCCTTTTATTTATTTTGTCTTTTAAGTTTTAGGATAGTTTAGTTTATTTTTTTTATTTGGGACTCATCAACCTTACCCGTTTTCCCCTTAGGTCTTTGATAAGTTAATTGGATTATTAGATGTTAGAGCTAAGTAACACATGTTCCAATTATTTGATCTTAATGCCTTATTTGACTTTTCAGGAACATGACGTCGCGGAACATTTAATCCAACATTGACTAAGGAGCCAACTGAGCAATATGAAAGCTAGCCATGGAATTACACGCCATATCAGGGAAGTCTTTTCTTCACATTCTTCCCCATCCCTTTATATGCGAATTTAGGATTAAAGACATTGAGGACAATGTCTAGTTTAAGTTTGGGGGTGGAAAACATGAGTTTTCATTTTATTTTTGTGTCTTTGTGTGAGTTTTCTTTTTGTTTTTGTGTTTTTGTGTGCTTTAATATTAAAAAAAAAAACTGAAAAATTTCAAAAAAATTTTCATTTTGTGTGCTTGTGTGAGTTAGTTGGCCTGGCTGACAATGATGAATATATTGAATTATAAATTGGTCTATGAATGATGAATAAGTTGCATACTTAGATTACTTTTTGCTTTTCCATGTGAAATTTGATATATATTGAGCACGTGAATTGAGTTAAGCATTATGTAGGAATGAGTTGATTTCATAATTGGATAGGTTGAAATAGTGGACCATAGATGCTAAACCCAAAATCAATCACTTTTGCATTTTTAGACCAAATTTAGAATAGTTTGGGGAGATTTCAATGTTGTAGGAAGATATTGAGATAAATAGGGATTCCATGTGTGAAATTAAAAATCTTGTGTGGATTGTCTAAGGTCAATAGGATGCAATTTGGTAAAAATCTTAAATTAAAGGTTGGTTTACTTGGATAAGTGTTTAATGAGGGACATTGCACTAATCAAGGCATAAAAAAAAATATTTTATTTGAAAATTTCTCTTCGTAGCCTTTATGACTCGAGCAATTAAGCACATAGGATCTTTACAACCTGGTGCCCTATGGTCATTTGACTTGGGAGTCATCGGCTGAAAGCTTGTTACATGGGTCATTTAGAAAGCTTAAAGGAGAGAATGCTTCAAATAAAGAAAAAAATTACTCATATGAAATAGAAAAAAAAATAATAATAAATAAAAAAAAAGAAAAAGCAGGTGCATGAAACAGAAGACGCACCAAATGCCTTGGTTAAGTCCCGAACACTTGTTTAAGAAAATTTGACTTTTGATGATGGATTATTAGCCTAGTTAAGTTCTAGAGATTGAAGCAATCATATTTAATAGAGAATCCTTATTTATTGACATATTGACTTGCAATTAGTGAGATTTACCTAGACTAGAGAGGTGATGATAGTATAGACTTCAACCTTAGTTCACACGCTTGAAAAGAGTGAAAAGAATAAGTTTGGGGGTGTGTGAATCTTACGAGTGATGAAAGAACATATTTGACTTTTGAGGTCGGAAATTGAAACAACTTATGAATTCATAATGCTATTCTTAATTCTTCACACACACACATCAATTTTTTCATTGGAAAAGTAAATTTTAATTTATGTAGTGTGATTTTGAAGCTGTGTATAAATTTGATATTATGATTTCAATCTTGAAATAAAAAGCCAGGTTAGCTAGCTAAATCATTTTGCATTGCTTGATTGATTGGCCACCAATTGGGTAATTAGCATTGCATGTTCGTTGTTTATTAAGTTAGGTTACGGTTTTGTTTGAGGACAAACAAATGTTTAAGTTTGGGGGTGTTTGATAAGTGTATTTTATACACTTATTCGGGCTCCAAATTATGACATTTTATGGTTCTTTTAATGAGATTATAGCCTAATTTATGATATAATGTGTTATTAGGTGAAACTCGATGGATGATGAAGAATTGGAGAAAAGAATGCAAAAATTGGCGAAAAAGTGGAAAGATCCAAAGCTTGAGGGTTAAAGTGCAAATACACAAAAGTTGTGTCGAAGCTCACGATGAAGATTCAAGAATGCTAGAGGTCAAATGGATGCAACGAAAGATCAAAAGGAGTGGAAACAAATCAATTTCCAACCGCACAAGGATGTCTAAATTTTAGTTGGAGATTGAGACGCATTTTTGACCAAGATAAAGTTCGAATTGAAGAAGAGCTATTTCTATCAAAGTTGTAGTCCTTTGAGTTATATTTCTAACGCAACTTTAATCATCACAATCGGACATCGGAAGGAAAAGTTATGACAAAATTACTGAAACAGACGCAAAGTGGACAGAAACTTGGCGCCCGAGCGCTACACACTCAGCGCTCAAGCGCTGCACTAGCCAGAAAATGGATTTTTAACAGATTTTCAGCGCTCAAGCGCTGTCCCATAGCGCTCAAGCGCCGCGCGCCGCCACAGATTTTAGGTTTTTATTGTTTGGGCCGCGAAAACTCCACAAAAAGACTCCAAATTGGCCAGGAACGGAGATGAAAGTATAAATAGACCTAAGGAGGCTTGGAAAAAGGGGGGAGTTCCCACCTTAGTTCCAAACAACACAAACACATGGAACTTTGAAGATTTGGGAAGGAATTCAAGGAAGAACACATAAAAAGGATTTATTCTACTCATTGGGAGGGAAAGTATATACAATTGGAGATTCAAAGGCGGAATTCAAAGGAGGAAAACATCGCGCAAACCACGTTTTGAAGCATCAATGGGAGTTGAAAGAAGATCTTGGTGCAAGATTGGATTCTTTTTCTACATTATTCTTCTAAACCCGGTGATGTACTCTATAATAACTTTGTATTTTTCTTTCATTCCCATGAGTAGTTAAATCTAATTTAGGGCAAACAATGTAACCAATTGGGATCCTTTATTTCTTTAAATTGAGATTCTTGTGCTTTTATTTGATGTGTTGATTTTGCTATGTTCTCAATGCATATGTGTCGATTTTGCTATGTTCTCAATGCATTTAATTACTTGATCACTAATTAAATGATTTCGTGAACAATAATTACGTAGAGATGCGGATTGTTGTTTAGACCAAGTAGTAAATTCCGGTAAATTGGCATAACGTGTAGAGATACCTATGTTAATTGCTGCGGTCATAATTGAATTCTTAGAACTGATGTTTCGTTTAACTAAGGAGAATTCGCATAGAGATATGGAATTGAATTAGTTAAATAGGCTCAATGAGAACTCGAGAGGGGTAAATTGAATACAATAGAAGAATTCGACCGAACACTACCTTAGATTGTATGAATCTTGATTTAAGGAGTAAATGTGATAAATAGGTGAAATTGTTCCGCCCTAATATCCGTTATCCTTTGAATTTCCAATCAATCGCTTCTTTATTCAATTTAATTTCAAGTATTTCAATTCAAGAATTCATAACCAATCATTGTTCTTGTTTATTTATATCAAATAATAGTTAGAAATAATAGATTGAGACTAAAGTATAGTCCTCGTGGGAACGATAATCCGGACTCTTAGGTCCACTTTATTACTTGTCGCGATCCGTACACTTGCGGGATATAAAAATCGACAACAAAAACCTTATTCTAAATCTCCATGTTCCGCAGACCCAAACCACCCTCTTCCTTAGGCATACAAATCTTTGATTGAGCCACTTTAGTACCATCGGTGCCAAGGTCACAACCTTTCCATAAGAAAGCCTGTAGAGTTGCCTCCACTTACTTGATCACAGCCTTAGGTAAAATAAATACCGAAAACCAATAGACTGAATAGAAAAAAGCACAGACTTAATAAGTTGTAACCTACCTGCAAAAGAGAGCACGCGGTAAGTCCAACTTTTAGCCCTAACTATTATATGAACTACCAATACCTTACAATCCAAAGCCTGCAATTTGGTAGAGATGGAACACCAAAATAAAGTACCGATAGCATGCCCTCCTTATAGCCCAAAACATCAAGCAACTGATCCTTAAGATATGAAGAAACACCACTAGCAAATAGATCACTCTTATCTAGATTAGGAATAAGACCAGAAAGTGCTTTAAAATGACTAAGGCACTCTCCAATGAGAGAAACAGACCCAATCTCAGCTCTACAAAAGACCATAAGATCATCAGCAAAACACAAGTGGGTGATCTCATTCTCACACCTCTAGTAGTATTTAAACTCCCGTTAAGCAACCACCAACCCCATTAACTTTGAAAAGACCTCCATTGCCAAGATAAACAATTAAGGTAACAAATGATCTCCTTGTCTCAATCCTCTCTCACCAGCAAAGAAACCAATCAACTCTCCATTAATCCATGTAAAAACTTTATTCGGAAAACCAAGCACTTTTAAGACCGCAAAGAAAAAATCCCAACGAATAGAATCATAGGCTTTCATGAGATCAACCTTAAGAGCACACCTTGGTAATCCTCCTCTGCGGTGATAATTCCTCAACAACTTTTAGGAAAGAAGGATATTATCGCTAATATGTCCCTCTTTAACAAAAACAGTTTGTTGAGGTCCAACAATGTCTGGAAGCACCATCTTGACTCTATTGACAATAAGCTTAGCAACACATTTATAAATAGTATTGCAACAAGAGATAGGCCTAAAGTCTTTTACCTGAGAAGGATTTGAAATTTTAAGGACCAATGCAATAGGGGTAGCAATAACTTGCTTCAATAGACGCCCCGAGATAAAGAAAGACTTGATGGCACATAGAACATCATTCCCCACAATACTCCAGGCCCTCTTGAAAAAACCTGCATTAAAACCATCTGGCCCCAGAGCCTTGTTATCTTTCAAAGAGAACAAAACCTCCTTAATTTCCTCAAATGACACATCTCTATCTAGGGTTTGGTTATGCACATCTGGAATACTCTTAGGAAGGGCTCTTCTAAGCAAGTCCATATCCAGACCTTCACCGCTAGGCTACCGTCCAAGGAGATTTTGATAAAATTCAACAATAACTTTGCTTACCTTTTGCGACTCCTCCACTCTAGTACCATCATCTCTACAAATGGAAACCACCTTACTCATACCATAGTGACTCCTCATAGCCTTAAAGAAGAAAACAGTATTCTGATCCCCTAAATTCAGCTACTTAAGACGAGGTTTTTGTCTTAAAAAGCCCTCCTCAGACCTACTCAACTCACCAAATTCCTTTTGTAGCCGAGCCTCCTCACTATGTAAAGATGAATCCAAAGGCGAATGTTGAATCAAACGTTGAACATGCTCTAAATCAGTCCGAACTCGAGTAACTCTCCTAGGTAGACATGAAAAATGCTCCTTATGAAAAACTTTCAAGGCAAGCTTGAACTTCTTCAACTTCGAACATAAACAAAACATAAGAGTTCGAACAACTGCTTCACCTCAAATTTGAGACACAAAAACCTTTTTTTAGATAAATTTTATTTTATTTTATTTTTTTAAGTAACGTTTTTTTAAACATAGGTTTTAATTTTTTTAAAAAATAAGTTTTAATTTTTTAAAATTTATTTTATATATACAATGCAAATTTATCGTTTTACCTCTTTTAAAATTAGTGAAAAATGTGAAAAGATGTTGGGTAATCATGATGAAACATTATATGAAACTGGGTGGCTATGGTAAAACTTAATATGAAATTGGGTGGTCATATTGACACCAAGTATAAAATTTGGTGGCCATTGGTGTAATAGTATACCTTCATTCTCCAAGCTTCTTGTGAGGAAAAACTGCAGATTTGCAATCAATAAATCCAATATAAAAGAAATTCAAATTTCCACATATTAGAGTTCAATTGTGACTCGAATTCTATTGGAAGTTGCTAGTATGCCTTAAAGAAATCTTGAATAAGTCAAAGACGTATTTGGCAGTATTTGGACTCATATTTCAATTCAAATACTCCGTTATTGATTTTATATATTGTAATAGGACTTCACCTTGTGTTAGACTCTTGTTTGTATTAATTTTTATAGTATGTTAGGAATTCTCGTATTACAAATACGTGGTGCATTACAAATATTTATTTGATCAACATAGAGAGTGATCCAGGGGGATTTAGGTTAATACTAATAGAGAGAGACTCGCATATAGAGATATCAAGGGAGAGTCTTGTGAGATCCCACATAAAATATTGTAACTCCTTACTTTTGATATAGTGAATTTTACGCATCTACCCGTGATTTTCCCATCTTTCGTTTTTCACTTAAATCTTATATTCTTGTGATTGTTGTTATTTTCATCTTTTCCATTATTTCGTCTTTACATTGGCTCAATTTCAAACAAGTGGTATTAGCGCGCATACCTACTGGATTAGATTGTTAACACCACACGACAACTCAAAATATCACTTGATTATTGGGGTTTATTTTTTAGTGTCGATGGTTCCTCTCCCAAGTCCACTTTGATCAAACAAGGCCTTAAATGAAAATTTTGAGTTAGTGAGATAAAAAAGTCATTGGCTGTTTTATTGGTTTTGGCCTTCAAAAGACAATTTAACGGAGAATTTAACAGAAATTGAAGGTAAGGTTGTATTATGTTAAGTTCGATTGATCTGGAAGGGAGGTCTACGCCAAAATGAAAGGATACAAGGTATTGCACAAAACCACTAAAGGTTAGGTGGTAGTTCGTCAATTAACTATTTTTTTCCTCATAAACTGGTAGGGTTGGACAAAACTCCTTAACCGAATCGGACCGGACCGGACCGAACCGAACTGATCGGTTCTTCATAAGTTAAATACCTGAACGGTTATCTGAATCGAGAACCGACGTTTTTAATTCGATTCTCAATTTTAGATCCAGAACCGAAGAACTGAATAAGAACTGAATTTAAATAATTATTCTAATTTTTTATATTGAATTAATTAATTTTTTTAAATTTTTTCTAAACAAATTAGCAAATTAACTGATTTAATGATTAATGTTCTAACTCCCAAGCGAAGTTCATGCCTAGGTAGCTCAGCCCAACCCAATTTCTAAATTCAATTTTTTGGTCTCATTATTAATTGGGAACAGTACATAATTACCCCATTATAAGAACATATTTCAATTTTGACAAACTCCCTAAACCTTACCAAAAATCAGTGTCAAACCAATTCTGGAATGAAATCAGGTCTGCACTATCAACTCCCTCCGAATAATTTTGGAAAACAACGTTTCCAGATGTAGATTTTGATCCAGTAACTGCATGATGTGGATCAACCGTAATGAAAGGTGACTGCAGAGTTTTTGATGGCTTTTGTGCTATCTTCACAGGTAGTCCAGATGATGGAGGTGCAGGAGTATCTTCCTGATTCAAAAATATAAAAAGAAAGGTTCTTGAATTAGAGTATGACAACTAGTCTAAATTTATAATACGAAATACTAAATGTATCGTTAAACTCACATCTTTTGTATGGCGTTCAATAGACTCCAACACGCGTGCAATAGCCTCATCAACCTGCTCCTGCACTTCTTCACTAGCAAAGAATTTTGTAGAGCTTTTAGAATTCTGGAAGTAGCCAACACCTAGATCAAATGAAGGAAAATCCAGAACGTAGTCATCATGGAAGTGATGTGAAGACTCGGGTGCCACGTGATCTTTGTCATTTTTTTCAACCACATCATCACATTTTAGCTCAGGTTCCATCTGACTTTTGCCCTTTCTTTCAACCACATCATCACCTTTTGGCTCAGGTTCCATGTGACACTTGCCCTTTCTTTCAACCACATCATCAGCTTGTGGCTCTTATCTTGTCGAACAATCTCTACCACTCAAGTTTGTTTGAACTTCATCTATCACCGATGATAAAATGTCAGACACGGATTCAACAAAAGATTTAAGAGACAACCTGATATCGCTCAACCCATCTTTCAACACATTCTGATTCCGAAGGACCTCATTGAGCTTCGAAGAATTGTTTGAATGACGCATTTTGTCATTCATACCAGACAGTTCTGACTTCATCGATAGAAGCTCCTCTTTAAGGCCTTTGTTATCCACTTGAAGCTTGGTTATTTCTTCATCCATCAACTGCTTCAATCGACCACATTCCTGAAAAATTTTGTAGTTAGTAGAATTGTATATAAAATGGATTCCGAAGTCTGTAAAAAATGAAATTACTTACTTTGACACATGAACAATTAGGATGATTGACAACACGAGGCTGAGAAGGAGAGCTAAAGCTAGCAGCCCCTGTCTGTTTTTTCGGCAATGGATCTACAAAATCATCGTCCGAATCTTGAACATGTACATTTGACAGCAGGGGAGTAGATTCATTGGTGCCCACTGGAGTGTGTGAGGTTCAGAAATTCAGATTTGGTTGTCTAGGCTTTAAGTATTGCACATCTATAGATTGCACCCAACATACAAAACAATGAAATCAGTTAGCACAATAATACAAATCAGGTCACAATATATATGACAAGTCACATATTTCAGGTCATAGTCATAAAACAGATGCAACTTTACGAATGGGATATTCATACTTCAGGTCACAATCATATGTAATTTCATAATTGATCTGAAATTAATATCTAGAACCTGTCATATATGGCATCGAGAGCTCTTCTTCAGATGGATCAATGTCATTTACCACAACCTGTTTGACATAAGTTAGAAAAATGTTGAGCATATGTCATTTTAAATATGTATAACTAAGAAAATGATTACATAACAATTCAAATGTATTTAAGTACTTACATTCTCTTCTCCAAAAACATTGTCCTCCAACATTGCCACTGAAGGATGTTTGTGCGCAGTCCAATTCATAATTCGAGGGTATTTCTTACAAATTCTTGTGGCCACATTCCCCTCAAGTGCAGGTATGCACTCATACAACCACACATGGAGAGCAATTAAAAAACCCGTTAATCTGTAGTGTCTTGTTTGTTTTGATAATCCCCTCCTTAGTGACGATAATGTGGTCTCAAACAGATATTTGCCCCAGGGAAACATATCTAGTGTGTCAAGATCATCTACAAGTGAAAATATGTATTGATCTACCACCTTCGGGTAGGATGTAGCAAATAGGTACGAGGTGATAAGATAAATGATCCCAATCTTAACCACATCAAGGTCTGGTGCATCAGCCAGTGAAAGAAACACTCTTTTGACATCTTCACTTGTGACAACTTTCAAGCCACTGAAATATGTTTCCTTCACTGCCGAGGATTTTTCATCCAACATCGGTCGACCGTCGACCCCATCATACCGCAATCCAGTTACCAAGCAGAATTCAGCAATGGAGAACCGGATATATCTCCCATTTATATTGAACCACATCTCCTGCTTGTTTGGTTGCTTCACCTCCCGTTGTAAAACGTAGTGAATTAACTGCTGCTGCACTACTATCTCCTTACAGTCCATGTAGTAAGACACACATGTATTTTTCAGAATATCCCTTTGAGCTGCAGAAAATTTCATCACAAAGTGTGTGATGACACCCTGAATTGTAGTAGTAGTAATCTTCCCATGAAACCAATCCCTTGGTTTTATTAGATATTCCCAATCCTGCACAATCATAATGTCATTCATGTTACTATGACTTTCAACACATAACGATTTCACAGTGACCAAAACTAAGCAAAACAATAATTATCTGAAACAAAACTAAGCAACACAATAATTATTTCGCTCTGTCAATAATAGGATACACCATTCGTCTCTAGTACTACCAGAGGATCAAACCAAAACTATTCACAATATTTTGGTAGAAGAACACCCAAAATCGGATCACCAAACTCACAAATCAGGTAATAAAATCAGATTTTACCTTTTTTATGGATTTCCCGCCAGAGGCCGAAATTTTAACTCTCTTTGGTGAAGAAGAACCTCCGACAATCTTTTTCCTTTTTCCTCTTTCCTTCTCCTTCATTTTCACATCAACACTACGAGTTCTAACCATTTTGAAACTAAAATGTATGATGTCTATTTCAAGATGAATATCCGATGATAAAATCGGCGATTGAAAATGGCTGAGAAACAGAAGGCGTGAGTTCTGTGGTAGGGAGAGAGAGACGCGAGGTTTGTATTGTATAGAGAGAGAGACGCGAGGGTTTACTGTTTCGATTTGGGTATGGTAACGACCGGAAAGCGAGCGAACGGAGAGCAAGGGTTTGCTGTTTCGATTTGGGTTTGGTAGCCACTGGAGAGAGAGACGCGAGGTTTGAACGATGGAGAGATGTAAACGGTGCAGATTAGATCTCAAAAATGAACGGTTGGCATAATAAGTTTTTTATTAATTTATAAATACCTAATACCACCTGAATTTTGAATTTTAAACTTCGTGCACTTATTTTTGAATTGTAATGTTGAAAAGTAGGGTATTAGGTAATTTTCTCTTATTAATTTCATTTTTAGCCCAATATTTAGGTTTTTTTAAGTTTTTATTATTTTCTTTTCAATTTCACACTTTCATTCGGTAACCACTGCGTCAATGAACCAAAATCATTTCATAAATTGAAAACCTACATCTACATGCCCAAATCGAAATCGCCGATTGCCGAGTCCGACTTCCCCTCTCCAATACCCATCGAAGCCGCGACCTCCAACCCCGACCACCGATTGTTGACCATTAAAAATCTGTTAAAAAATTTAATTATGGTACGGAACCAAACAGAACCGAACGGTTCCAAAATTATATTTGGACTCGACGGTTCCATTTATTAAATACTCAAAAATTTTGGTTCGATTCGGTTCGGTTATCTTCTCTTTAGAATAGAACCGAACCGGATCATGCCATATACACTTATGTGATATTGGCATAACAGCAAACTAAAAGGGCAACATTAGTTTTGGCAGTCGCAAACTGGATTCGATTGTACAAGAAATCATGAGAGAGAGTATTAGAATAAATTAAGGTGCATAGTATTTATAAAAAAATTCATTCAAAAGAATGATACTTTCACTACATTTGTTGTTCGGCTTAAAATCATGCACCTACTCGTATGTATTATACTATCTAGCTTTCTTAAAAAAGATAATGCAAATTATATTTTTTAAATAAAAAATTTAAAAGTCATCTCAAACCACCTTAAATAATATTAAATATTTAATTAAAATATTTAAATTCATGCTGATAGAATATATCCTCTTTGAAATAACAATGAGTAGGCTTATGCACAACCACCAATCCTACTAACTTATTCTTTACTAATTGTGAAAAATGTAGGTTCTTTACTTAACCAATTACTTATTTCAACAATGGAATATCTGGACAATGTAAAACTTACTAGAGGGAATAGAATATGAACAGTGTAAAAAGCCAGAGAAGATCATCAAATTAAAATCTGATGTAACGTATCGATGTTATCCTTTTCCCTTTTTATCACAAGTAGGGCAAAAATTAGAAAGAGGCATCCAAGTTCAATAACTAAAAATACTTGAAATTTTTATTTAAAAAATATTGTGTTCAACTTGACCTCCAGCTAGAAGTACAACTAAAGTCTACCTCGTATGGAGACATGGATACACAATAAAAGCTAAAGATGCGTATGCATCATTTACCCTAATCATACTCCTTATTACCATATCTCAAGTTTCTGATCCTGATCATTTTCAGACTCGCTACTTCAAGAAAATCCCGTAAATTTATTATCGCTACTTAAACTACTTGATTCACTGATAGGAATTAATTCAATAACAAGCTTCTGGAGTACTAATCCCATGTTTAATTAGTTTATGCCTTTCGTAAGAACTTAATAATGTAAGCATATGAAATATGGTAATCGTCAAGAGCTAAATTAGAAAGTCAACAAAAAAAATCCCAGCAATGGTCAGTATGTTGAGAAAGTAGTCAAGAAAGAAATGTCATTATCTGAGAAAGGAAGATTCTCTCCTTATGATTGGTTAGCAAAGAACATTAGGACGATGATTACAGATATAATATTAGCCTCTTCAATCACACCATATTAATTTGTAGTAGAGGACTTAAATATGATATCTTAGGCATTATAAATTGCTCCCCAACATGCACGGGTTCATCAAACTTAACTCTTTTATTTGCATGAAACTAATTATTCATATATGCTTTCTTCTTCTTCTTCTTCTTACAGACACGTACGAATAATTTTGGGTAAGGAAGGATCGGGTAATCTGCATCCTGAGGTTTAGATAGATGGTTTATTATATCCATTGCATCTAGTCCTCGGGATGCAGATTAACCCCATCCCTGTCCCATTCTTGCTCTCCTCAAACTGTTCGTACAGAGAAGAAAGCGCTCGAGCCAACTTTATCCACTTATCGCGAGCTAGAAACAAGAGGTTGAGGTACCGCCCCGAAGGTAACACGGCTAAAAGAAAGAAAGAAAAAAAAACATGTTATTCCTAATAAATTTGAGGTTTGCCATGTGATTTTTTTTTTTGCCTATCTATCTGGTCATTTCATTGCTACTATTAGAAGATTTGATGTAAATATATCCTTGTTAACTATGAAACATGTCATCTTAATATTGGTCTACTTCTTCCTGTTCGTAACTTGTTCTTGGGGTGCATTAAAACCCGAATAAAAACATGGTCCAATTAAACCTTGAGTCTGTCGTCTTTCACTTCATTTCTTATCGATTGTTGTCACCTCCATTTGTTGATATATATTCTCAGTTCTTATGTTGTATCTTCTCATCTTAATATCCTCGTTTCAAGTGGTTGCAGGGCCTCGATGATGACATGTACACATCAGTGGCGTATTCTTAATTGCTTCTGCTTATCTTCAGATGAAAAAACTGATTATTAGGCAAGCAAATTTTGTTAAATTTACTAGTTAATTTTCATGCTTTTCCCAAAAGAGAAAAGAAAGATTGCTTTATCTGCTGGGATCTATGAATAAATCACACTTTTAATTCTTTTTAATTTCATATTAACAATAACAACTTGTTATTAGAATATTGATTCTCTGAAACTTATCCAATAGCTTTTAGTGCATTATTTTGAGAAAGACTGTATCATATATACAATCTTGTTACGCCTCGCCACAAAGACTCAAGTCAAAATGCCACGTAGCAATCCACGTGAAAAGAAAAGTCAACAAAGAGTCAACTTGTCAAATGTAAAGAGATCGATCAAATGAATGACCTAAGCTATTGTGCCGAAGCACTGCCTAAATAACCGAAACATGTAAATTCTAAGCGCTTCCTGTTAAGCTGAATTGTTACCTAAAGAAGTCAGAGAAGAAGACGAAGATCTTCACACAGAAGACTGATACAAAGCTTCTTCCAACCGAGGCCTTAGTTTATCCGAAGTTGTCTCTTACAAGATTTGTAGACAATATTTAGGAATGATTGATGTAACGTTTGTAATAAAGAATGTCAAGTGTGTCAGCCTAATGTATAGGACGGCTGACCCATTCTCAATGTATTTATTGTATGACAGACAGTGATGTGAAGCCTTAGTCAAAGAGATGGGGTCACGTGGTTCTGATCCAACGGACACCACTTGGGCCAAGACACTACAAATAGGAAGTCTTTGTAAATGAAAAGGGGGGATCTTGGGAAATCTAAAAAGAAATACAAAATGACATTGTGAGCATTTTTTCTAACACGCACATTTAAGAGGAAATTTTTTCCATTTATCATTTTGCTTGTTCCGTATTTATTAGCTTGATCTTTAGCAGATAAGCATAGGTATTTGATAGGTGATTGTTATTAGCGCAATCATCTTTGTTTCACCAATCGGTGTTCGAACACTTGTGTCTCACGTCGTAAAGCATCTTCTGCATTCACGTTTTTCTCACTTCCTTTTGGTACTCCGGTTAAAACGGGCCGAAATTTGATTGAGTTGACGTGAGTGAGCCGGACATCTGTTGTCTACGTCAGTGTCACCTTTTTCGGGGTCAACAAATCTCACTGATGGGAACATACGAAGGTGCAGGTAAGATTTAGATCCTGAGATCCATGACAGGATCATCTTTTCCATATAGAAAATTTGTTTTTTTGCTTGGACCCACTTAAGTTTGATACTTTCCAAAATAAAGGAAAATTAGAGATAATGAAGAACTTAAATGCAAATTAGGGCAAGTATTAATTACTTATTGGCAATGAAAAAATGCTGAAAAGACTACCTTATAAGTAATTATGCTTATAGTCTGGAAGTAATTATGCTTATCCGTCAAAAAATGGTTGAGATTTATTCAATTGTTTTCAAGCTTTCAAGTTAACCCTGATCAAGAAGAATACAATCCAAAATTAGCTCACTTCTTTCTTATTTTTTAATTTGTATCATTAATTATCTCTTAACTTTTTATTTTGGTTAATTGAATAACCATAAAGTTGAAAATGGTACATTATTTAGATTACAATGACTTGAATGACTATGGACAAAAGAGAAACTCAAATTTTGGAATTTTGATCTTTTCAGGACAGTTATTTGAAGATTTAAAACAAAATCTTGTTCCTCAATCAGATTAAGCCCCTGTTTGGCGGAGATTAAAATCAGTTTTTTAGTAAATTTTGATTAAAAAAAATGATGAAATTGTCGTTAAACAGTTGTGGACCCAATGAAATGTGTGGTTAAAATTAATTGTTAACTTTAACTTAGATTAAAATCTTGATTTTAATCAATACCAAACAGGTGCTAAATATTCCATCTTCATCTTTCTCGATTTCTTGATTACATGGAAAGATCAGACATGGAAAACAAATATTCGGGCGATTTAGCATTTTTCTTATTAAATTTAGGGTAAGCAGCAAATATTCTGCATGTTTATCATGGAAGAATAAATTGTTAATATAGAATAAGATTAAGATAGTGGTCAAAGGACTCAATACTGAACCAGCTGCAAAGTGCAGCTGTTAATACAGAATGAGAAGAAAGAATCTTGACTGAATTATGTGTCCCAGTTTAAAGACATCTTTACATGAATATGTTATTTGCAATCATAGTAACTTCATTGCAATATTAAACACACAATGCTTTTCCAACCATAGAAATAAAATATACAGAAGAAATTGATGAATTGGAATCCATTGCCAAATATACTAAATTCTTGATTATGTCATGCACATCAATGGAAATATCCTATATCTTGAAGCTATTTCTAGTTCAGAAAAACCATCTTTTTCGAAATACCGAAAAATAAATTAAAATCTGAGATTTTTCTTCTCACAAACACAAATTTCCTCGAAGAAGATTTGAGTTCTTGGCAAAAGAAAGCTCAGAAATTAATCAGAAAACCGAAATTTTCTGATTCTACCCAAGAAAAACTGAGCCTTTAGTCCCCATGAATAAAAGTTTTTCAAATTTCGAAATCACTATGTTCTTGAAATACCAATCACCTTGATCTCAGAAGGAAAATGCTGAGTTCTTGACCCGGTCCATGATCCGGGCTGATCAAATGGAAAGATTCGGAGTCTGCACTGCCTACAACACACTCGTAATTGGCTCGCATGTACATTATCTCCTCCGACCCGGATCCAGAACCAGGAGGAATCACCCCGGCTCCGACTGTGTTATTCTGCATTGTCTTCAGCATTAGGCGGTTCTGCTGTGTGGCCTTGCGGCGGACGGCAAAACCCAGCTTCCGGCCGTTGCAGGACAGGGACCAAATGGGGACAGAGTGGAGAGGGCAGCGACTGAGTTCAGATTCGGGGGATTCATCGGCATTGAACTCAAGTGAAATACGGACCAGCCCATTTTGCATTTCATGGACGAGGCTAGTTGTCGGAATGGAGAGCTCAAGTAGGAGAGAAGGACGAGTATTGAGTCGATCATGCTGCACGCAGAACCACACATGGCCGCCACGGCGGTGCCCAAAGATTGTCCCGGTAACCATTGTCCTGGAGGATCGTGATGGCGCCAAAAGAGGAGTCGCCGGAGGGGTGGGATCGTCGTCGTCGGAGCCTTGGCGTTGATCCTCTCGTGGAGTGTTTTTTTGATTGGTGAAAGAATTCTTGTCGTCAAGATCATCACGGAGGGATGTGCTGAGGCGTTTCTTGGTGGTGGTAATGGGTTGCGAAGGTGTCAGTGTAGGGTGGATGCAAGGGAGGAGGAATCGACGGAGGGCATCGATTTTCGTCATGATTTTATCACTTTTCTTGATAGAGAAAACGCTTCAAGAATTGAAAAACTGGGAAGGAAATCCAGTAATGAAAAATTGGGATTTCAGTCGATTCATGGTCGGTTTGAAAGGGGTTATTTATAGTATCACAAAAACAGAATAGGCGGGAAGGAAAATAGCCGTGGCTCCATTCCGAGCCGGGCCGGGCCGGGTTCTACCCCTACTATAATGCTAGTGGAAATTACATATATCCCTACTTTTCAAGATACAATTTCAAAAATCAGATTTTAAGTTTTATTGTTCAAAATTCAGATATTTTATAGATAGATACAAATTTTTATATTTAATTAAATATTAATAATAATATTATAAAAATTAATATATATACACCCTTCCCCACACCTAAAATAAATTTCAAACCCTAAATTCTCCCCTCTCTCTATCTCCCCGTCTCTCACACCTCTCTCCCCTCACCGGCGACTTCGCCATCTCTTCCGGCGGTGTACTCTCCCTCGGAGCATCCTTCGCACAGATCAGAACAGTGGCGGCCAAAGCGTTCTCCCCTCTCTCGCTCTATCTCCCCGTCTCTCACTCATCTCCCCTCCCTCACCGGCGACTGCGCCATCTCTTCCGGCGATCTTTTCATCTCTTCCGGCGGTCTACTCTCCCTCACAGCATCCTTTGCACAGATCGAAACAGCGACGGCCAGAGCGTTGATGATCCGAGCCACCGGTGTTCGACGATCTGCTAACCAGATCCGATGGCGATCTGCGAAGCACCGTGGCGATCTTCATGAATCTAGTATCAGACTCTCTCGCTGGTTGTGTTGGGGGGTGGTGCGATGGCGGCGGATGTGGTGGCGGTGGTGGACTATTGCAGTGTGTGCGTGGAGGTGCTGGTATATGGTGGTGGTGAATTTGTGCAGTGTGGGGTTAGTGGGTTTGCTAGGTTTGGTAGTGGTAATAGTGATAGAGATGGTGGTTGTCGTGACGATTGTGGTGGTAGTGGCTGTGGTTGGGAGTTGAATGAAATGGGGTTTTCCAGTTTGAGGTGGTGGTGGCGACGACGGTTTGACGGTGAGGTGGTGGTGCTGTTGTTATGGTGGCGGCGGTTAGCGGGTAAGGATGGTCACAATGGTGGTCACGGAAGTCGGTGGTGGTAGCAATGGTGGTCACAGAAGTGACCGATGTTGTGACCTTAGCCATATACTGTGACCGATGCTGTGACTATCAATAAAAACGTGAACCATGCCTAAAAAAATATTCTGTGACCTGTGTTGTGGCCATTTGAGATAAACTTGTGACTATCAATAAGAATCTGAGTCATTTGAAAATAAAATGGGACTATTAACAAAACTGTGACCTTAGCCATGTGCAATATATGTACTGTGACCGATGCTGTGACCATTTGGAAATAATCTGTGACTATTAATAAAAATGTGAGACGTGAGCCTTATTGTGTTATCAATTATTATAAACAAAAAATCATGTGTTGTGACCTGTGATCTTTGGACTGACATGACATTGTGACTTGTGACTTGTTTGTGACTGATCGTGACTTGTGACCTGGACTGTGACCGTACAAAAAATTCATGTCATCGGAATAGTCGTCGGAATCGGAGCAGTCGCCGGAACAGTCGCCGGAATAGTCACCGGAACAGTCGCCGGAATAGCCACCGGAATCGGAATGGTCGCCGGAGACGTCGCCGGAATCGGAGACGTCGCCGGAGTGGTCGCCGGAGCAGTCGCCGGCGTGGTGGGGTGGTGGTGGTGGGGGTGGGTTAATTTTATATATATATTATATATTTATTTATTTATTTATTTATATCTTTTTATATATTTAAATAAATAAATAAATATTTATAAATATGTGTATATATAGGTTAAAAAATCTGATTTTTGAAATGTAAAAGTTGTTTTGTTATTTTTGAAATAGGGTAAAGATAAAGTAGGGAAAGTGAATTTTTCCCATAATGCTATCCTCTGGACTTTCCTCTTTTATTTGGGAAATGATGGATGCCCCGGCTCAATGACCGGGGCATTTGACAGGGCGCCGAGGTGGCGCCCTGTTATTGGAGGGGGGGCTGACTTCGGTCAGCTCCCCCTCCAATTGTGTGGTGCCACCTCGGCACCTGGATATTGGCCCGGTCATTGAGCCGGGCCATCTAGCATGGTTCCTTTTATTTTCAGGGTTTCAGTGACTAAATATTCCAGTAATTGACCATTGACCAAATTATTAGGTCTGCATTTTTATAAGGACACGTGTAACAATATGTGTAGCTAGCAGGTAGCAAAATACTAAAATAGTAAAGCTGTCAGATTCTTTCCTTTTTTAGTAGACCATGTTGCTCCTCTCCTTTACGCCCTTTTCTTTATGGTATTTTCTAATGATTCTTTTATAATTCATTACTACTTGCTCACCCAAAAATAAAAAAAAATTATTGATTACTTGCTTTTACGTAAAGTTATCTATTCATTATCCATCTCAATTCTGATCATTCAAGTGTGTAAAAAAATTCATGTGATGAATGAAAATCCTATATAACGATAGTTAAACCTTAAAAGTTAATTAAATAAGTAATCACTAACATTTACCTTTACTTATTGCCAGGGGCGGACCCGGGTGGTCCTGAGGGGCACATGCACCCCCCCCCCCAACTTTTAAGTTTTTTTTTTGTTTTGTTAAATATATAAAATCATGTTTGGTATCGATTGAATTATAAATTTAAATTTAAACCAAAGTTCACAATTAATTTTAATAACATATTTCATGGAATCCATAACTATTTAACTTTTATCAAGATTTACTAAAAATTTGATTTTAATCTTCATCAAATAGGGGCAAAATCACAATAAATTTTAATTGTTCTCCTTTTTTCTCGCTTTTTAACAAAATCTTAACTCTCCATCAAATAAGAGCGAAATATTGCATTCTTGATACCATTTCGAAGTATTCACGATCTAATTTTTTACGTCGTTAATGACGCACAAAACAATCAATTGTAGCAAATGCTACGACTTGTCAAAGTAAGCCGTTCAAAATTAGTATTTCGAAAATTTCGATAATATGCTAACTTAAAAAAAATTTCGACGATCGTACGCTAATCGAATCTACAAATTGCTTATGTCATCTCAAAACTTATTTCGAGAACTACATTATAGGCATATCAAATAATCTAAACAGATATTGAAAATAGTTAAACGTGAGTTTTAAAAAAAGAGGTTTAACTCGTATTTTCTTTTAAAAAATTCAATTATTTCATTAACATTTATTATTTTTGCAATACAAATTTCTCAATATCATTTTCATCTTTTTATTAGGAAATTTTTTATGGAATATGACAAAAAAATTTCGAAACTTTACATTTGAAAAAATCATATTCCATGTAAATTTTCGGATGCAAAATTATGAGGTATGATTTTTTTTGAACGTAAATTTTCGATTGTAAAATTTCTCCAAATTTCTTTGCAAGTTCGATTGTGCCCCCTAATTTTTAACTTCTGCATCCGCCCCTGCTTACTGCTTTCTCGCTCTAAAATAAAAGGTTACTACTCCATCACTTTTGAACAATGTTACCCATCCATCATTCATATCAATTCCATTTTTATACATTTGATTATTTATATAATTTTCATAATTTTAGATGAATTTTTTCAAATTTCTTTTGTTCACTCTATTTTCCTTCTATGAAATTTATTTTTATTTTTTATTTTTTATTTTTTATTTTTTATTTGTTTATATGAAATTCATGTAAAATCGTTGTCTTCATGAAGGGAATCTTTCACAATGACTGATTAGACAATTTATTTTATTTTATCATGAACAGAAAAACAAATTCCAAAAAATATAGAAGAAAGCATTAAGGTGAAGGAATTTAAAAGAAAATCAAATCAATTCCCAGAAGTAACAATTATCATAAATGAATAAATAAAAATCCATAACAATTTAAGAAAAATAAAATATTTTAAAACGTGAAAAATATAAATAATATAAACAGATTGGACAGTAAAAAAAAATGATTTGAAAAAATATTATTAGCTGATGGAATTCCTAGAAGGAAGAAAATTGAAGAAAATATTGCGAGCGAAAGTAATTTGCAAACATCATAAAATAAAAATAACGAAAATCATATAAATAGACTGAACAAGAAAAACAGAAAATAAATTCTGTAGAAGAAGAAAATGAGGAAAATAGAGTGTGCAAAAGTAATTTGCAAAAATCAATTACAAAATTATGAAAATCATATAAACAAATTGAACAATATAAAAAGAAGACTAATATGTTTGATAAATGGGTAGAGATGACAAAAAAAAAAAAAAAACCTTTTAAACTCAATACCAATGGAGTCCTGCCTCAAATGTAGCAGAGATTACCTGTTTAATTGGGTAAATAGGGCGAGGGTAGTGGATTAGGACGAGACGGGGTCATTGTCCTAAGGCGAGTAGCCGAGTACAAGACAAGTATAGAAAACATGATCCTCACCTTGCTACTCACTCCGTTTAAAGTTGATTTCAAATTTAAATTTTTATATCAAACAAAAAGAGAAAATTTATCATCATTTTTAAAGAGAATATCAATTATTCTTAACAAAATGGTAAAAATGTAATAATATTTACTAACTAAAAATATACAAAAATTAAGACCAAAAAGGGAGGGGAGGGGGGGGGGGGGGGGCGGCCTTATCCCTGATTATGAAAGCGGGACATGGTAAAAAACATATCTGACGGGACGAGAATGGCCGACTTGCCTCATTTCCGCCCCCATTGCCTTCCCTATGAATGTGTCACGTTGTGCAAAAATAAATGAGAAACAATAACCTTTTATTTTAGGTGAACAAATAGTAAACAAAGATAAATTTTAGTGATTAATTATTTAATTAACTTTCAAGGTTTAACACATTTATTGCTACATAGGGTTTTCATCCACCACATAAGTTTTTTTGTTCAAATGAACAAACAAAATCGAGATGAATGATTGATTGGTACGTTATATAAAATTAAGTAAACAATCGGTAACCTTTTATTTTTGAATGAATAAATAGTATCCAAAGGTAAAAGTTGATGATTAATCAATGAACTCTACTTTCTTACGACAACCTTAATCCAAAATTATACATCTATACGATCACATACGAGCACACTCGAACTGGTCAAGTTGAGAATCAAGAAGACACAACGCTCCGAACAGAGTTACACTTAAAAAGCAACTTGGCGTTTAAACGAAATCTTTTAAGAAAATTCCGACTGCAGATAGTTCGATTTTGCACTTCTGCTACAAAATTTCAACCATTAACTCAGTAAAATAATGCTACAAGCAAGCAGTGCTTACACATTATCTGTCTATATGACAATAACCTTCCTGCCACCTTCTCCCGGAAATTTGAAATGCATTTTAATTCATTGAACAATCATACACTGCCACATGAACTGTTGATTACAAATAGCTTTATTCTAACTCATACAAGATTTGTAAATTTCTTGTACTATCCCATTTCCCTTTGTTCACACACAAGCATTGAATCTCAGTATAATTTTCAACCAATGATCAGAAATAGATTCATTACAGTAGCATAAAATGTTTTACTGTAACTGCTAATTACCGATACAGGCTGTAGATTATTTAGAACTCACTGCCAACATATTTTCCGTTTGTTTGGAGCTAACAAGAAATATATTTGTTAAAACGGTCATTGCACACCACTCCACTTGGCCCAATCCACAAATTGCATACCTCCATAGACATTGTTCGAGAATCGCACACCAACTGTAAAAGCCATGGCAACGAGTGGGACCTGCTTTGCCAATGGAGATGCCTCCACCACGCGTTCTAGCCCATTTATAATCTGGTATCGAGTGTTGGACGAGACAGCCAGAAATACACCTGAAATTGGTAGGAAATTTACCTCATAGTTAAATAGAAGAGACGTGAGTGACTAAAATGGTACTGCAAACAATGTCAAGATAAATCGCTATGGGGCTTCAAAAAGTCCAGTAAACCTTTGAAATATTCAAATCAAACATTAGGTGAACTATACACTAGGAAGAGAGACCACGAGTATAAAAACACTAGTTTATCAGAATGCACCGTTCTATATGCACGTGCAGAAGTTAAAGCCAACTTATATGGATTAATTTTACTGCACAAAATGAGGATTCAGAATTCTCTGACGGCTTGGAGACTATTTTGCAAAGACTACTATCTAAAATAATATAGGATAAGCCCATGTTTGACCCACATTGTTTTTTTCATTCTCATTCTTCTACTCATTTTCAACCACACATTCTTCAATAAAATAATATTTTCCATCACAACAATAACATTTCCTTTATTTTCAACCACATATTCCCCATCACATCACTTTAAAAAAATGCATTCTTTCATTTTAATGTGCACAAAACAGGCTCTAATGCGAGAAAGTTTAGTCATTTATCTCTAGATACTTCCCTAAATAGATATCTATGATATCTGTGGAGCTCAAATATTGATTGAGTGAAGAGGTAAGAAAGAAAGACGAACTCTCTATGTCACTGGATGAAATGAATTGCCAATATCAGTTTGAGGAGGTAGCAATTGTAAATAGGGGTAGGTTGCTTGCTTATAAACCATAGAGTCAAAGTGGTACGTAGAAAGCTATACATGGTAAAAGAACTCTGTTTGTAAAGTTTTTTGAATACAAACATTTATTCACACAAACTCTTTCGTAGAGGTGTCAAGACGGACGGGTCGGCCATGACCCGTGAAAACCGGGACCGCGGGCTGACCCGTGACCCGTGCGGACGGTTCACGGGCCAAGGAGGTGTAACCCGCGGGCTTCGCGGGTTGCACCCCCACGGGCCGCGGTTAACCCGCGGCCCGTAAAAAAAAATTGAAAAAAAAAATAAAACAAAAATTAAAAAAAGGGGGGGGGGGGAGAGAGCCAAACAACAAAAATTAAAAAAATAAAAATAAAAAAAATTCAAAAAAAAGGGGGGAGAATTTAGTTGTGTAAGATGGTTTGAAATTAATAACACCACAAATAAGTATAATTAGAGAATCTATTAATTATATTTCTTGTTCAGATTCTAGACAAGAAGAATTTGCAAAAATTTGTAAAAATCTTGGATTGATCAAGTGGATAAATTAGACATGCATTTTGATGTAGTTGCTATTTGTTTAAGTTAAATTTAAGTTTTGTAAAGTTATAAATAATTCATGTAACGTTAAATTTGAATGCTACGTAAAAATTTCTTGATATAATTATAAATTTATCATTTTGTTCAATTCTTAGTTTACATTTAACAAAAAAAAAATATTTTTTGCTATAAATATGAAAAATTCTATATTTTTATAATTTTGTTTATACAATTATACGGGCTAAATCGGAACGAACCGCGACCCATGACCCGCATGGGCTCGACCCGGATGGGTCGGCGGGCGGGCCTGGATTGTAGTCCAAAATTGTGGGCCGACCCGTAACCGGCCCGGAACCCGCAGCGGGCGGGCTTTTTTTCACCCGGGCCGTTACCGGGCTCACATGTTGGCGGGCCGACCCGGCCCGGACCACCCGGATTGACACCTCTACTCTTTCGTGCAAACTTCTGTGTTTCTTCATTTAATTTGTTAGCATGTCTAGTGATAACATATTGGTTCCTTCGAGGGCATAGATTACCATTTGATCGTGCCTAAGTTGCGCAAATTGCACCACTAGGCAGTGGCAAGAACACCATATTAGTACCATAAAAACCATGACACTAGCCAAAACCACTAGTGATTATATGCGTTGGTTGAGTTGAGCTAGCCATAGCTAAGATATAATCACCCATAATCTTAGCTAGGTTAAGTCATTCCTCCAAGATAACTATATCACGGGCCATGATGGTCTTTATTTTTGTCTAGGGATGCCATGGATTCCCTCACTCAACTTGTTGAGTAAATACATAAACTAACTCTTCCAACATATCGCCAAACCTTATAAGCATAGTCCAAATTGTGCTTTAATACCATATCGCATGGAATTTATGATTTCAAGTACAAATGACCCTAACTCTCCAAACTAAGAAGTGTACTCTTCAGTCTGCATGGAACTCGAACTAGCCTTCAGCCCAAGTAACAAGTTAACAACAAGAATATAAGCAAGGAGTTAAGCAAGCATACCCCAAAGAGCTGCACTCTTCACTAGAGGTGGAACGGGTATGTCGTCCTCCGACTTTTTTATGCTCCTGACGTTCAAAAAATATGGATCAAAAGAGAGGATGGTCCACCAATAAACACAACTTTCACAAGTTTATAGTGTTCAAGCGTCATCAATTCTATGTAAAAGTCACATATAACAGCAGAGACATTTAAGTGCATCTCTAGGATCCATGAAAGGATAGTTAAGATTTGATTTAGAACACCTATTTGTCAATAGTATCAGTAAATATTTTCATGTCTAGATGAAAGAAGGACACAAGCTAAAGTAGATTGAAGTTCATACTACAAAATATATTCTAAATCAAATTCAGATTTGAGTCTTGGACATCACTCGTCGACAGCACTAGGAATCTAATACATAAGGACATGCATACATGACTCGGAAACATACCGTTTGGCAGTCATTATTAAATTTGCAATTCCTTGGCCGATAATACCACAACCAAACCCAACCAATCCATAGAGAATACCCTGAAAATGAAATGCATATCGTTAAAATGTAAAGAAAGAGAAATAAGGCAAGTCTGTGGTTGCTATGAGAAGGAAAAAGTGGCCAGGAAAAAGCAAAAATAAAGTATCTGACCATTAGATGGAAAAGAATAAAATGACAGATTATATGCATATCCATCTGACATCTCTGTTTCAGATGGAGATGTTTTTAAAAATGTCACATTTTAAAAGAGATGAAGAGTTACCTTATAAAAATAGGTGGCAATTCTCTGATTTACTGTATATGTACATCCAGGACCTTCTGCCTCAAAAACACTACATCAAATTCACATTTGAAGTTTTAGACTGACTATAGTTAAAATGTACAATAATAAAAACTAAAAAACATGGTTAAAGTCACAAAAAATGTAAGGTAATCAAGTAAGACTGCGTAAGTTAAAAAGAAAAACTGTTACCCACTTATGTAAATTAAGTTGTTAAACTAAATAAAAATCCAAAAGATTTGAAGAATTAAATTTGATTGACAAGAACGGCGAGAAAGAAAACCTGCTAGGAAGAGCTGCATAAGCGCTTAACATGTGACCAATAATTCCTTGAGATGCACGTGGCTGTCCAAATCGAGCATATGGAGCTAACATACCAACTAAAGCAACATTGACGACCACTCCAACTAAAAGGTCTGCAGTATACAATTCAAATTCTGCCCAGAAGTCTTTGCCCCTCTTTTTGACTTCCGCAAATGTTGCACAGCAAGAATCAATTATTATCTACATCAGTAAACGATCACATCAAGATGAATCTATGCATCCCAAACTAATGAGAAAACTGACAGGACGACAAGTTATTGATGTTATGGCCAAATATAACTGAAACAATAACAAGTTTTATCAACACGAGCAACTAAATATTGCCGCAAATAGAATTTTAGAAACTTGCAACTTGGATGGATATCCAATCATTTAAAGTAGACCAATTTCATGCTAATTCATAAAAGCAAGCTGGAAAGTCATTAAGCTCTTTATGCAACTGTATCTACAAAATAAGACGTGTTTTATAGACCAAGAAACAACAAGAATGTGTTTTACAAACCTCTGTTCCAATTTTGAAAAGAAAGGATGGATCAGCCAACATCCTGTTCCGTAGCATAGCACATGACCTCATCAGAAATCCCAGTGGCCAAACAGACCCCTGTGGACGCAAAATTCACAAAGCCATCAGCTATATACCACGGAAGATGCAAACAGTTTTACCTGCATAAAGCACACTATGCGTGATAATAACTTTACCTGCAGATCCAAATATCTAAGCAAAAGGACCTTCCGAATACCCACGCTCTTCGCAGCCTCCAGCATATCAACTGGAAGAGTAGCACCACGAGCCTCGGTCTCCCTAATCACCTCCTCAAATTTTAGTATGGGCCCTAACTCCTCTTCCTCCTTATCATCACCACCTTCATTTCCACCTCCACCACCTCCACCTCCACCTCCACCAGAAAACTTCCCATTTCCACCACTCCCATCAACCAAATTCCCACCACCACCTCCATTTTCTTTATCACCCTTGGATACAGAATCGCTGCCCAAAACTCTACCATCTTTTTCTACATGACTTCCATCACTTGCTTTAGTTACTGTGGTCACAGACACACCAGATACTGTATCATTCTCCGGATTCAATGCATTCACAATTACAATTCCATGCCTATGCTTTTTACACAAAAACTGCACTTTTGTTTTTATTACCCTACTAGAATCTTGAAATTTAAGCAACGTCAAATTTGGGTTCCGAATGCTCATATCCCTCGTAAAAAGGATCTCTTTTTGTAAATTCTTGAAATGGGTCAATCTAAGAATTGAAGAACAACCCGCCATTTTGGTGAAAAAACCTTACTTAACAATGCTGTGTAAAGTCGACTAATAAATGCAAGAACACAGCAAAAGGCACAGATTTACAATCTTGAGAGGATATATATACCTAAAGAAGATTAACAAAATAAGTTATTCATATAAAAAATTAAAACAAGGTTGAATAATAAAAATGAAACTTGAAAGGAAACCCGCACCTAGGAGAATCTTGGACTAGCTCTGGCTTCCACCGGTATTCTTTTCCGGAAAATGCTACAAATAATAAATGTCAAGAGACGAACCGACGCCGTTTCTCTGTGTGGGTTTAAGCGAGAGAGACGTCAATCAGTCAATGTCTGGTTCAGAGATTTTCTTACTTCACAGTTTTGAGTGTGGTCGGAAGTGGAGGCTCGTTGTGCATTTGCATTATTGTTATTGCCTGGCACGTGAGAAAAGCTTTTCGTGCGAGTGCAAACTTTTGGGTTTTTTTCCTTTATTTTTTTGTTGGACAAATCTCTGATTTGGACTTCATTCTAAAAAATATATTTCTCTCTTATGTACATTCTCTAATAAAATAACATTACATATAAATTCAAAAAATTTCATTCTTTTTCAAACATACATTAAAAAAAATCACTATTCCAAAATACATTTTTCCACAAAATTTGATTTTAATAAAGCCTAAACAAGGGTAAATTAATTTGTGCTAGTGTAATGGATGTTAAATGGAGCGAGCCACTCATCACCTTGGCTCGCACCATAAATGAGTCAAGTCGTATTGGATTTTTAAGTGCAAGCCACTTGACGGGTCGTCCCCATGCTGCAAGCAGTTGCGGACCCAGCACCCAGCCAGGGGCGGTGGCCGCCCGTGCTGGGCTACGTCGGAAGAATTTTTGGGAAGAAGATGGCGGGTGGCACGGTACAGTTGACTGGTTCATCTTCTCCGATTTCTTTCTTTTCTGGCTTTCTGCTGCAAGGATGGGTTTTTTTTTTTATAATATTGGGTTGGGCCATTTGTTATAAACTTGTTTTTGTTTTTATTAGGCTGTGTCATTTGTTCTTGGGCCAATAATATATAGGGAAAATTACCTAAAAACCTGCCTTTGAAGATTAATTTTCAAAAAAAAGGGGGAGTAAGTTTTCTTTTCAAAAATCAGGTGTTAATTAGGTTTTAATAATTAAAATTAATAAAAATTTAATTAAGTCTTAATCTGCATAATAACCTGACCACCCCCACCCCGATTAATCTCAAACCCAACCCTCCATTCTCTCTCTCTTTCTACAGGTCTCTCCCACCCCGATTAATCTCAAACCTAGCCCTCCACTATCTCTCTCTCTTTCTACATGTCTTTGTATCTTTCTCTCTTCCATCCACCACTCATCATTTTCACTCTCTCTAGTCCCTACCACCACTCCACCATCCCCTATTGAACCCTTAGGGCGGAGCAAATTTGCCAAAGAAAGCCGATGCATACAACGGTTTGCCGTTGCTTGAGGTGGAACAAAACCAAAGCAGTATCTTTTTCGGAGCCACTACACGCGACGAAGCACGACGGTAGGCACTGGTAGTGGTTGCGAAGCATATCGCAAGTCGACCATCTAAGAGTTGATCTCGATTCAACTTACATTTGATGTTGAAAACACAGCGATGTAAACAGATCGCGATTTGACTATCGGAGTTGTTGGTTCTAATCTATGACCGGATCAGATGGTTGGTGGTGGTAATGTCAAATTCTGTTCATTGACCTAGTTCTTCTCTTTTTCCTTTGAAGTCAAATAATGGTTGTAATTTTAGATTCATGTGTTGGACTGTAGCTTGTGGCTCAATGTTTTGACTGATAGCTGAGAAATAAGCATAGTACGGGTTGTTTATTCTGGAAGAGATACAGGGTGTGACATGGCTGATGAAATTGTAGAATTTCTCTTGGTGAACTTGAAGGAGTTTCTACTTTACCATGTAGATTTGGTTTCTGGAGTGAAGGATCAAGTTGAGTCTCTTCATAAGGAGCTTAGTTTGATGAAAGCATTTCTCAAGGATGTTGAGATTGAATTGTTCATTGGACCTCCAGAAACAGAAATGATAAGATAATTCTAATTTCAATTGTAATTTTTTTAAAATCGATAGAAAAGATTGGTTGCTTGATAAGATAGGTTATCGAAAATGGTATTAGAAGAAAAAAATGAAATTAATATAGCCAACAATTTGGTTTGTTGTAACTAACTATTAAAATGTGACCTTAAAATTCCAATTGAAGGTGATGGTGGTGATGACTGTTGGTGGATTGTGGTGCTGATCCGTGGCGTATGCGGATTTGTTTGTGGTGACCATTTGTGACCAAATTTGTGTGCACTGTGACTAGTTGTGACCAGTTTTGTGTTAATTGTGACCGAATGTGACTTGAATATGATCAAGTCACAATCGGTCACAATAAACACAGAATTGGTCACAAACGGTCACACTGAACACAAATTTGGTCACAGTTGGTCAAATTGAAGGTTGCAACAGAAGTTGGTGGTGTCGGCAAACTTTTCTGATCCAGATCTCGATTTGACTACTGGGTAGTTCATTGTGACTGTATGTGACCGATTGTGACCGTTTGTGACCGATTGTGACCGTTTGTGGCCGATTGTGACCGTTTGTGACGGATTAATTGTGACTCGTTGAGACCAATTGTGACTAATCCATGGGTTGGGGTGTGATTTTCAATTTTCTGAAAATTTTGAAATCGTCGCAGCGGTCGCCGGAATGATCGCCTTAGCAGTGGCCGGACAGTCGCCGGAGCAGTGGCCGGACCGGTGTCGGAGATAGAGGGAGGTAGTGTAGTGAGGAGATAGGGTGAGTGAGGTGTCGGGTGTAAATAATTAATATATATTATATTATAATTTAATATTTAATATATTATAATTTAATATTTAATTAATCTATTTACCACCTGATTTTTGAAATAATTAAACAAATTTGTTAGTTTTGAAAAGTAATTATTATATGTAGGTTTTGTGTATTGTTCCCTGATATATATATCCCAGCCCATCAGGCAGCAAATGAACTTGGTCTCTTGTTTTATTTCGTGAAGCTTCAGCTTGATTTGCAGACCTTGGCAGAACTTCAAGTGGAGGAATACTTGCTTGACAAGGAAAAAAGGAGAATTGAAGAAGGGTAGTCTACTTTTTCAATATTTATATATACTAATTCACATATAAAATTTGTAATTTCATCACCTGAAATGGCACAGGATATTGTGGCATTACGCACAAATTTGAAGAAACAGAAGGCTACAAATGATAGTTTTGAAAGGAGGTATAACTATTCTCCAATAGTATTTCATTAATGAAACTGTTTTTTAGGCTACAAAGTTGTGTTTGATATAATTTGAAGGTCTAAATTTAGTCTATATCAGTTTGCTTTTCTTATTGAAATTAATGTTGACCATCTATTACATCCCTTCTCCTCTATATGCCAAATACGAGGTTAAATATAGGTCTCTGCTTGAATTTATGATGTGAAACTATCATAATAAAAGTAGATGTATTTCAGCTGAACGAGTTCATTGATTTATATTGCGCATTTCTTTATTATTTTGAGCTGTATTGATGTACGTTCTCATATATATATATATATATATATATATATATATATATATATATATATATATATAGATATATAATTTTTACGTTTTAGCATGTATATTGAATAATATATATTGAATAATTTTTAATATTATATAATTAATTATTAAAATACGACATCGCTTTTACGGTCGCTGATTGTCAACGTTGACTGGTCAACGTCCGCCCGGACTGGGCTTTGATGCTGGGTCTACCACTGACTGCAAGTGAGATAAATTTCGATTTATCCTAGACGAGTATGGTGTTCAAGCTACTCTAATCAGTGTTTGCTACTTGTAAAATGAGGTCGGGCTTTCTCCTCCATTGTACCTCCGGCGTGAGAATTAGTATTCGACTTTCAGAGAGTAGGAAGAGAATATATTGGAATTCAAATAGTTCGGGTTTCAAGAGAACCATACATTTCTCACTTTAGGGGTATTTATAGGCACCTGATGCAACGCACTCATTCAGCAGTTAATGGTGTCACGTGTCCCACGTAAATCTTCTCACTTTCCCCTCATTCTGATGTGATGGCCCCCACTTCTCAAGCGGTTGGTTGTGCCCACGTTTGTCGTTGAGTGGTTCCCGTCCAGCTCATTGCCATTTGTATAGTTAAGTGTAGCGTTGACCTCATAGTGGTAGACGACCTATGTAAACGTAAAGGGCCTCATGATGGTAGGTGGCCTCATGGGGGTCGACGACCTCATGGTGGAAGGCGACCTCATGGTGGTTGACAACCTCATGGTGGTGGCGGCCTCATAGTGTTGGCGGCTTATATAAACGTAGAGGACCTCATGGTGGTAGGTCGCCTCACGGGGGTCGACGGCCTCATGGGGTAGGTAGCATCATGTGAACGCAGAGGGCCTTATGTGAGCGTAGAGGGCCTCATGGTGGATAGGTGGCCTCATCGGGGTAGACGGTCTCATAGTGGTAGGCGACCTCATGTGAACGTAGAGGGTCTCAGGGTGGTAGGCGGCCTCATGGAGGTGGACGACCTCATACTGGTAGGTGGCCTCATGTGAACATAGAGGGTCTCATGGTGGTAGGCAGCCTCATGGAGGTCGACGACCTTATAGTGGTAAGACGGCATATGTGAGCGTAGAGGGCCTCATGGTGGTCTAAGAGCTCATAGTGGTAGACAGTCATGTGAACGTAGAGGGCCTTATGGTGGTAGGTGACCTCATGGGGGTCGACATCCTCATAGTGGTAGACAGTCATGTGAATGTAGAGGGCTTGATGGTGGTTGGCGACCTTATAGTAGTAGGCGGCCTATGTGAATGTACAGGGCCCATGGGGATCGACGACCTCATAGTGGTAGGCAGTCTCATATAAACGTAGAGGGCCTCATGGAGGTCGACGACCTCATAGTGGTAGACGACCTATGTGAACGTAGAAGGCCTCATAGTGGTAGACAGTCTGTAAGGGTAGACGATCTATCATGTTGTGCTCTACGTGGAGTGCATATCAAGTAGTTCTCATCTCATTGGCCGTCGTGGATAATTATTAATGTCATCATGTATCACTAGCCCCTCTATCCTTTGTTGATGTTTATCGACAACGGATAGCCTCTTCACTTCTTCTATGTTGGTTAAAGATTTTTTTTATATATGTATAAAACCATCATTACCTCTTCATTCGGCGAAAGCACGAGCGAGGGGCAAGTCAATCGACCGACCCATCCTTAGATGGATCGATCGAAGTTTCCCAACCGACCAGCCTTGCTGGTCGACGGTCTCCTCTTCACGTCGATAAACTCCTCCATGAGCTTGATATTTCGACATATTTGGCCGAACCTCACACTTTTCAACTGAGTCTTCCAAAAAAAAAATATTGGCTCAACAAAATTTTTGGACCGAAATCTTGAAATCGAACGGGATCTGACATGTGAGTTAGTAGTTCTTGAGATTCCAAAGTGCTATAGTTTTTATAATTCCCCATCTAAATTGGAAAAGTCACTTAGAAAAGTCACTTAGAAAATATAAGCGTGTTGACCACTATGTTTATAGAGTCCCTAAGCCCAAAGATTTTTTTTCCTTTATATCTATCTTGTAGTATTTGTGTCGCTTGCCGATGTGTGAGAGTTTATTTACCCATCTTTTCATGACTCTTCCTATTTGATCGTAATAGTTAGCAGAGCCAGCGGCTAAATGCCTGGTTACACAGGCCTAAGTCGAATGCCACGCGGTTTACCCCACGTGCTTTAGCACCAAGCCCGATTGTAATTTTACCTTTCGCATTTCCTTTGCCGATCTTTGATTAGTTTGATTGGTATTGCTATCATTTGTCGAACAACATGATGCAAGATCTAATGGTTTGGGGCCTCAACTAATTCAAAGCTTTGAAGGCCCCCTACCTCTACCGTAGAACTGAGTCGCGCTTGTTACAAACATATCGGTTTCATTACTTTTCACCTAACTCATTGGGCTATGTCGAATGCAGAGCGTGATTTTGGGCATTAACCAAGTTTTGGTTTTTAAGGTTCTTTATCAAACTTTAGAGTGATTTTGAGCTAACTGATCCCTTTTTTGTGTCTTCGTTTCTCGCCGCTGTATGTCAAACAATCTTAGGTTGTTGAATACAGGGTTCGGTTATTTGGAGCTTTAACCATTTTTGGTTTTGAAAATTCACCACCAGCCCTTAGAGCGATTTTGAGCTAACCAATTTTTTGGCTTTGTTGCTCATCGCTATGTGTTGAGCGATCTTCGAGGCAGTAGAGTACGGGTCTGGTGATAACCACCAGCCTTTAGAGCGATTTTGAGCTAACCAATTTTTTGGCTTTATTGTTCACCACTATGTGTTGAGCGATCTTCGAAGCAATAGAGTATAGGGTCTGGTGATAATCACCAGCCCTTAGAGCGATTTTGAGCTAACCAATTTATTGGTTTTGTTGTTCACCGCTATGTGTTGAGCGATCTTCGAGGTAGTAGAGTATAGGGTCTGGTGATAATCACCAGCCCTTAGAGCGATTTTGAGCTAACAAATTTCTTGGCTTTGTTGCTCATTGCTATGTGTTGAGCGATCTTCGAGGTAGTAGAAAAGATTTGTAGTCTTCGCTTCAACCAATCACAAATCAAGATCTCGTAATAATATTTAACTTTCCAAGATTTAGGGACTCAGTAGGCGCACTGGGACATCCCAGTTAGGCTGGCCCTTCCTTAGCACCCTCATCATTTGCCGCCATCCAGGCTTCTCATCAAACAATTTCAATAAAGTGTGCGTAGTGGTTTTTCTTTCAAATCCTTTAGGCTGTAAACTCCATTTACAAGGCTTCAGATCATTTCATACAGCCCTTCCCAATTCGCACCCCCCTGCTAAATTCACGCCCTCCTGCCACCAAATTGTTTTCCATAGTATTGAAGGGCTCAATTCCCCCTCTTGGAGGCTCAAGATCCAATATCATAACTGGTGAAGATCTCTTCATCCGTATACTGTCAACACAACACTTCCTTGAAAACTACTGATCACCCCTCACACACCCTACACCACGACTGGTTGGGAATTTCATCATTTGATGGTAAGTGGAGGGATTAGCCCCAGCAGCATTTAGCAGGGGTTGACCGTAGATTGTATTATACGCCATGGGGATCTTAACAACCAAAAAGTTCATCAAGATCACCACACTTGCGGGGGTAAGTACCCAATGTCACTGGTAGTTCCACAACTTCATCCAGTTTCACAGTAGCCCCTCTGAATCCTTGGATGGGGGTGGATACTGCTTTCACTTTTTTCAACGAAATTTTCTATCCAACAAATGCTTCCCAAGTGAAAATGTTCGCTGCACTTTCGCCATCAATCAACACCCTCTTGATATTGTAGTCCTCTATGTCGCCGACTATCACCAAGGCATCATCATGGGGGGTTACCACGCCTATTAAATCTTCCTTATCAAAATTGATGTTTTCATTAAACCTGGCCTTTTCTGAATGGAGTAGACCCCGATTGTGTGTGCATAGCTCTTTCTAGTCGAGTTCGAGTCCTCCCGCTGCGATCCCTCCAATAATCATATTTATAACACCAATCCTGGGTGATAGTCTGTCATCAACCTTCTACTTGCCTCGATTATTCCTCGCTTACTTAGTCAAAAAATCTCACTTCAAGAGGTGCTCCACATCCTCCTTCAAATAGATGCATTCTTCCGTGTCGTGCCCTTGGTCTTTATGAAAATTGCAGTACTTGCTCTTGTCTCTCTTACGACTGCCACAATCGATCTCGACCAGTTGAGCTATTTCATGTCCCGAATTTTCATCAATATCTTGGCCCACAGAGTATTTAAAAGGGTGAAGGCTTTGACCTCCTTTGACCTCTGTCTAACCGATTGATCATGAGTGTACCCCTTGTTTATGCACTTATTCTTCGGCTTGTCTTTATCAACGGGTTTTCGCTCATCACCTATCTTTCGTTTGTGACTTTCTGCCTCCCATTTCTCTCTAATATTTTTAGTGACCTTCCCTGGTTCCTCTGTATTAACGTCCTTGTCACCCCCTTTCAACTTCGTCATGCATAAATTTTGGGGGGGTTTTGGAGGGTGACATCTTAAAGGCCCAGTTTCGCATTCCATTCATTAACGCTATTACCACTGCAAACATTTGAATGTCATTTATACCAAGTGTCGCCCGACTGAACCTAGCCAAGTACTTCTACAAAGATTCGTCTTTCCCTTGTACAACCTGCATCAATCCAATGGCCGTCTTACGCTTCCTTTTTCTACTCATGAAGTGCGCCACAAAACTCCTGAAAAGCTCATCAAAAGTCTTTATAGACCTGGGTACCAAGGTGGCCACCCAGTCTCTAGCATCTCTCTTGAGTGTATGGGGAAAAGATCGGCACATCACTGCGTTTAGGGCTACATAGAGCCTCATTAAATCAATGAAGGTTAGCAAGTGGTCAAGCAGATTTGTGACTCCATCGTATGCTTCTATCATCGGCTGTTTAAAGCCTTTCGATAAGGAAATTGCCATGATTTCAGGTGCAAAATGATCTTATCCCAAAACATTAGCCTTCGCCTATTCTTCTTCTTGATTAATGCATCACCTATTTTCTGGGACATTACCTCATCTATCTTCCTTTCCAAGTCCATAAAAGTTCAGGAAATCTTCGAAAATGCAACCCATACAGCCCCTAAATCCTCCACTATTGGTTGAGTAACATGCGGGATAACCGTTTGCGCCACTTGGGGCGGTTGCTCGCCTATAGCCTCCGGCATGTTCTGTGGTGGAGCTGCGGCTTTCTACATTTAACTATGCAATAGGGCCATCATGGTTGCCAATTGAGTTTCCAGGGCACTGAATTAGCTCTGCGTCATATACTGCGGTGGCGATGGTTGGATGTGACCCTTTGCAATAGATTTCGACTCTATCTCTGCCGCATTTTCGACCATGCGTGTTTCACTCCTAGTCCGTCTCCTTGATATAGCTTTTTTGTTCTGTGGTTTCCCACAGACGGTGCCAATGGAATTGTAGTGAGATAAATTTCGATGTTCTCCTAGACGAGGATGGTGTTCAGACTACTCCGATCAGTGTTTGCTACCTACAAAATGAGGTCGGATTTCTCCCCCATTGTACCTCCGACGTGAGAATTAATATTTGATTTTCAGAGAGTAGGAAGAGAATATATTGGAATTCAAATAATTCGGGTTTCAAGATAACCATACATTTCTCACTTTAGGAATATTTATAGGCACCTGATGCAACACGCTCATTCATCAGTTAATGGTGTCACATGTCCCACGTAAATCTTCCAACTTCCCCCATGTTCTGATGGGATGACCCCCACTCCTCAAGCGGTTGGTTGTGCCCATGTTTTTTGTTGAGTGGTTCCCGTCTAGCTCATTGCTATTTGTATAGTTAAGTGTAGCGTTGGGCTCATAGTGATAGACGACATATGTAAACGTAAAGGGCCTCATGGTGGTCGACGACCTCATAGTAGTAGACGGCCTTTGTGAACGTAAATGACCTTATGGTGGTAGGCAGCCTCATGGGGGTCGACGACCTCATGGTGGTAGGAGACCTCACGGTGGTCGACGACCTCATGGTGGTAGGTGACCTATGTGAACGTAGAGGGCCTCATGGTGGTAGACAGCCTCATGGTGGTAGGCGGTCTCATGTGAACGTAGAGGGCCTCATAGTGGATAGGCCGCCTCATGGGCGTCGACGGCCTCATAGTGGTAGGCCGCTTCATGTGAATGTAGAGGGTATCATGGTGGTAGGAAGTCTCATAGGGGTCGACGACCTCATAGTGGTAGACGACTTATGTGAACGTAGAGGGTCTCATAGTGCTAGACAACCTTTATGGGTAGACGGCCTATCATGTTGTGCTCTACGTGGAATGCATATCAAGTATTTCTCACCTCATTGACCATTGTGAATAATTGTTAATGTCATCATGTATCACTGCATTTTCTTCAAGCAAGTCGGCTACCAACTCCCCTTATGGATCATGTTGAGCTCTGATTATCAAGTCAAGTTGAGCTGCTCAACGTACTTAACATTCATATCCCCATGTGTCAATTATTAGGAATGGTAACAGTACGGATCGGAATTGGGCGAGCGACCTTTCTTGTTAGGGCGTGTTTGATACGCTTTATTTTCCAGGCAACTAGGAAAATATTTTCTACTTTCCACTTTTTTGGCTGTTTGATAGGCGAAATTTTCCACGAAAAATATTTTCCGGATTTAGCCCACACGTGCATTTTCCGGCTTTTTGATGAAAAACTTTTCCCGCCTTTTTGGTGAGAAAAAATTTTCCAGACTGGCTGGAATTTTTTTTTTTTTTTTTTTTGTAATGGAAACAAATTTCATAGCCATTTGAAAAAAAAAATTTACTTTAATGGACAATTTTTATGTAAAACAAAATCAAACGAACACTAAATTTTGATAAAAAAATGATTTTTTAGGAAACAATTTTTTTTCCTTTTTTTTTTACTTTTTGGCAATGGAAACAAATTTTATAACAATTGTGGAAAAAAATATCACTTTAATGGACAATTTCCATGTAAAACAAATCCAAACGAATAGAAAATTTAAAAATTTTCCACATGGAAAATTATACCAATCAAACGCACTTGAAATCGTTTTCCCTGCAAAACATTTTCTAGGCAAACCTTTTCCCTGTAAAATATTTTCTTTCCACCCATTTTTCACCCTTGCAATCAAACGCACCCTTAAAGATTTCCAAGATGTAAGGGAGGGATGTAGGTAGGATTAAAATATTTTTCAGTTACTGTCCCGTTTAATTACTTTTTTTATTTTTTAAATGCAACTTAAATTTAAAACATAAAAAAAAATGAATTTGGGCATGTTCGAAAGATGGAGAGAGGGAGTCATGTTTCCTGAGCACCCCAATTATTTAACGAGGTCGGAACTCCCCGCCTTATTTGAGACGAGACAATGCAGTGTCACCCCTAATACATAAATTGAAAAATATAAATAATAATAATAAATAAATTCTATACTGCATGGAATGGCAAAATTACCGAGTATGAATATTCCCACCATAAATGGGATGGGAACCCATCTTGAATTCCCCCAACCCACTTAATTATTTTTATTTTTATGTTTTTAATTTAAATTGTATTTAAAAGATCAAAATAATTTCGAAAAAAAATAATTAATTAGTCGGGGTAGTAAGTGACTTTTTTTTAATTCTAGTCCGCTAGCCTAACTCCCAAAAATCTTCGATGGTCCCACCTAGTTATCCTAAATTGGTAAAAGAGTTTCCCATGACTATAGGAACCTGAGAAATCTTTGCAATTGATCATGTGCAGATGTGGAATGGAAAGCTTATTTATTTATTTATTTATTTTGTGATTTTGTTGTAATTAGTGGCAGATTCAGCTGTGTTTGGACATGAGCTACAATACAAATGTACATGGGTTTATCTAAAAAAAATTAAGAATAAAGTGAACATTTGCAAGGTCGAATACGGGATGTAGTCCGGTTGAGCCCATGCTTGTATTCTCCTTTTCATATATATATATATATATATATATATATATATATATATATATATATACAGAAATGATCTAATAAGCTTCTTATTGAGTTGGCGCAATAATTCCTATTGGTGGATTGAAACTCACAAAATCTTTATCCAGCCCATGCTTGTATTCACCCCTGGTTGTAATGTAGGTAGTGAATGGTGAAAATTAGACTACTATTCGATTTTTCATGTAGTGTTGTGTTCTAATGTAATATATATATATATATATACACACACACACAATCTTGAAATCGGTAAACTTTGCGTAATACAATCCTAGATTCAGATAGAAGCATAAGCAGAAAGTAAACCAGCAAAAGTTGGCATTTTGGATTTTTTGGGATTCTACATTGATTTCACACGTTGGTTCATCTCCCACTTCTTCTAAACAAATGTCTTTTAAGTAATTGGGTGGAGTTGAAAAGAAAAAAAAACAATACCCTTTTGAGTTTTTATTCATTTTGACCCTCTAAACTATTTCTAATGGATAAATAACACAAATAAATGACAATGGATCTTTTGCAACATTTGGGTTATTTAAGAGAATTTTACGCCAAAATTAAAAATTAGGGAAGTTCCACAAAACTAGCAAACATTAGAGGGTATTACACCAATTACCTGAGTATTCGGCCTGGTTTATTTTGAGAATTGAACAGAGTATAAATGATAATTCTTAATTCCATAAGCAGTTGTTGACGGTCCAATCTAATAATTTCTATACTCTAAAATCATTACAAAATGTAAATTATTGTGTAGGACTTTCATGCTTTTGTATTGCAAGTTTAGCTTTTATTTTTTTCAAAAACTCATTTTCAACCACACATTCTACCATAAAATAATTTTACGCACAAACTCAAACTTTTCCTTATTTTTTAATTATACATTCATAAAAAATCATTATTCCAAAATACATTTTCCCTATAAAAAAAATGGGACTCAAACATGGCGATAGTTAAATTACATATTAATTCATACAAATTAACTTAATGATTGATATAAATAAGAATTTATAAAAAATAGTTCTAAAATTAAATCAATTTTTTTCTATATAAAAAGAAAAAGGGAATCGAACCAGGATTTAACGAAACAAGCTATTTCAGTCAGATTCTGATCAGATTCGGGTAATTTCAGATTCAATGGTTTGTGTGGTTGAGTTCAAAAGCAGGTGATGAAGACAAAAAACCATTATGTAATCTCAACAAAAACCATCCTATGCACCTTACAGACACAATCAATCACAGTACAGAACAAAAATTTCACTTCATAAAGCACAGAATTTCATCAGAGTTTGCTTTATACAGCTGCTGTACCCTTGTTTTCATGGCCGATCGTCAGACTTGAAAAGAGCCATCCTTCGCAAAATATTCTCCCTGTTAATAAGGGCATCAATGTAATTCCGAGTCCTACACCGCTCTGTGTTCGTTAGAGAGAACGGAGGATTCAGAATGAGGCATGGTGCTTCCACTAGAATAAATACTAATAAGTACACCGCTTTTGAATAGTAAATCAGTGCGTTTTCTGCATCTCCGAAGTACTCGTCTACCTGGAAACCATTTCAAGTCAAATAATTTCATTCATAGTAAATCCCATAGAATGTTTACTACAAAATTAGTAAAGATTTTTCATATTATTTGAAAGTAATATGAGAAATGCTAATTCAGATATCTATATAGGCATAATGCCAACAATTTGGACCTCACAAATCTTTTAGTCCATACCTCTGCCTCTTGCATACAACATTACACAGCATATTCAATATAAAATTAACGACAATACTTACAGCCGCACGCCTGCCTAAAGCAAGGGCAGATTGATATATCAGCTCCATTACGTCTGGCAAGTCCGTATTTCCTAAAATCAAGACAACAAAATTTGGCATACATGATTGCAAACTAGATACAACTATTGGGCATGGACAAATCCATACAGAGACAGGAAATGGAATAATATTCTTAAGCCCGAGATAGGGATGGCAACAAAACCAGGTCAACTCGAGAGTCGAGACCCCGTGGGCCCCCCAGCCAAATGGGTCCGGAATTCCTCGCACAATAAGGTTGGCGGGGGCAGGGATCTGCTGCAACACCCCGTTTAGTATTATTTTTCAAAGACAAGAAAACAAAAAATATATAATATGGGGTAGTAAACGGGGCAAATGAGTGCCCTGTCTGCCCTGTTGCCATCCCTAACCCTGAGGGTCAGAGAGTCACCAACCATCACCAAAATGTATATTAAATGCCAGTAAAATTTTAAATGATCTGCAGTGATAATATTTATGAGCAAATACTTTCACGTGTTTTCTTGTTGTCCAGTCCTTGTTCAGGCACATTTCTCTCTCTTTTTTTCCTCTCTCTCTCTTCCAATAGAGAGGGGAGGGGGTTAAATATTTATTAAAGCTTCCTGGTACTATGAGTGCACAATGATTTTTTTATTTTGACCAGAAACTAAGCTCCATGGATTCAAAGTTGTCCATAATAAAACCTCAAAAGTAGGATTGCATATCCATGTCTTATTGAACTTCAACTACAAAAGAATGTGACAAACTATACAAGTATATTAAGACATTAAATCCATACCAGGTTCTATCACTTTAGCAAGTTCTTCCGCATACCCAACTTCATGAACAAATGCTCTTTCTATCTGAGAATATATATCCACTGGCCCATGAGATTTAATATCATCAGAACAATCTAGGACATCAGGACTATGCTGCACCTTAGAGATTTCCTTCAATTTTATAGTCTCTTGGATTGGACTTCCTTCAGTAGCTGATGCAGCATGAGTATGACAAATATACAATGCTTGCTTCCATATAGCAAGAGTTAGAAACTGAATTGAAAATGCTTCCAGTTGTTTTCCTGCCTCAATCTAATAAACGGTAATGACATTAGCCTGTATACATGTATTTAAACATACATAATAGCCATAGCAAGAATTAGAAGCTGAATTGAAAATGCTCCCAGTTGTTTACTGCCTCAATCTAATAAATGGTGGTGACATTAGTCCATATACATGTTATATCAAAACATGCATAATAGCCATTTCAACGGAAAAATTCAAAATGATATGGAGTTTTTGTTCAAGAAGGAAAGTCTCAGGGTTGCTGATGCATGCAGGGGCCATGCACCAGAGTCTAAATTTAGTACCATTGAAGACTTACTGCTGAATAGGCAGAATATAATGGCATACCTTCGATATAAATATGTTGGCAGAATCTAAAGGTATAGCTTCATATAAACATGTTTATTTACCACAGTTCTAAGAATCATCTTTCCAAATATAATGTCATGGTAAATGGTGGGATACCAGTACACCGAGATAAAATTAGATTATATTACTACCATGCCATCATAGGCAGGCTGTCAAATAAATAGAAAAAAAGAGAGATTTCACCAGGTCACGCGTGTTCGGATCGTTCAAGCTGACCACTACCATCATAAGACTGATGAATTTAATTGTCTAAAAACTAATCTCTTAAAAGTTTTAATTATAACTGAATGTTAGGATTAAACTGAATAGCTAAATATATTAGAGCTATTTTCTCTGTAGTGGGATGAAAATGCAACCTTCAATCATTTCTTTCTCCTGTACTTCTTGTCCCATCTAATTATCAATCAACAGTAGTACAAAAACGGTACTTCTTGTTTAGTTTACCTTCTCCCTCACTAAATCAGTGATTGCAGATGCACAACGTTGCAATGACTTGATCCTTGTCATGAAGTCAGTTGATGGCTTTTCAAAAGTGTCTCCTGAATCCATTGACCCTTGTGAAGTCCCAGGAGCGGAGCTGCGACTTTCTAGGCTTCCAGTGTAGTCGACTCTGCCAGTTGCTGCACCAATTATTGGCACCGGGGCACTTGGTGCGGAAGTCACATTTACAGAGTTAAGAGGTGGACTACCAGATTTAGATGGCAAATGACTTAGCATAGAAGCATGTGCAGAAGATGATAAGTCTGTAGGGGGACCAGGCACGAGGACATATTCCTGATCTATTGACTCGAATGAATCCACATCTATCCAGCCGATGCAAATAAGACAATAGAGAGGAACGTCCTTTAGCAAGACCGTCAGTACATCAAGGCAATTATACTTGAAACAAAAATTTGGATATTTATAAAAGAACACCTTTTGGGACAGTATTTAGTTGCCTGAAGTCCAAGGTTTTACGAGATCCTTTCAGGTTTCCCTCTGAAAGTCGACGGCTGCCAAGACTGGACCCTGTAATTTCTGTTTTACGTGGGGTACTATTAAAGTTGGAAATAGAATCCGCTTTGTTTGAAAGACTAAAAACTTCCCTCTTATCAGGTTTTAAATCAAGAGAAAATCCATATGTGGATCTCATGGGAGACGTCCTTAACGTAGATGGGTGAGAATGAAGCCTGCTGGAATCATCGTCTAGACTGAAGGGCAAGCAATCTTCCTGTGAACCATCTTCTTGGTTCCTTTCAGAAATAGGGAAATCATATACTGCTCTTGCAGATTGCTTATTCCTTCATATAACAAAGAAATTTATCTTTCTCAACCGAAAACAACATCGTAAAGTAAAGATAACAAGAACATATGATCAACCTCATTCACCTGACTGAATCATGAGGTTGCCTCTGAGAAAGATAGAGATGATTGAAAAATTCTTCAAATGTCAACCGCTCCACTGTGCATACGATAAAATCGAAGTTGGACAAAAACTAAAACTTCTGAGAATATAAGCCTTTAAATTACATATGTTAATCTATGTGAATCACGAGACAAAATGTCAGATGTAGACCACACAACATATTTGTTGGTTACTTTCAAAGAACATAATAAATATAAGCATTAACATCAGAATAATTTTTCGAGAAACAACATGGTTTTGAAGTTAAAAGATCAAAGCCCAGTGTTAAAATAGATCTCAAGGAGCCTAAAACAGTGGATTAAGATTACAGTTTAAAAAGGTTGCATGTTGTTCACCGCTACATTGATTTTAATCAACTTATTTATAAATAGAGCCAACAATAAGCAGTTAAAACATATTTTTTGCTGGGTACAACTATATTGCAAACAGAAATATAATAAATCAAGTTTGCTTATTTTGTATGTTAGAGGGGAAAATGGATATTCATTCTATCAGTAATACTACAATACGTATTTATTAAATTAATCCTACGGTCGTCACGATGATGTGATCTGCACAGTCTTTACACAATATGCAATCATCATGAAATACCTGGATTACGGCGCAGCAATTTCCTACACAAATCCATGCAATCAGGACTCAAATTTTTCGCCTCTGGAGGAAATTGCAATTCAGTCGATTTTTTAATGTTCTGAAGCAGCTGCAAATGCATTACAGATTGGATTAAGGCAATGAAGAGCAACTTCTACAGTAAAAATCCGGCATAATACATTTAAATAATTGTGTTGATGAAAACATGAATGAGCAAACCTGTATCTGATTGTTTCCTGTATATGGAGTCTTCCCCGTGACAAGTTGAAATAGAATGGCACCAACACTCCACAGATCTGCCTGCATTTTCAGCTCAAAATAAATAGTCGATTAAGATGATGGTTCTTTCCTTGGTTATATACAAGATGAATCTCACCTTTGCATCGTACTTCTGGAGTTGCATTATTTCAGGAGCCATGTATAGTGGCGAACCACAAAAGGTTTCTGCAAGGACTCTATGTTGTAGAGATCTGGCAAAAGAAAAAGGAATTTCTGAACTGCAAATTTTAAGCTCCATGTGGATCATGATGCCAATTTATATACATCTTAGGCGTGTTTCTTAACACTAGCATATTATCAAGATAAAAAGTATCCTAATGAATACAAAAAAAGGGTGGGTTGAAGGGGAAACTGCAGCATACATGTCAAACTGGTAGAAGACAAGCCGGAAAGGAAATATATTTTATATGTATTTTCTAAAGACAAGTGATAGATTCAGAATCAGAAAAGATTCAAGTTAAGGAAATGCCCTAAACAAAAAGGAAAAGAAAAGAACAAAGTGAAAAAAGAAGTTTGTCAAAACTGCCACAATTCTAAGAATGAAAAATGGTTAACGTGTTTGTAATAATACAACAGTACAAACTATACTCCAAATCATTCTAGTTTTTTAATAAAATTAGACCCAGTGCTTCGGGCTCCATCCAGATTCATACATTATCAAGATTACAGATTCTAACTAAACCCAAGTCTAACAGTAAAATGCATGCACCAACATATCATCCTTACAGAACTAGCACCAGGATGATGGTGATGTGCCAACACCAACTATATCAAACACAAAAACAGTAACTTTACCTAGCAAACCCAAAATCAGCAATCTTCAGAACAGCGTTTTCATCATCAGTGGAAAGGAGAAGATTCTGTTCCAAGTATTACACACATACAAATGAAATTTGTGAACGCAAACTGACCAGTTGGCATTAAAATACATGATTATAGCCTGAATGCAGCATCTAAACATTACGTCATTCCTTCCAGAAGTAAGAAAAAGACAAGGCAAAGCTCTTTGTCTCATTACAAATGGGAAGAAAACTTACAAACACATACATGCAGTAAAAGACACCTTATAGGGGCACCACACCATCAAACATAATACATTGTTCTTTCTCTACTGTGATTAAAGACACCTTATAGGGGCACCACACCAGTGAAATGGGAACCTAAAGATATTATTTACTAAAGTCTGTCTTCTGATTATTAGCCATAGAGACTGATGCTATCTAAAAATTATAATAATGTTTCACTAAACAAATCATTTAACATCTTAGCTCTTGTTTGGTGCACATTTTGGGAGTAAGAATGAATTTTTACTGTTGATGTGATGAAGAATATGTGGTTGAAAAAGAAGGAAAATTTATTGATGTGATGGAAAATATTATTTTATTGAAGAATGTGTGGTTTAAAATGAGTAGAAGAATGAGAATGAGAAAAATAATATGGCTCAAACGGGGGCTTAATATTATTGTTCTAACACAATAATTGGTTTTACTTGAGAAGATCTCATTTGCTTGATTATTATAAATGAAGCTTTGTTTCTATAATTGCAGTGAAATTTGATGTACTTGTACAATTATACTAAGCCTACGTTTGAGCCCCATTTTTGCTGTTTGAATTTTGGGAGAATGTATTGTTAAAAAGTAAGAAAAAGTTCTAGATTTACGTGCACAATATTTTACTGTGAGGATATGTGGTTGAAAATAGATTTAGAAAAAATGAGTTTTTAGATAATAGGGATCAAAGGGTGCAAATTGAAGTTGATAATAAGTCCATATTATCAATCATGAAATAAAACACAAATTTTATGAATTGATTACAAATATTTATACAGTTAGATACACTGAGATGCTCGCTATTACTGTACACGTGATTCTAAATACTCCCTCTATACCTCAAGAAACATTACCTACAGTTTTAAAGCTTTTAACCAGCGATTTTCATATGAAAGGATCTTATTAATTCTCAAAATATGACTGTATTCTTCAAATTTTTAATTTTCTTTCTGTAAGGGACTGCATATCATTTAACAAAATTGTATTATAAAGCACAAGCCAACTTTTCTAATATAATTTGAAAAAGACATGAGACTTTTGTTTCAAGTACGAACATACTATTAAGATTATGTAAAGATGTCTTTTTAGGTTTTGGTAGCAATATTATAAATATAACCAATACGATCCTTTTAAGCACCTCCATGATCAAGAAATGAATATTATTTCAATGGAACTAAAAAGAATGCATAGAAAGTTTATCTTGTAATTTAGGAATAAGGAATGTAAAATTTTTACATCTGATAAAAGTAACATAAAGACTAATAATTAAGTTGTTTGTCGCCCAAGATTATTCATTGTGAAAGAGCTGAAAATACACTGTGTTGGACCGAGAAATATAAAATGTAGTTATATTTTTAATATACAGGTTGGTAAAATTCTTTTTAAAGACAACACAAATGCTGAAAGGTAATTATCAATATTGACGCATAAGCATCACTAAACACTATAAAAGTTTCATTTGCAATCTTAAATCTGGTGCTTTGCGAATTTACCAAATTTCTAAATCTAGTTTTAATAGTCTATTAAATAACACTAACTAAAGGAAATCCCAACAAAGTAAACTGCTATTTCCACCACGTCACAAACATGTAAATTGCATTTTTAGTTATGTGATAAACTGAAGGCTGAAAAGGACTGGTCAATAAAAAAAAGATAGTGACACGTAAAAAGACTACATGGAAAGACTAATTAGATGAGGAATCATTGTTAATCGAAAGTTTGAACAGTTTGTGGATCGATACAGAAAACTATGATGAAGAATTTAAATTAAAAGATCAGGGTGATATTATGATCTTTCACAACAAAATTTGCAGTTCCTTTGTTTTATATACTGCAATACCCTAGAACATGATGCAGTTGAGATGGTGTAATCTAAGCATCTGTTTGTATAGTGGAAGACTTTCTAATCATTAGATCATTACAAAGTAAGCAATTATACCATTTGAAAAAAGATGGATGGAAGAGGAAAGTGGGAAAAAGAAGAAAAAATAGGTAAACAATTAACATAAACCAGCAACCAATTGATGTTTTTGGTAGAATAATCAGAGATAAATATAAGCAAATAAGCACATACATTTCCATCACAAAATGTTCCTTATATAGAAGTCTGGGAAACATGTATATTGAAGAATCCCTGATTTTATATGAAGACAACAATCACCAAACTTGGTGAAAAATCACCCAACATGTAAGTTGAAACAAACCTGGGGTTTTAAATCCCGATGTATAAGGTCATTTTCACGCAGAATTTTAAGACCTGCCGCTGCAGCATGGAACACATTACATTAATATGTGAGTTCGAGAAATGAAACATATAACCAAGAAATGGAAAAAATAAAATAAAATAAAAATAGAGATACCAAGTTGCTGCATAAAGTGCTTTGCAGTTACTTCAGGGATTCTTCCTAGGTGTTGTTGAATATACATTGATAGGTCACCCCCTTTGCAGTACTCCAAAATGATATATACCTTATCAGGTTCCTAATAACATACAAAAGGAAACTTGCTTACTAACAGAAGTCAATCAAAGTATGATAATTAAATTGTCAAAGAAAATATTACCATTGTTCTTTGAGCAGTATAAAATATTTTCATGCAACAAAACCAAGATCCATATATCATATTGTATTACTTCCATCCAAAGACATTCATTAACAATAAAGTGAATTGGGATGACATAGCAATTGTTACGCAGTCATGAAATGCAAAAAAGGCATAATATGGTCATATTAGGTTTTCGGGACGGCAAAACATTCTCATAAGCCGTGTTGGTCAAAATGGCGGCTCAAAAACGCCACACTTGAGGAAATCAATGCCTTCGTCTTTTTCATACAAGTTAAAAGCGGACTGACTACTCATTTACACATGCACAATTACGACAAGAATCGACTAGTCATGAAAATGAGTATATCCGGAACCCAAAAATATAAAAGATATGCATTCCGCTAAACGGTCAAGATCCTAACTTGCCATATCGCAAACAACACTTGTCGATTTCACTTTTGGTTAACTATCATTCTATCACAACTTCTGTTTCAAAATCGAGAAACCTTCTCCAATTGCAACTTGGACTCTTCAAAACCTCGTCAAGTCTACTACCAACTCCCAAATTGAATTCCAACTTAAATTCCTAAATAGACTTCAACTAGAATTCCCAACCAAATAGAATTCGAATCACAACCTAATTCTAAAAACTCCACATTAACTCGAATTCCACTACAATAAACAAAATTTCAAAAACTTCTCCACTTGGAGACAAATTCCACTGCAAAGAATAAAACTTAACTCTTCAACCAAAAATTCTCTACCAAAAAATCCTCCAACAGAAAAAAATTCTCTGCCTCTACTACAAAACCCAACTAAGGTAAACCCAATAACAAAAAAAATTAAAAATAAAAATCAATTGAATCCAAGCATTGCTCAGGATTACCTTAGGCACCAAAGTTGCTCGAATTATCCTTACGAGCAACAAAATCACAAATAATTTAATATTTACCAAACATGGCAGAAACATACCTATAAGGGAATCAACAAAATGCTTCAGGAGAAGGTTCCTTGCTAGACTTAACACCTTCAACTGCACTTAAAGCATAAACAACAAAATCAGCTTCACCGTGCTATTGTAGAAGCCTAATATCTCTTCAAGGTCTGTCTCTAACAATTGAATACAATGGCACCGTCGATGATGGTGGCAAAGTGGCATTACCCCTAACTTCTAAACTCGGGTGAGATGTATTCTTTAATGTGGACCCTAAACCAAACTCCAACGATACTGAACAAAACTCGAAATCCACCCGAGTCCTTAACTTCTTTTGATTAATATTCAAAGATTCTGTGGAACCAAGCAAGACATATAACTGGGACCTTTTTGTCCCCTCAATACAAAGCGATCACCTTTACTAACTTTCAAGACTCCACCTAAACAAGTGTACTTGTACCATTTTGAATCAAAAGTACTAAGGAGATAAGATTTCTCATCAAATCGAGAACATATCTCACAGCATCAAGTGTTCTAACAGTCCCATCAAACATCTTACTTCTTAATCTGACCCTTCTAATACCATCTATCCTACAAGGTAAATTATTTCTCTTCACCATAACATATTAGGAAACCATTTCATATGTTGAGAACAAATTCCAATTAGGATACATATGAAAAGTGCAAACTGTATCAAGAATCCAATCCTCGTCAAGTTTGAAGTCCCCGTCAGAAATAACCAAAAGTTCTCCATTATTGTAACTATCTTCTACAATACTGACTTCACCCCGAAGTTTCTGATTGTTTTTTCTTTTGATATGCAGCAGTTGGATTTTCCTTCTTCTACAACTTATAACAATCCTTTGATGTGCCCCCGTCTCTTACAATAATTACAAACTTTATTATTGTAATTAGACCTTAATTTACCCCTCATATAATCACCATGAATAATAAGGCCATTTTCAGAAGCCTTAGATCCAATAAGATGCTTCATCTTCTCTTTTGAAACCAGAGCATCATAAACTTCTTCAATAACAAGAGTATCATAACTATATAAAATCGTGTCTCTAAACGATGTGTATGAAACGGGTAACAAACACAATAATATAAACCCTAAATCCTCTTCATCATGCTTGAACTCCGAAGTCTCCAAATCAACGATAATTTCCTTGAAGAAGGCTATGTGATCATTCAGTAATGTACTTTCTATCATACAATGAGAATACAGGCTTCGCTTCAGATGCAATTTGTTGGTTAGGCTTTTCGTCATGCATAACTGCTCAAATTTCAACTATAATGTAGCTGCAATTTTTTCCTTCAAAACGTCATGAAGAATATTATTCGAAAGATGAAGATATATTTGTGATATGGCTTTTCCACACTCCAAGTTGATGGCATCTTGTCAAATCCCAACTCATCATTCAAATCCATCTGAACTAGCAGTGCTCACATCTTTACCGGCTAAAGCAAAAATTTGGTGTTACGAACCAGTAGTGAAATATCAAGTTCATAGTTGTCATAACAAAAAATAAAACCTCGAATTGAGTTGATCAAATCTCGCTCTGATACCACTTGTTAGAAATTGAGCCAATTGTTAAGAATTACGTATCGCTTTGATACCACTTATTATGATTTAAACGAGTACAATAATACAATAATATGAAAATTTTATCAAACAATAATACAAGATTTATGTGGTAAAATTATACCAGGGCAGAAAAGGAAAATTTACTAATATCAATAATGGAGAATTACAAATTATTGTGTAGAATGTAAAGATTAAGTCAATATGTTTTGTACACTACATATATATAATACTAAGATCCCTAACATATTATAGAATGGCGAACTCAAAGCCTGGTTGATCCAGCTATTGTGATGTCCAGGGCTTGATCTTTTTGTGTGGTTTGCTTGGTCTTGTACCATGGGTAGTGTTGGTGGTTGATTTTTACTTTGCAATTGGGTGCACTTAAACTCTCTGAGGAGAGCAATGTGTAGGAGGAATTCTCTCCTTGTATCCATTATTTGCTATCTTGATTTTATATGAATCTATTTTTCAAAAAAAAGATCCCTAACATATTAAGGATATAATACAATGAAGAGTTTAATATAAGGTGTCCCAATACAATAGGTAAAACCAATAATGAAATATTTGGGATGAAATAAGAGTAAAAAACTGCCAAACTCGAGAAACCTTCTCCAATTGCAACTTGGACTCATTCAAGACTTTTTCAATTCTACTACCAACTCTCAAATTGAATTCCAACTGAAATTCTCGAATAGACTTCAACTAGAATTCCCAAGTAGTCTTCCAAATAGAATTCGGGTCACACCTTAATTCTAACACCGTCTCCTTTTTCATTCTTGCATTCTGGATACTTAAAGTTCTCTAATTTTTTTTTATTTTTTTTTTTTGGTCTAATTCTTGTTCATTCTATAACTTGTCATCCCCAATCCATCCAAGCAAAGAAGCTTGTGACTTTGTCAGAGTAATAACCACATCACTAAAGGAAATTCTAGATAAAATCAGATACATAAATTGACAAATTCAGAAGCAAAAACTGTACATTTTAACTTCATAGTCATAATATTCCAACAACAAAACGCTGCTTTAATTTAAATTTAAAAGATAATAGAATAATAATATACGGCAAGTGATATTCATCAATTTAGAAATTTCACATTCCAATGAAACTCAAAAAACCAAAGGAAATAAATAAAAACTAACTAAGCTCTTCGACTTTATCTTCTCTTCATAAACAATTCTCAAAATGAAAATAATAGAACCTACCTCGATCATATCATGCAAACGAATGATGTTAGGGTGATTGATTTTCTTTAGGATGAATATCTCCGACTTGAGACTCTGTTGTAGCTTCAAATCCAACTTGGCCGTGTCAATTTCCTTAATTGCCACCTCGGTTCCGTGAATGCGGTGGTGCGCATGCCAAACCGTTGAAAATGAACCCGACCCTATTTGCCTCCCCACCATGTAATCCCCCACCGTATAGTACTTACCACCGCCACTCCTCATAGAGTGAGCCATTAATTTTACAATATCGAACCGCGCCCTTATTCTTTCAGCTCAAAACAAGAAGAATAGTCTGGTTTTGGTTTTGGCTTTGGATTCTCTCTAACTTCAATTTTGGGTTTTTCTTCTTAATGGTGAGCTAGATGACGTAAATAATAATGGAGGCGCTTTGGATTTGACTCCATTAAATTAACTTATCTTGGGGGATGGATGATAATCATTGATCCAGTTGCTTCACCGTTTGAGTTTCAATGTGAAATTTATGAGATTGTACAGTACTGATTCGGGGGGGGGGGGGGGGGTTAACAGTTTGGTATATGTTTATGCTTTGCTGGAAGCTATGTCGTGCCGTGTGTCCGATGCACGCCCCAAATCTGTGTGCAGTCGTGGTGGTCTGTTGAGATGGGAGTGACGTTGTAATTAGAATGCGATTCCTTTTTAGGGAAATGAAAGCGCCTTTTGCCTTTCTCTTTTTGAATTTTAACTACTTTTGCTTCTATGGACGCTTTCGTGCGGGATGATGGAGAGAAGATACGGGGGAGTATGTTTGACTTGACTAGAAATCACTTGTCCGCGATTAAAAGTAAGCATCTTACCTCAATTTCTCAAAATTCATTTTTTTAAAATGTATTTTGATAAAAGAGATTCATAATTTTTTTATCAATTTTTTAATTACGTATTTCATCAAATTTACTAAAAATCTAATTTTTATCAAAATAAAACAAGGGCTAAGGTTCAAATTTAATTTCATTTTTAATATAATTGGTTGTTCCTTAAAGAAATCGAGGGAGGATGTTTTGGATAGTTATACTCTAAATTTAATTATACGTTGACTTATTTCGAGTGTAACTGAAGCTATATTAAAAATAAATCACGCATTTGTTGTTTATATTTAAGATAATTCAACCTTCAACATGTTATAAATTACGTGGACCTTTGATTGGTTTCCTTTGTTCTTGAATGGCCAAGAATCGCGTAGGTATATATTCTTTCTATTGCTTATGTGGCCCAATACAAGTTTAACCATTTATCGAGAAATAGAAAAGAAAGATAAGTTGGTTTAACTGTTGATCAAAGGAAGGGAAGGGAAAGGCATGGAAGGGAAGATTTTGATTTTAGACGAAAGAGCATAACCTGTAGCCTTATGATCATCTACAAAAATAAGATTTAATTAGTGAATCTGGCAAATTCAATGAGGGGACAAATGTTTCACCCAACTTTAGCCTATATTTGACTCGTATTTTATAAATTGTTTATAAACACTCAAATCATATTTTTATCCCCACAACTTCGAAGAACTCACATATATTATCCACAATTTATTTATAATTTAAATCGTTTTATTTACATTTCCCAAACATGATCAACGTTGAAATCATATAGAAACAAGTTAAGAAAATGAAATTTGTTTGGAGTCTTTTTTTTTTAGTCTTCTAAAAAGTGTAAAGCGTAATTAAGTATGGATACCAAACTTCAAACTTTACAAGCCTAGGTAAGGCTACTCGTAAAAAATGTTACTTATTTTTATTTTAAACACGTTAACATTCTAAAAAAATAATAATAATAAAAATAATATATACCAAATATCTAAAATTGTAAAATATTATGCCCCTATTTGGAACCCATTTATTTCTCATTTTTAGAATTTGTTAGACCGTTGCCAATCCACTGGCTTACATTCTGACACGAAAATTACAACAAGCTACAGGAAGAGATTGTTGTATTTCCCCTTTTTTACCCCCAACCGATTAACAGTCAAACAATCAATGGTAAAATTCACTTTTCATCACGAGCTCCTTTCTCATCCCACCGCTGTGACCATTCAATTTTCCCGATTTGAAATTCCTACAATCCGCCACCGACGACACCATTTTTTCGGAGCCCAACTCAGCAACAATCTTCAAATCACTTGGGTGTTTCTTCTACAGCTCCTGATCTCTCTCCAGCAGTCAGGTACCGACTATAAAAATAAACTTCACTAGACACTATTGCTAGCAATCGGAGAGGAGCCCGATCGACTCAGTCCCCATCGTTCCTACTTTCCAGGTGCCCTTGATCTGCGATTAACTATTGTTCATGGATCCATATTTCTCTCAAGTCAGTTTGCGCTACTCTTTCAATTTCGATTTCAGTTCTTGATCCTCTACTTCGTGCAGTAAACGTCTTCCTTCCCTCTTCTCTATACTACGTTGTGGTCTTTGATGCATTTTCCTTACATAATTCACTCACGTAGGTTGGTTACCACCCACAAGGCAGCTCGTCTGCACCATTAGAAGTGAAGAACAATGAAGGTTGACGTAAAAATGCTAGATGGAGTTCAGCCATCGTGAAGGTGTTCATCGCAGCTTGCGAAATAGCCATCGCAGAGGGTCACCGACAGACCAGGTGCTTCACCAAACACGGGTGGGAGCACGTGATGTTCTTGTTCAATACCATGTCCGGCTGCAATGAAGTAAGCAGCAGTTGAGAAATAAATAAAATTCCATGAGGCGGGATCATCAACGTTTGAGGGAGTTGCTTAATTGCACCAAGGTTGAGTTTAACAAAACAACCGGACACGTTTGCGCTGAGGAGTAATGGTGGTGCCGAAAAATCAAGGTTGTTCTTTCTACTTATGTTTCTTTCACTATGCGCGCGGTGATTCGCGATTCAAGTGCTTAGATTTTCTTTCTTGATGCTTCTACTTAAATTCCCAACTTGTTTAAACTGATTTAAGTTTACTGCCATTGAATTGTGTATGCATTTGTTTGCCAGTTGAAATTGAATTAGGCATAAAACGGTTCTTGTACAAATTGGATTTCCAGGTTATATGTTTTACTTACACTTTATGTACACAAGTTAGGTTTACTCCAATGTTCAACATGCATATTTCGATTTATGTTGGTGAAAAACCCATCCATAACATATGTTACTGCTAGTTTATAATGGACAACTGAGATGGTGCATCTAGCCAACGGCCACGGGAAATCACTTTCATGCACTGACCATTCCGTATTTTCTATAGAGAATTGAATGCCATGTAAGCGTGGCATTCAAGTAAGAGATTTTTGTTGGACGATATGTACTGAAATTGAATGTTTTCGCACTGTAAGCTATGTAATGTGATTTAATGCTAAATAGTGTCCATTACAAACTACTTTTTCTACAATGTTGATGTAAGAAAACAGCAACCACAAGGATTAAAAGGACAAAGACGTCAGCGACATATATCTCCATTATTGACTGCTCTTTGGAGACACCTTTGATAGTGAAAAATACACCGTAACACTTACCAAGCTGAGCAGGGTTCAACTTGTTTGAAGACAGTGGTATGTAGGACTTTGTGACGTCGTTCCTGTAGACGATAAGAGTAGTGGCTCAAATGACGAGGCACTGACTGGTAAAGGTAAATCGAGCATGGATGTTTCAGGCGCTTGCAACAAGGATAAACATAAGTCTGCGTTCAGCAAGCAAAAGGGAAGAAAAATAAATTGTCCAGTCGCAAATTTTCCTTCCATGTTGACCACGTCAATAGTGTCATTGAGGAAGTATCAGCAAAGATCAACAACATCATACGGGCAGCTCGGAGTGACACAAAGGCATACGTCGAATAACTAATGTTGGCTGGCAGGCTATAGCGAAAAATCGAGAAGTTCCATTACGCATGCATGATGGACGTGGAAGAAAAGATGGTTTGGGTGCAAGTATGTTTTCGATGAACACAAGAAGGCAGAGAAAAAGTCTATTTTTTCCGACGTTGGTTAATTTCAATGTTGTAATGTATTTACTTCTGATGAGTTGTGTCTTTCATGTTCCGTCCAGATATTAGTTGACATTGTTTTTCGGTTCCCTTTGGTAGTATTTTCCTTGTTCATTTTTCTATATGCCTATGTTTAAATATTTTGCAATTAAACGGGGCCCGTAGACACGTTCATTATTGTAGTCATATTTGTTGCACGTTTTACAATTGAAATAGCGTTGGGGACCTACTTTCATGTGCAATTATTGCATTTGGTGTACTCATACGTTCAATGACTTGTTAGGCTTTATTTGACAAGTCTTGGACTTGAATAATTCAGTCTCAATGGGAGACCCTTGCATTAGGCTATAAATTACAAGTGTAGTTGCAACATAATTACATACAAATACTACACAAATATTTCCCCCATAACATTCATTCTAACTCCCTACCAATCTTGCAATTGTTGTGAGCCTTTTGGAAAAAGGAGCATCATCTTGCATTGGAGGACTTGGACTTCAATTGCCTTATTTTGTCGGGGTCGGATGATGAAGATGAAATCGTTGAGGACTATTTGATAGAGCTAGCAACGGATATAATGAAGTGGATGTGGTATTGCCAATTACCAGAACAAGATGTGAGGAACTATTATCGTGAACAATGCCGATCGATTCGACGATGTACTTTCTCTAGAAACGATCACATGTTTGTGTTAGAGGCAATGCAATGTAGTGGCCAACTTTGCTACTAGGAATTCCAAATGTAGCCAGCAATGTTGAGGCATTTGGTACATATTCTTCTTGATGAGTACGGACTTATGAGTGGCCAACATGTCGACGTATAGGAGCACGTTGGTATGTTTTTGTATATATTAGCTCATGGGAAGGGGTACAGGCACAAACGTTATATAATCATTCATTGCAGAAGGTATGCCACTACTTCAAAGAGGTTCTCCGCACTGTTGTCGCACTTTTTGCACGAATAATAAAACTGGATCCTAATTATAACGATAGTACAGAGCATCACATTCCTGAAGATAGGAATCATCCTTTATTCCATAATTACATAGTTGCGAATGACGAAACACACATTAAAGAAGTGTTGCCTCACCAAGAAATAACTTCATAGGGCGCAAAAGAATATCAATGCAGAATGTACTTGCAGCTTGCGATTTTAATTTATACTTCACATTTGTGTTGGCGGGTACTACTAAAAATACGCACGACACTCGCATTTTAGCTCGGATGATTCACAGATCTGGACATTCATTTCTCGTTACAGCTTATGGGAAGTATTATCTTGTGGATAGTGGTTTCACACATCGAATTGGATATATGGCATCGAAGAAGGGCTTAGATATATTGTACTATTTTCAACAATTTTGGGATGAAGCAACATGTCACGTACAAAGATTTCGAAATGCTCGTGAGAGTTTCAATTTCAAGCACTCATCGTGAAGAAATGTAATTGAGCATGAGTTCGTGTATGGAAATAAAGATGGAAAATACTTGATTGTATGCCAAGGTATTTGTTTCCAATGCAAGTTGGTGTTATGACAACACTGGGATTATCAACATCCTTCGACGAGCTGGAATTGTTGACGAAGCATTTATAAGGGTGGAGACAGTCCCAAGATCTTCAGAGGTGGAGCTACCGAATAAGGATGATGAAATCGCAGCAGGAATGAATGCAACTGAACTGTCGCGGAGTGAGTGGGACTGGCTTCGCGATTATATGACGTAACAACAGTGAAACCATGGTAGGTGTGACATCTGCATGGATATATTGTAATCACTCAAATTTCTTACGGTTGACGTAGATTTACATTACATTTTTTTTTTTGTTACATGTTAAAAACCCTAAAAATATTCTATGTTCACAATTTTTTCTCTTAAAGAAAAAAAAACATAAAATACGACACAAAAAAGAAAAAAAAATGGGTATGTGCAATGAAGAAATAAACGTTAACATCCAGTAACTTCGAAAGCATCTATGTTGCACACAATTCTTACAACTTTAATTAGTACCACAAAATGACAAACAACAAGTGCTTTATCATTATATATTAAAAGAGGCTAAGCAAATGTTACACGTGTCGTCATTTACCGTCGTCGTAAAAAATCCCCATTTAAAAAAAAAAAATTCCCTAAAATTCGTCAAAAATTCCCACACCGCCTTCCTGCTTCTCCATTATCTTATGCAACCAACATTCCTCCATTTTCCCACGCAAGCTCCCATTGGAATACACCCAGATTTGGATTATATTTTTGGGTTCTGAGTTCTTATGATTCCATTTTTTCTCCCTACTTTCTTTTTTCTATAATTTTGTGAACCAACCTTGTTTTTGCAGGATTCGAAGTTTTCACGTCTGACATTGAAAAAGAGATTGCTCAAAATAGTGATTGAAATAAGGTATTTTAATGTCAAATTTTTTTCAATAGTTTTCAATTTTTTGCTGTGAATGTATTTTCTATTACACTCAATCTATTGCCATTCTTAAACTCAATTTAAGTACGTATTTTTGGATTTTTAATTAATTTAATTGGTGATTGTTGAAATTAAATTTTACCATGTTTGACTTTCTATGGATAGATCAAGTGTAATGGTTAAAAAAAAATATATATCGCAGGGAGGCACAGGGGGACATCTCCGTGCGCGCACGAAGGCACATCGTGTGTGCACACGGTGTGCCTCCGTGTGCGCACGGAGGCACACGGATGTGCACGGAGGTGCCTTCGTGTGCCTCCGTGCGATTTTTTTTTTTTACGCAATGCTACCAAACTAATGAAGATTTAATGGTGGACATTTATTGTTTGTTAGTATTTTGTAGTATTGGACCAATGACTTAGAACCTGATCTTTCTTTTCTCATTTTTCCCACTGGTGTATAGAGAAATTATGATTTAATGGTTTCTTGAACATAAATTCGATGACATTACATGTATGTTTAACTCATGAATCATATAGCACTGTTAGATCTCTATAGTTCTAGATGCTATTATTAAATAATTCTCATTAAACTTCAAAGAGTCATCCAGATAGAAAATGAAGCGAGCATCACATTTATCACGATCATAATTTGGATTTTATGGCTTTTGGGAGGGGGGGGGGAGGGGGGATTGTATTTGATTTGTTATATTTAAGAATTTAATTGATTTCCTTAACTTTGGATCTTACTTTAATGTACATATTTAGCTTCAATATTTAACCCCTGTTTGGTGGCTGGTTGATATTCTACCTACAGAAGCTATTAAATTGAGAAATTTATTAGACAACGGAAGGGGAGATGAATAGACTGAAACCTTGCTCAGATTTGATTTAGGGGCATCTATAAATTATCTTTGCTAAAAATGGTAACTTATTTATTTATTTTTAATTTTTTGAGTAACCATCGGATGGAGTCGGTAAAGTATTGTTTGGAGTTCAAATTTCTGATGTAGAAGCTGAAATTTCTATAAACATTTTAAGAATTGTTAGACTGAAATGGTGGCTATACTTGTTAATATATAATGCTTGTTTTCTGTAATCTTTGGTAAAGAGAAGACAAGAAGGAAAACAAAAGGAAAAAATGTTATTAGTAGCATTATAAAAAAATAAAAAAATAAAATCGTTTGCCTCCATCCACTTGGATGGAGACAAGGTCCATCCACTTCTCCATCCAAGTGGATGGAGGAAAGCAATGCCTCCGTCGGCATTTCTCCAGGCCTTCGTCCAAGTGGACGGAGGAATATCTGTGGAACTTGCCTCCATCCACTCAATGCCTCCGTCCACTTGGATGAAGGCATGGAGAAATGCCTTCGTCCATTGGATGGAGGCATTTCTCCATGTCTCCATCCAGGATGGAGACACTGGAGGTGCTTCCGTGCGATTTTTTTTTTTTACAATACTACCAATAAGAGACAAAGAATAAAAAAATAAAATCGTTTGCCTCAATCCACTTGGATGGAGGCAAGGTCCATCCACTTCTCCATCCAAGTGGATGGAGGAAAGCAATGCCTCCGTCTAAGTGGACGGAGGCATTTCTCCAGGCCTCCGTCCAAGTGGACGGAGGGACGGAGGAATTTCTGTGGAACTTGCCTCCATCCACTCAATGCTTCCGTCCACTTGGACGAAGGCATGGAGAAATGCCTCCGTCCACTGGATGGAGGTATTTCTCCATGTCTCGATCCAGGATGAAGACACCGGAGGTGATTCCGTGCGATTTTTTTTTTTACAATACTACCAATAAGAGAAGAAAGACTAATGAAGATTTAATAGTGAGCATTTATTGCATAATCAATTTATTTTTTTAGATTGTCTTGTGCTTTCAGTTAACAGGAATGATACTTGAACCGACAATTGTCTTATGCGATTTGAAAGTGCCCACTTTGAACTGAGTCATGAGATAACTCAATTACTCGATCCATCTAGAGTAATGAAAAGTGACACTTAGTACCAATTTGTAAGGTAAATATTGAAGTTTCAGACTGATCAATGGATTTTCTTCTTCTTTTTATTATTATTTTATCTAACATGTTATGCCAACTCTCATTTCGTTTTTGCAGCTATACATATTTGATTTATTGGTAAGTTTTTGTTCTCCTTTTTGTATAAGGTCTGGAAGCAATGGAGGTGGCTACAGAGCAAAAAAAGACAAGTGTGCCGGTGTTGCCATGGATGAGAAATCCAGTTGATAATAACTTCTACGAAGAATGTCCGTTTAATTTCCTCCATTTTCTGGACCCTAGGTAATATATACTCAACGACTGTACTATTGCAATTTGCAGCTAGACAATGTATTTATTTTGTTTTCTGTATATTTTCTTGTTTGTTTTGCTGAGTGGAAATTTTTGGCAACATAGGAAAGGGGTTTGGATTAAATTATGGATGTATTAATACCATCACAACTTATTACACAGTGGTTAGATTAGTCGAATGTTTTGTTACTGATTCTTCTATGATCCAATTTCTCTTTCTTTTCCTGTCACCCTCCATGCTTTCCTTATTTTAGTTGTATTCATTTTCAGATTAGAGGCTGCATTACGTAACATGGGTATCACTTCGCTTCACTCTTTGCCTTGTGTAGCCAACTCTCATTGTCTTCCATCTTTGCCTTGTGTTCTTGATTATTTGGCCTTAAAAGTTTCAATTATATATATTTATTCATATTTTTTGACAAAAGTTTCATCTATATTTCATAGCAACAAAATGAGAAAAATTTATAACAAAGTAACGCCGCATTCCGTTAGTGTTGAGAGTTGGAATCTTTATTATTTATTAAAGTAAATAACCAAATATTGAATAAATTATATCCAAAAATGTTAGTTACTTGTTTTTTTAATTTTTCTGAACTATCTGACGTGCTATGAGTATCTGGGTTATTTATTTAAGTTGCTTATTATAAATTTTGTACTTAATTTTCCTAATCTGTGGCTATTGTCGAGGCTTTGGTAATTGAAACTTTCACAATTTAACTCATCTTTGATATTTTCTTCCTGCTTCGAAAAGGATTTTCATTTAATTCCTTTGGATATTTTCCTTACATGAGTATTTTCCTCCAATTTGGGTTCTATTTTCTCCCATAGATTAGGGTAGATGGAAATGCTCATTTCAGTTTGAAGTATTCTTTCAGGAGATTGTGGAGTGTCCAAAATGGCAAACGACAGTCCTTCTAGGACTGATACTTCCATTGATGCTGACACCGAAGACAAAAACATGAGGGTGATGTCTAATTTGCTTCCATACAATATGTTTAGTTCTCGCATTTTGTATACATAAATCAACATATACATTTCAATTGCTATACAATTGATTGTATACATTTTTCAGTTGTGCACATTTCCCACATTCCTCCTAGAATGATAATCTTAAGTGGTATTTGATTTTTATAATGTCCAGTATATGATTTTTTGAGTGGTATTTTAAAATACAGTATGGGTGTTGGTGAAAAATTGTAATAACGGGATATTATTGTTTTTTTTTTTTTTCATATTCCATGCTTGATAATATGGTTCAGGAGGAAGAAAATTCAAATATTCATTTTATTCAAAAAAAAAAAAAAAAATCGATTGTGTCTCCATGCCACAGAGACAATTTTTTTTTCAGCGGTACATGATGCAACCAAGATCAATTCCAAAATAAAAGCATTTTCTTCTTGTCAATAATGATCAACTAACGTGCAACGCACGTTTTCTGAACTAGTTATACATATAAAAATGAATGACCAAACAAGTGATTGAAAAACAATACAAATAAGGCTTAAAACGTGTTGGGAAAAGTCAAATATGTCATGCTTGGATAATACAATTGAATGGGTAGGTGTAAAAGGGCAGGGTAGAAGTAGAAAATTGCAAGGAAGATTGTGATTGTACGCAATGGAAGGTAGGATGGTGGGCCCCAATGGACTGTGCATGGAATGTGCAATGGTCTAAAATCTTCCAAAAATGATAAAGAAAAATGAGCTCCAAACAGGGGCTACAAATTTTAAGTTTTCGAAATATAAAAGTTAAGTATTTTTTACAATTTTAACTTTCAACTAGATAAGTTTACTTAACAAATTTAAAGGAACTTTATACACACTTTCGAAATTCTCAACAATACCTTAAATTAATATAGATGACACTGTAACTTAAATTTTTATCGGATAAAGTATTTTTTGACTTTTGTACATATAAAGTTATTTAGAGTGTGTTTGGTAGGGATTTTTAGGAGAAAAATTGATTTTTGAATAGTGATATGATGGGAAATGTGTGGTTGAAAAAGAAGAAAAAAATATTGATGTGATGGAAAATATTATTTTATTGAAGAATGTGTGGTTGAAAATGAGAAGTGATTTACTGTAGAAAAGGAGAATTGTTACCAAACAGGCTCTTAAAAATTTGAAGCTAAAGTCAAATAAAAGTCTTTTAAAAAAAGAAAAAAAGAAAAATTAATAAACTAAAGTCAAATAAAAGTTTTTTTTTAAATAAAAAATCAAAATAATTAATAAAGTGCACCTAGGCGGTCAATTGCTAAGTTAGCAGCTTAATTTGGGTTTACTATTAAGGCAAAACGTTTTGCTCGCACCTCACGTCTAGGCGCAATTTTAGAACATCGTGTTTCTTATTACTTTAAAGTGGTAAGCTTAGGTGGATATGGAGAAAGATAGAGAGTAGTGATTAGTGAGATGTTAATATCATGCAGTGGTCTAAAAAGTATAAGGCATCACGAGGTGTGGAGGCCAAACTTCGAGTTAGGCGAGATTTAGGCATAAAAAAGGTCTAATTGATAATTAAAATATTACCTACTAAATATATAAAATTATAAAGTACCATATTGAAAAAATAAACTGAAAGAAAAAAAAAGGGAAAAAAGTGCGCCATGGTGCGAAAAAAAATAAAAAAACAAATAATAATAATAATAAAGAGCAAAAAAGCACATGACCACATTTTGCACCGCCTAGACGTTGCTTTTTAGAACAATGATATTAAGTATCATGTAATTGCTTCATAATATAATGCGTAGTTAGATGTAGGACTATGTTGTATCATGTTAGATTGGTTCCACACATTTGTTTTAGCTTCAAATTGGCTTGAAGGAGTAAAAAAAGTGACTATCGATTGCTTAATTAACTCTCGTGAAACTCTATCACGCCGATGGACAATAAGTTTACAATTTTGCTACACATATATTTTAGTCAACATTCTGCTTTATATTGTATTATTGACACCTAATTTTACCATTGATTTCTTCAACACTTAAAATAATCAATGATTTCAATTTTGCTACATATTCAAATGTCATTCAAGATGTAGGGAAATAATGGACAAGTAGTATATTTGATAAGTCAATCATGCTACTTGTACATCATATTTGACACCATTGTTTACATTGTGCCACGTGACAACATTCCCTCTGCCAGCTTTAAAAAAAATTGTTTTGGTTTTAAATATTTTACCACGAACCAAAATCAAATAATAAAAATTACGAAGAGACTTGGCTTTCGTTTAAAATTAAAATTTTAGAAGATCTTGAAAAAAGTCGATAAAATATGTGATTGAAAAATTGTGAATTTTACGTAATATGTGATTAAAATCAATTATTGACTTAACTTGAAATTCTAATTTAATTTTAATCAATTTTCAAAGATACACTAAATTTGGAACTATACATCTCCTTACACAAATTTAAGTGAGAACAATCTATATAAAATTCCACACGACCATTCTACAATATCAAATTCGGCCATGAGAATCCAAAATTAGCACCATAGTAAAGTTGGGCCAAGATTTGATGCAACTCACCGTAATTGACTGCACAAGAAAATCTATATTTCAATTTAAGTTAAAGTCAATATTAATTTTAACCACATATTTAATGAGTCTCACAATTTTTTAGTCACATATTTCACCTTTATTAAAATTTTTAAAAATCTGATTTTAATTCTTACCAAATAGTGGCTTAAACTGATGAGTGTGGTAATCAAATGACAGTGATTGAGCCCCCGTTTGACAACCATTATTTGAAAATTCTTTTTTTTACATACTCTTTTACAACCACATATTCATACAATATACTATTATACAAGTAAATTCAAAATTTTTTCTACTTTTTAATTGTATATTATCCTAAAAATTATTATTTAGAACATTATTTTTCTCAAATAATAGTTATCGTACAGGGGCTAAATGTCAAAAAAAGATTTTTTTCTATATTTATTGAGCATATGTTTGACATGATTTCTACTTCTGTTTTATGTAAAAGAACTTTCTCGAGAACTTACTTTAAGTCAACTTTTACTAAAAACTCTTCTAGCAAATAAAGAGCTCGTTTGATAGGATTTTTATTTCAACTTTCTGTAAAAGAGATTTCTGAAAAAAGTTATCTTAGCCCCTATTTGATGGCCATTATTTTGAGAAAATGGAATTTTGAATATTTTTTTTTGAGAATGTGTGGTTAAAAAGTAGTGAAAAGTTTAAGGTTTACGTGCACAATATTTTTATTGTGTAAATTTGTGGTTGAAAATAAATACGAGAATTAAAAAGTTTTGAAATAATAGTTGTCGGCTTAATTGATATTTGAAAACTAATTTCTTAAATAGCTTTCTCTTCTTGAAAAATATTGAATTAACTTTTTCTAAAAGTTCTTTTAAACTACATGAAACACTTTTACAGAATTAACAAACGAATTTAAAAGAAGCTTTTGGATCTCATAAACTCATTTTGCCTTTTCAAATGCCCTATCAAACTTTCCCAAACGACTTCCAAAAATTATTCAAAGTGATCAAATTTAGCCCCTATTTGATATTCAAATTCTTTTTTCGACATACTTATTTTTAATCACGTTCATATAATAAAATATTCTGCACGTATATCCAAAAATTTTCCTATTTTTTTAATCATACATTCTCTTAGAAAGTCACTATTCAAAACTCTATCTTTTCTAAGTAATGATCGTCAAACAGTAATTTAAGAAGTAACTCTATGTTAAAGTGAACTTTTGAGTATTGATTAATTTTCAAATGAAATGGCTAAGAGAGTGTATTCAATTGAGACTTTTAATGACGTTTTGAGATTTAAAAAGTTTAGTGGTATTCTGTAGATTTTTGAGACTTTCCAAAAATATTGGTATATTCAAATGAGATTTTTATAGATATTTAAAAATCTTTAAAAATTACAATGTCTTCAATTAAAACTTTTTAAACGTCTCTATAATTTTGGGGTATTCAGATTGTAATAACCTTTATAGATTTTTCTAGACACTTTTAGGATACTAATTTTTTTTAGAAAAAAGTACTACAATAAAATTTCAAAATTTATTTCTCATTAATCACAAGATTTTGGGAGACTTTCACAAAAAATAGAGAAATTAATATACATTTTTTTCAATATTTTTTTTATTTTTCCTTCTACGAGTATTAGAGTTATGATTAAAATTAATTTTTTTTATATATTTGTTTCTATTTTTTCTCTCAATTTTCTATAAAAAATTAAATTGGATTCTCATAACTTCTTTTTCCATTCATTTTTTTGTGAAAAAATATATCTATTTTTAATTAAATTACAAATTTTTATATAAACTAATTTATAATTAAATTTAAATATATTGATTTTTTATTTATTCTTTAAAAGTATATTATATTAATAATATTGTATATTAAATTTATTTTTAACATATATATATGTATGTATGTAATTATAATTTTGATTATATTTATTTATTAAGTCTTTAAATTTTTATTTTTTTCAAATATTTTTTAATTGTATGGGAAGGAGAAGAGGCATTGTGGAACCACCATCTCGTTCGTGAGAATTTCAAACTATTACATTAGATGCACGTGAATTGTATTTCAAACGAAAGTTTTAAAAAGTTTTTTGAATTCTACAAAATTCTATAATAAAAGTGTATTTGGTAGAGATTAAAATTGGATTAAAATTGAAAAACTAGCCGTTATTGTTGCTTTTATTAGACGGGTGGGACTCAATAACGACTATATTTTCTATTTTAATTAGATTTTTAGTGTTACCAAACAAGCTCTAAGTCTACGAAATATTTCACACGAATCTATAAAAAAATCCGCAAAATTCGTAGGTCGTCACTTAAAAAAATTCCATCAAGATTTTCAAAAGTTCCAATTGAATACACCCGTAAACTTTGTTGCTAATAAGGAATATCTTCATTAAAACCTATCTTTTTTTTTTTTTTTTTGAATCACGAAATATATTCCAAGAAGGCGCATAAAGCGGATACACGGAGAAAAACCTCCAACACAAACTCTCAAAAGAGAGATAAAAGTGCTTCCACGGCCCAGACGACAGGACAATAAAGACCCAAACCTAAAACAAACAAACTTTACACGACCCCAACACAAACTGAGACATCGAAGTCAAATTACATCAGTGACTTTATCGAGGCTTGAGTACCCCCAACAAAGCAACTACGTGGACATCATCAAGCACCCCCGCTCGCAAGGAAACGGACATTGTTTAGACTTCATCAATGCCAAACAAATCACACAACAACTCGACTCAAACTAAAAACAAACAAGACAACAGAAACTAAAAAAACCAACACAAAAACATCCACCACACACCACCAAGAAACCACCCGCAAACAACAATACACCACCTCCACCAACCCTCGGCACCACGGGATGGCCACCAACAGACCCAGCGAAGCCCCAAACCGAGCTTTCCCCCGAGTCACCGTCCACTGGAACCCCCAAAAGCGCCCGAAAATCCAGCCACAAACCCCTACCAACAATCAGACACCCAACACCACCAAAACAATCCACCAACCCAAGCCACCGCAACGACCACCACCACAGGCACACCAAGCGGTGTACCTACCCACCAAAACCACCAACCAACCACCAAAACAGGGGCACAAAAATCCGACCACAAGCAACCAACCGGATAAAAGAAGCTCCTGCCGACGAAACCCTCAACCCATCGCACCCAAAAGGAGCTCCGGCAACACAAGCCCGGAAGGGAAAGCAGCTCAAGGACCCAGGTTACATCCAAGCACCACACGGCCCATCGCAGGATCGCCCGACCGCCCCCAGCCATACCTTGGCCTATGCTTGCACCATGCCTTCACCCCCCAGGAGCCATCGATCGAAACCTCCACCTCAGCAGAAAACCCCCCTAACCTGTCGAGCTGCCCGGACCCCAACCATCCCAACCCTACCCACCCAAATAAAAAAGAAATCAAGAGGAGAACGGAGGGTGGAGCCGGAGCATCCACCCCCGACGAACACCCCAGTCGACGAAGAGAAACCAGAGAGAAGAGGGTTTGACGGAGAGAGAGTTAAACCTAGATAATACACAAATCCAATGCAATTTTAACATTTTCTAATTTTTCTCCAAAAGCTATCTGAAAATTTGAATATCCTCTTTCGTTATTTTGTATGGTCCCGATTACGAACCGTGGGTCTGTCCTTTCCATCTTCCTGAATCCAAGTTATATCTACATCCATTCATTTCCCCATTCAGAAATAATCGACATAAACCTCACTTCAACCAATCACCATTCCACACTTGCAAAATTTCCTTGTTCTTCCTGTAAGTTCATGCTTATTTAATCTTCTGTGCCTAGGGGTTTCAGCAATTACTCGATTAAACGTTTGATCGATCAAATTGAAGATAAAAGTGCTGTGTTATAAATGGATTGGAGCAACGTCACTGCGGAGGATCTGATCGAGGCATTGCGGGAAGTGGACTGGTCATCGCCGCCCCGGCCTCTCTCTGAATTCTTTTCCCGGTTCACCGTCCCCCGTACCGTCTCTAAATGGGACAGTCGCCTTAAATGCAATCTCTACTAGTATGATCCTATGGTTTATGTACTTATGCCGTTGTGCTTCTTGTATTTGTGTATACGCGAAATTAATTTTGTGATATCAGTCGATCTCTTGTTAATTATGATTTTGTATTTGTTTCCTAATTGGAGATTAAGAAAGAGTAGAAATGAGAAGTCGAGCTGTTTTTTATTTTATTATTTTCTATATATGCAAATTATGTTCAAGAATATAAAATTTAATTTTTCTCGGTAGTCATCCTTTTCTTTTATCTGGCAACAAAAAGTGATTAGAGTTATTTCGTTGAAAGATCCTGGATTATTTACATTTTCTAAATTATTTCTTGTTTTCTTGTAGCTATCGGACCAATTATTTCATAATGATTGTGTTTATTCTTGGTAAGAGAGCTAAACATGATGGTCAATACACATTTCATGTACATGTACGCACTCGAATGTTTGTATCAGCCATGCGAACTAATTAAGGTATTAATGTGCATTACGTATTTCAGGGATGGGATTTCTCAGGAGGCCACTTGCTATTGTTGCAGCATTGATGACTGCTTTAAGCATTGCTTGTCTGAATGATAGGTATGCTTGCTATAACAAGCCTTTACAACCAATCTATTGGCATACTGAAGAATCCTATAATTTCACTATATGAATGTTGTAGTTTTGCTGCTTGTTTTCTGTAGTTGGATGGATTTTGTTAATTGGATGTTTCATGCTATGTTGCTCTGAAATGCCAGTCTCCATCTTGCATATTGTGATTTTTACGCTAGAGTTACTCAAAGAAGCAGCAATGTGTTGGTTTATATGGATTATTATGTTCCCCTTACCCTTTTTTCTGATTCGTTGACCAAAATTTCCATATTTACTTGTTTGCTTTAGTACAGTCTCCTTTTCTTATCCATGTTCTCCTTATCACTTATTTTATCCCCCCTTTTGACATCTACAATCAATGCCCTAACAGCATCCTGCTCTTAGTCAAAAGACACCCAAGGTACTCAACACATGGATTCTTTTCTTCTTAATTAAAATCATGGTTGCTGTTCTCCCCTTTTTTCGCAGACACAATTCTGTTTCAGTCAATATGACTCAATGTTCCATAGCTTGGGTTCACAACAGCAAGAAGCAGTAGTTTGTAGCCTTAACATGCACGATTTCTCTTGGCTTTCTCTTTACCTATATTCTAAAAAAGTAAAAACTGAAAATATCTGAATCAGTTCCATGCACATTCAGATTCCCCACCATTATCCACTGTTGAAAAGTCTCTCCATCTCCTTGGACATCCCTTTTCAGCCCCATCCCACAAAAATAATTGGCAATGATTTTCTTTCTCTGGCATTTCATTTCAATTTAAATTTATTCCTCAGATTCTTCCTTCTCTGTTTCTTGCTGCTGTAATAATTGCATGGTTGATTTGTTATACTCTTTTGTTGTAGTATTTAAGTTTACTCATTTATCTTGGTCCAACTGTTTTTAAATCAAATCATTTAGTCTCCAATAATGCTGCACCACGTGGCGCCCTGTAGTTCTGTTATGAGTTCCTAGTTGTTGTTGTTGCTCCTTTTAATCTTTGCATATATTGCTAATCCCTGTTACTACAGCTTTGCAGGTATTTTTAGTGAAAAGTTGACAAGAACTGTCAGACAGTTTTCTCCACATTTAGCTGCCAAAATGAGACCTCCTCTTAGGTGAGTAATTTTCGTCTCTGAAATTATGAATGATTAGGATTCTTACTTGAATATCTTATTTCTTCTAGGCCTGTCATTCGTGGGCGCCCATCTGCCAAAAGAGCAATCTATATATGTGGACAGCCTCGTTGGGTATTTGTTTTGGTATTCTCCATAGGTATGGAACAGTGACTATCATTTTCATTCACCCGTTGTTTATGGCTTGAGGTATTGTAATTTCTGCTTTGAAGTGTAAGCAACCTTGATTTCTCATTTGTTATTTGTGCAGTGAGTTTCATCCTATGGTTTGTTTCTTGTGCCCTTCTCACTGTCTTGTTGGCATTTGCTATTGGCCTTTTAGGTAAATCAATGCTTCTTATGGTGAAGATTCTTTTCCAATTTCTGTATTCTCTAACTTCCTTTCCCTCTCCTTCTCTCTCTCCCACACTCAGCCACCGTTGCACACGCAAGCTTCAGGGTGCCCAACTTGAAAGCTCGTCTGAACACATTCCGAGAGGAATTCCGTACAGTTTGGCGAAATTACAGTGAGCTGTAGCTTATGGGAAGTAGCACATATGTCAGTTACTTTGCCTTGACCTGCCTTTATATTGACTACCCCAATATCTTTTTTTCATTTTCTTTCACCTATTCCATTTATATTTTTGCCATGTATATTCTGCCATTCTCTCATGCTCACTGTGTTGCATATTGCAGTAGGTTTTACATTTACCTGTTTAAGTCTCCTCTTCACATTGTAAATTAAAATAAATGCCAAGGCAGAATTGGTTTAAATAATCCTAGTTGGTTCTGCTGTACACAGACATGCTAGTTGAAAACACCCTGATGGGTTACTTTTGATTGGGTATTTGCTCCCTTCTTCATAACACAGAGATGGATGGGGTCCTCTTTATTTTAAAAACCTTGATCTTGTTTGTAAACAATTATGACCTAATTTGCAGAACAAAATCATAGTGTGGCCAGTAATGTGGCTTTACTATAGATTATAGAATGGTCATGTCATGTACGTGGCAGTAGTAAAGAAGAGGCAGAAAATTGAAGAACAAAGACGGATGATTTAACTGAAATTCTATTGTATTATTGATTCACTTATTTCCTTCACCTCCCTGCTTCCGATGAGACAAATTTAAGTCAAAAGTCCAATGCTAACTATGGAGACTGGAGTCATAAAAAGGAGCTGTTCAAAGCCTTGGTGGTGAAAAGGCCCAAGCCACACACAATATTAAACAAGATACAAAGATTCAACAAAATACAGAAAGTAAAAGTTGCAGAAATTAAAATGAACACAAGATATGTTTTTGGCCTAAGTCCCGGAGGTTCGGCGACCGGATCTAACGCCTACATCCCCCGTTGAGCATCCAAATAATGGATATTGCTCGGTTGCACTAACAAACCAAAAATATGGGAACAACGGTTACAAGATTTGTACAAGACAGAAGGCAACAGACACTTATCTTTCTCAGCCTTAGATCGATCTTCTCACAAAGCACAAAAATAGCCTAGATCACACAAGATCTGTCAAACCACTCATTCACTTCTCGAATCACAAAAGACTCAGCACAACAATTACTCAAAGACCCAACACTTCCTACTAATCAGAAGTCCTACTCTGAGAATATACAGTTTACAAGAATCAGAATGTAAACCCTAAAGAATGAGATGATTCTCTCTAAACAGACGAAGAACAAACCCTCGAACAAGAGAGAGAAATGAAGACCAATCGAATACCCACCAAATGAGGCGTCTTCATGAAGATAAAGAGTCGAAGACTCTAGAATCTCATCCAACGGTAAGTGAGGTGCCAAGTGTCAACAATCCAGCCATAGTCTCTTAATAATAAAAGTGTCATTCCAAGTAAACACGATTTTAATCAATTGTTGGAAGCAACAGTCAGTTAATGCAGGTGAGGGGTTCAAAACTCAACAATCTCCACCTTGCTTTCAACAATTAGGTTAGTGCAGCCAAGAGCAACTTCATAGATTATTTTTCATTTGCTCTAAGTACCTGAGAAACATTACATAGCATCAATAGATAATAACTTCAAACAGTTAAGAAACTTATTTAAAGGTATTATCTTTGTCCCCATATCAGAAGGATTAACCTGAGTAGGAATTTTACCAATTTTCATAATTCCTTTTGATATAACATCTCTAATGAAATGATATTTAATGTCTATATGCTTAGTCCTATCATGGAACATGGGATTTTTACTTAAGTGTATTGCACTTTGATTATCAGAATACAGAATTGCATTCTCATCAACAAAACCAAGTTCATTTAATAATCTACTAAGCCATATTCCTTCTTTAACAGCATCTGAAGCAGCTATGTACTCTGCTTCAGTAGAAGATAAGGCAACAATCTTTTGCAATTGGGATTTCCAGCTTATGGCAGTATCACACAAGGTAAAAAAATAAGCAGAAGTGGACTTCCTATTGTCCCTATCCCCAGCAAAATCAGAATCTGTAAAACCCTTTAACATAATTCCCCTTTTATCAAATTTAAACACAAGTCCTAAATTTAAAGTTCTCTGAGGTATCTTAACAGCCATTTCAAAGCATTCCAGTGTTCTTCAACAGGATTATCCATAAACCTACTAAGTATGCTAATACTATGTGCAAGGTCAGGTCTGGTGCAAACCATAAGATACATAACTGAACCAATAACATTTGCATATGGAACTTTTGACATTCTATCATAATCTTCATCAGTTTTAGGACAGAAATCAGATGACAGTTTAAAATGATTAGAAAGAGGTAGTGTTACAGGTTTACACTCAAACATGTTAAATCTTTTCAGAAGTTTAACAATATAATCATGTTGATGCAAAAATAACATGTCCTTATTTCTATCTCTCAAGATTTGCATGCCAAGGATCTTTTTGGCTTGACCAAGATCCTTCACATCAAATTCAGATTTTAACATACATTTGATATCATCAATTTCAGTCTTATTGCAGCTGACAAGTAACATGTCATCAACATATAGCACCAAGTATAGAGAATTCTTACCTCCATCACCTTTATAGTACAGACAGACATCATAATTGCTTCTTTGAAAATCATGTTTCAAAACAAAAGTGTCAAACCTTTTATACCATTGCCTGGGGGCTTGTTTTAGCCCATAGAGAGATTTTTTCAACAAGCAAACAACATTTTCAGGATTGCCATTAACAAAACCAACATGCTGTCTCATATATATCTTTTTATCTAAATCACCATAGAGAAAAGCAGTTTTAACATCTAATTGATCAAGTTCCCATTTAAATTGAACAACAAGAGCAAGTATACATCTAATGGTGGTATATTTAACAACAGGAGAGAATATTTCAGTGTAGTCAACACCTTCTTTCTGTGTAAAACCTTTTGCTACTAATCTAGCTTTATATCTTACACTATCATTTCCTCTTTCACCTTCTTTTATTTTGAAAATCCACTTGCAGTCAATTAGTTTTTGGCCTTTAGGTCTTTTAACCAATTCCCAGGTTTTATTTTTAAGTAGAGAATTCATCTCATCATCCATAGCAGCCTTCCAACACACAGAATCTTTACAGTTTATAGCATCATCATAAGAATCAGGTTCATTTTCAGATTTATCTTGATAAGTAAATAATGAAACAAACTCATCATTATCAAATCTAACAGGTGGTCTAATCTGCCTTCTTTCTCTATCTCTTGTAAGTTGATAGTCATCAAGAGGTATGTCAGGTAAATCAAAATATTCTTCAGATTCAGAATTATTATCAATTTCAACAGGCAGATTATTATGATTAAGAACAGAATCATCATCATCAGCAAGTACAGGTGGAACATTATCAACAACAGAAGACTCCACCTCAATTTGAACATCATTATCATTCAAGATATTTTCTTTTCCTTCTAGGCATGGCATAATAGATTCATTGAAGACAACATCTCTTCTTACAATTACCCTATAGCCTTTTTCATTTTTAACCCATAGTCTGTAACCCTTAACATTTTCTCCATACCCCAAGAAGACACATTTAAGTGATCTAGGTTCTAACTTTCCAATATTTTGATGAGCATATGCAGCACAACCAAATATTTTTAAATGAGAATAGTTAACAGGATTTTTAGACCACACAGTTTCAGGGACTTCAAAATTCAAAGCACTAGAAGGTGTTCTGTTCACAAGATATGCAGCAGTTTTTACAGCCTCCCGCCCAAAACAATTTAGGCAAGCCAGAACTCAGGAGCATGCATCTAACTTTATTTAATAAAGTCCTATTCATTCTTTCAGCTATGCCATTTTACTGTGGAGTGTAAACTACTGTTTTATGTCTAAGAATGCCATTTTCTTGCAGAAATTATCAAACTCATAATTGCAAAATTCCAAACCATTATCTGTTCTTAGAGTTTTTATCTTATGATCAGTTTGGTTTTCTATTTGTGTTTTCCAATATTTGAAAACAGAAAAAGTTTCATCTTTTGATTTTAATTAGAAAATCCAGATTTTTCTAGAAAAATCATCAATGATCAAGAGATAATATCTAAAACCAGATAATGTATACACAGAAGCAGGACCCCAAATATCAGAATGCAAATATTCAAGTATTTGTTTGGACTTATGAGTTTCAGGTAAGAAAGGTAACTTAACTTGCTTTCCAATAATACACTGTTCACATGCACCAAGATCACCAAGATTTTGTTTTCCAAAAACTCCTTTATTTTGTAAAGATTTCAAACTTTTCTTGCCAATATGGCCAAGTCTTTCATGCCACAGTTTGGCCAAAATAAAATGTCAGATAGGGCAGCAGCAGTTAAACCAAGTAAAGACTTTGCATTCAAGAAATAAAGACCATGTTTCTTAGGGGTACTTATAATTAAGTCAGATCCCCTAAGAATTTCAATATGTCCTTGACCCAATTTTATGTTAAACTTCATGTCATCCAACATTCCTAGAGACACTAGGTTTCTCTCTAATTCAGGTACATATCTGGTTTCCTTTAAGAAGAGAACCTTTTCAGTTTCAAGAAGCAGTTTAATAGTACCAATTCCTTTCACTTTACAAGTCATATTATTTCCCATAATAACCTGCCCCCCAGAGGTGGCTTCAAAATCAAGAAAATAGTTTTTATATGGGCACATGTGAAAGGAACATCCAGAATCCAAGATCCACTCATCACTCAGCTTCTTCTCATTATGGACAAGGACTAAACTATCTTCAGAATCAATCTTATTATAAGCTAAGGCAGCATTCCCATCAGTGAAGCTTTTATCTTTTGCTTCATTCTTTTTCTTGTAACAATTTTTGATAAAATGACCCACCTTACCACAATGAAAACATTTCTTGCCTTTTGCCTTATTCTGAGACTTGTTTCTATCATTCCATTTGGTTTTGTTTTCATTTGAGAACTTAGAGTGAAAATTAGGTCTACTAAACCCTTTTCCCTTAGCAAGTTTTCTCCATTATGACTCCTATTTTCAGATTTAATCTCTAGGGCTTTATTTCTTAAAGCACTAATGATATCATCAGTAGTGATCTCAGCCCTACCATATTCAAGAGCAACCTTGATGTCTCTATATTTGTCACTAATGGAGTTTAACAAAACTACAGCCAACTGATATTTTGAAAGTTTTTCATCACAGTCGGCTAAGTCAATGGTCAGTTTAGTAAACCTGTTCAAGTTTTCATCCAAGTCAACAGAGGGATCCATTTTAAAAGAAAACAGTTGTTTTAACAGAAAACATTTGTTAGGGATAGTCTTAGTTACATATTTGGATTGAAGTTTAGTACACAGTTCAGAAACAGTTTTGGTTTCACCAATTTCTCTTACTACATTGTCAGATAAGTACAAGAAAATAGTACTCCATGCAACCTCTTCAAGTTCAATTTTCTTAGCAGGTAGTAAGTCTGCAGGCCAACTATCATCAAGTGCTCTAACTACTCTCATTTGCATTAAAATAGCTTTCATCTTTTGACACCATATATTAAAATCACATTTGCCATCAAATTGTGGAACATCAAACTTAGCGGTGGCCATATGTAAAGCACGTATGATGCACAGATAGGAAATTCAAGATAGTAGAGAACACTTAGACAGTTTGCAACAATTTCAGCAACCCAGGAAATCACAGTATCACACGTAGTAATACAAGATATCAGGCATCAATCAGAGAGATCACAGGAACACACAGAACAAGCTCAATTAAAGAACACAACAGAGATCATATTCTATGTTTCATAGATCACTCCAGCAAGATTCTCCAGAAAACACACCCAAACTTGATTTATCTCAGATTCTAGAAGCCTCGCAGGAGTTTCGGGACAAAGATTAGTCTCAAGGGGGTTTCAACGGTGTTTTGGTAAATCAAGGGTATGATCAAGAAATCCTAAAAATTTTTAAAAAAATTTATAGAGATAAAAGAAAAGATCTCACCCAACGAGTTAGCAAGAACTCGAATTCTTTTACTGGCTTTTAGCAGTTCCAAAAATTTTTGATCTACAATAGATCGAACCTTTCCTCGAAGATCCAGGTATCTTGTCCTTTCAGTTCCAGGCTCTGATACCACTGAAAAGGCCCAAGCCACACACAATATTAAACAAGATACAAAGATTCAACAAAATACAGAAAGTAAAAGTTGCAGAAATTAAAATGAACACAAGATATGTTTTTGGCCTAAGCCCCGGAGGTTCGGCGACCGGATCTAACGCCTACATCCCCCCATTGAGCATCCAAATAATGGATATTGCTCGGTTGCACTAACAAACCAAAAATATGGCAACAACAGTTACAAGATTTGTACAAGACAGAAGGCAACAGACACTTATCTTGTCAGCCTTAGATCGATCTTCTCACAAAGCACAAAAATAGCCCAGATCACATAAGATCTGTCAAACCACTCATTCACTGCTCGAATCACAAAAGACTCAGCACAACAATTACTCATAGACCCAACACTTCCTACTAATCAGAAGTCCTACTATGAGAATATACAGTTTACAAGAATCAGAATGTAAACCCTAAAGAATGAGATGATTCTCTCTAAACAGACGAAGAGCAAACCCTCGAACAAGAGAGAGAAATGAAGACCAATCGAATACCCACCAAATGAGGCGTCTTCACGAAGATAAAGAGTCGAAGACTCTAGAATCTCATCCAACGGTAAGTGAGGTGCCAAGTGTCAACAATCCAGCCATAGTCTCTTAATAATAAAAGTGTCATTCCAAGTAAACACGATTTTAATCAATTGTTGGAAGCAACAGTCAGTGAATGCAGGTCAGGGGTTCGAAACTCAACAGGTGGCTTGGCTGTCATAGAAACCTCTCAATTTTCAGACCTACCTTTCTCTCAGGGACCTATATTAATTGGTCTGTCTTGTAAGAATGTTTAGGGTTATTTGCTTCAAACTCAGATATCTGGTTGATATTTTTGGTTTTAGGTCATTCATTGCCTTTTATTTGGAATTGGTTAGGCTTCAACTTGATATGTGGTAATAATTGGATGCATATCATTGTTGTTTCTTGGAGCAATTTACTGCTGATAATGTTTTTGCGGTTTTCCTTTTCTAATAGCACGTGACGTTAAACTCTTTTATTCGAGCATTCATTATTATGCACCTAATATTTGTTTACCGAGGAATATCTTCTCATCATCCTCTTTCTGTAGTGGCTGAAAAAAAAAAAATTCATGGCTGTCAACCACAGTTCATTGTCTTTTCATAATGAGATATATATAGCCAGGCCTAGAATACTGTCGTTCATTTGGTTTTACATACTCCGTCAGAAAATGCATTTTATCGCTTGTGATTCTCTATTAAAACTCTGAAGCTTATGATGTTGATCTTTGCTTCTCTGTTGTAGGGGGCATTGTTTTGACTGTGGAGATGATAATACATCATGTTCGTCTTCACTTTTTCTATACAAATGGGGCTAAACGTGAAGTTTCTTCGACCCAGCTGCTCAGTTCGGCTCTGATGGGCTGCTAATGTTTGCAGACGAGTAGGTTTGTTTGATTTTGTTTTAGATACTAGTGAGACGCACGTGCCCCGGTGTAGTTGGCTATGTAATAGCGTATTGATCAAAGGTTAGATGCTGAAAAGTTTCTGTACTTGCATACTAATCTTTTATCTCTGCAGATAAAATATTCCAAGAGCAACAAAATGTCCAACATTTCCTGCTTTACCCCTTCAATTCCAAAACTTACTTAATGCTTCCTTTTTTTTTAAATTTTATTTTCTTTCTTTCTATATACTAAATTACTTCAAATTCATTGATATGAATTCAATTTAGGAGCCAATTTTTTTATTAATACATCAATTTTAGATAAATTAAATATTCATTTAATTTTAAAATTCACATCAAATCCTACTCCTTAAAATGTATTCAGATATAGAAATGTTGACAAATCAATGTGCATTGCAGCTTAAAGAAAGTATAAATTCGACCCAAAAGTTCAAAATTGAAATGGTACTAAAATGCAAGTCTCAAATTTATCAAAGCATAAAATAGTGTATGAACAAAAAAATGGCTCCTCAATAAATAAATTATGCAACACTTAAATCCCATAAAAACTTCATAAAAAATTAGAGGCGTGTTCAGTAGAGATTAAAAACTGATTAAAATTGAAAAACTAGTCGTTATTGTTGACTTTTATTAGATGAGATCTAATAACAAAGTCGTAAGACTGTCGGCTAATTACCTTATCATGGAATTGGAATTTTTCAATTTGATTAATAAAAAATTAAAAATTCAAACGCTCGAAAACCTACTTCTCAAATTCAATAACCCCTAACTTATCAACTTGAAAAAAATGAAATTTTGACTAAATAAATTAAGCAACGTTTAATCCCATAACAAAAACATTAAAAAAAAAAAAATTATTATCATAAGCCGTAGGACTATTGGCTAATTACTTTATTAAGGAACCGCTGAATTTGATGACGTTGAGGCTGAAGAAGATGAGGTGGAGATTCTCCGTAAAATTGTCGGACAAAAAATAAAAAATAAAAAATAAATCAACAGTAAAACTGAAGAAACTTGAAGAAATAAACTGTTGGCTACTTATACAATATTCAATGGTATCTATTCAGTTTATTATACTTTATGTTTGGATTTCTTATGAATGTTACATGCTCTCATGGTATGTTGAAGCTACATTTAATCATAATATGAATTATATCCATGTATTCATCACCTCTGTAGAATTCTGGGAACTTACTGTTGTGAATCTCATTAAGGTTTAACAAAAATTAGCCATACTCGCGTGGAAGAGAGAGAGAAAAGAATGACAGCAGAAGCAGCAGCAAGAGGAATAAATTAAAAGATTCAAGACAATTTTCAGAATTTGAAAGAAGAAAAATCAGGGAATGAAAAGAACCAAAATGAAACTAAAGGTAAAAAATAAAAATGTACAGAAATATAATAAACCTCAATATAATCATCACACGAAACCCAAAGAGCAAATAGATTTGCAGGGACTTCTCACCATTTGGCTTGCGAGCAAGGTACAGTTGATATCAGGAAACCTAATTATTTTCACAATCATGCTGAATGTACATTTTGTTTTACATAGGATTCGACAAAATTCTAGAACCGAACCGAATTCGAATTGAACTAAATCGGATTGAATGGTTTTTCATAAATTAAATACCCGAACGGGTATCTGAATCGAAAATCGACGGGTTTGGTTCGATTCTAGACCCACAATCGAAAAATTGAAAAAGAACCGAATTTAAATAAAATTTTTAATTTTTTATATTGAATTAATTAAATTAAATTATTTTTTTCTAAACAAATTAGCAAATTAACTAATTTAGTGATTAATGTTTTAACTCCCAAGTCAAGTCCATGCAAACCCAACCCAATTTCTAAATTTAATTTTTTGATTTATTTTTTTGGCCCAATTATTAATTTCATTTTTAGCTCAAGATCTATGACTTTTTAAGTTTTTATCATTCTCTTTCCAATTTCACACTTTCATTCGGTAATTACTGAGTCACCGACCCCAAATTATTTGATAAATTGAAAACATTGCCCAAATCGAAGCTGCCGACTACCGAGTCCGACTTCCCCTCTCCAACTGCCCATCGAAGCCGCGAGCTCCGATCGTTGACCAATAGAAATCTGTTAAAAAATTTAATTATGGTAGCAAATCGAACCGAACACTTTTTTAATTTACACACAGTGTAAACAATGATGTAACTCATGGAATATACACTTAGCATAGTTTTTATTTGGGTAATTAGCACAAATCATCCCTATCGTTTAGGGTCATTGTGCAAATCATCCCTATCGTTTGAATTTTGGCATTTACAACCCTATTTCTACTTTCTTTTGCAGAGTCAATCCTTTTTGTCATTTCTGTTTGTCCAGCCGTTAAATATGGGTCATTGTAGTGCTAAAAGTCTTATTTGCCATCAATTCCAATTATTTGGCCCTTTAAAATCTTAGAGCTAAATATCTATAAATTAATAGCTTTGGCATCAATGGAAACTAATTGCGAATATTAAATAATCTGTCAATTAATGTAGTGAGTCGGGGATGGTATCAAATACGACCAAACGATCATCGGAAAATCTTTGAGTTGTTCTTTAATTTAATGTCACATTGGATCTCATCTCTAACTTTTTGAACTTGTACTTTAGAAAAGTCTCGTAGTCGAATTTATAAGCATTATGTATCACAATTTTTTTAATTTTTTATTTTATATAAAGTGTATCATAAAATTAGTAATATATTACACACATACGTTGGATCTATATGAATTTTTATAATGTATTATCTTATAAATTTAGCGAATAATTAACTAAGCACGTTATGTCCAAGTTGGGATCAACCAAAAATATTATTTAATCGAGGTTATTAATTTATCAGTATTAAATTATCGATGTTTGGCCGTATAAGAAAAAGAGAAAGAAAAAAGAGTGCAAATAAATCAAGAATTGAATTGCTTTACTAATAAATAAATAAAATCAAGAATAGCATGTCCATTCAAATTTAACATTGTTCGACCACTGGGTTTGATCACTTAATTGAATTAAATTGTAGATGAATCTATCAAAACTCGCATGAACCTATCATGAATTGTTCAATGCAGACAGGTTTAGAGCAACCCATCAATTTTTTGATTCAAGGTTTAATAAATAGTATTTATTTGCCTTGATCGCAAGATCTTTAACCAAGTTGATGTTAAATTTAAGTCCTTGTTTGGTACAGATTAAAATCTGATTTTAATCTCAAGTCAAAATCAACAATTAATTTTAACCACACATTTCATGGGATCCACAATTTTTCAACCATACATTCCATCAACTTTTATCAAAATCTACTAAAAATTAATTTTAATCTACAACAAACAGGGGCAAAATATATTTGTCTCGTAAAAATATTGTCATGTCATTTTTCATGATTTGAAATTATAATTCTACTCAAATGAATATTTTGTCTAGAATTGATACATTCGCAACTCCAAAAGTATAAAAATTAACTGGCTTATAAATAAATAAATGAAAACTAATAAAAAGGGCCAAATAATTGGAATTGATGGCAAATAAGCTATTAATATTCGCAATTAGTTTCCATTGATGCCAAAGCTATTAATTTATAGATATTTAGCTCTAATATTTTAAAGGGCCAAATAATTGGAATCAAATAAGACTTTTAGCACTACAATGACCCATATTTAACGGCTGGACAACCGGAAATGACAAAAAGGATTAACTCTGCAAAAAAAGGTAGATATAGGGTTGTAAATGCCAAAATTCAAACGATAGGGATGATTTGCACAATGACCCTAAATGATAGGGATGATTTGTGCTAATTACCCTTTTTATTTTCAATATGTTTGAAAGTACATATTTGCTGTACACATTCAAAAATATCCCTTCCATATATGATTAGACCGCTTAAAAACAGAAGCCTTCTAAAAATGTAATCACTTTATGTGAAAAGGAAAATAAAAAAATCACTGAACCAAAGCTGTTGGGATTTCTTAACAAAAATGATACAGTTGACAGCACAACAACGAAAAACTGGAAGATTCACAAGAAGAAACGAATCCTGTACAAGATGAAATTAAAAAGAAATGGTCAAATGAGCACAATTAAACCCTACAGAGTGACTAAAATCTAAAAACACAAAAACATTTGAAGAGAGCTCTCACCTTTTCACAAATAATGGGCCGGACAGTTCAAAGCATAAGATCGGAACTTTGGAACATTCAGAAGAACAAAGGATTTATGAGGAAGATCTGAAAATTATTAGATGAAAATAGAGTGGTATGGTTAATATTCAAAGTAGTGTGCGAAATCAACAGAACCATAATAAACTTGACAACATCACATAGAAGCCAAAATACACACGGATTTATACATCATTCTTGCCATTTGACAAAACCGATAGAGTTCACAGCACTAATCGTTAGAAGATTGAGAAGAACCAACGAGAGGCAGAATAGGGAGTGACAAACCAAAGTACAGAGAACGAGTCACACAAAACACGAACATGAAATTAATCAAGTCAAATCCATGAGATGAAATATAGAAGAAATAATTCGAGATTTCTATGTTCATTTGCTGAAATTTCTAAAGAAGAAGACATGGAAAAATATGGACAGTCAAATTGCTAGGGTTTATTTTTTGTACAACAAACAATGAGAGGCAGATAAGGGAACGTGATTTTTTTTTAAAAGAAAGGTTCAAATAATAAGTAGCACGAAGAACCAAAATCCAATACAACAAATGAAATATAAAGAACCAAGTGCAGATAATGAGACACACAAAAAACCAATACTCAACAACTCATATGAATTATAGAAAACATATGAAACTAAGAAAACATATGAAACTATAAAGATGAATTTCTAGCAAAATAATCATACAAGAACCCTAGAGAAAGTAATATTGTACGAATTTCTCTGCTAGGGTTTATTTGTTCGACAAAGAACAATGAAAGGTAGATTAGGGAACGAGGGTTTATTTTCAGATAAGGAAATGACAAATAAAAAGTCGCACAAACAAAAAAAATCAACCACAACAAACGAAATATAGGGAGAAAAAGTGCAGATAACGAGACATACATCAACAACCAATAAAACTGAAATGAAATATAGGAAACTATGGAACTATAAACATAATTTTTTAGCAAACTAAAAATTGATGAAGCGCTCAACTTTAGAAAATGGAACCTGAAATTTATGTAGGAAATATTTCAATTGTGAAATCAGGCTATCTGAAGTTGTTGATTCTAGTCACAATTTTCTGTTTCATCCTTCACTTAATGAGGCTGCCAAATAAAATTCCCACACATGGGATAGGCTAAATGCATATTTCTTATCTCCTCCATTTATTATTGAACAATAACTAAAATACTTCAAGTAACATTGACGTTGCTCGTCTTTCTTCCTATTGAAAATTGTCTCTCTCTCAATGCAAGTTATTGTTGTTAACTACTCACTTCATAGCTTACACATGAGATTACTCTATCCATCAGAACGTATTCAGCACAAGTATCATGGTCAATGAAAAAAGAAAAAAAAATCCCATTAAAATCGCTTAATATGCATGAGATATGATCAACAGTGAACATAAATTATTCTTATTCACAAAAAAAGATTATTAACAGAATGTACCAGCTGCAGTTTGCTCAAGACAGTTTGCACAGCTGGAGTTAGCTTACGGTTATGTTAGTTAATTCCACATGTCACACTTGGATTGGTTTTGTAAGAATTAGTTAATCAGTTTGCACAGTTTCCATTCTTTGTATTTATAGAACAATGCAATGTAAATCAAAGCTAAGAATGATAATTCTGATTTAATATACTTTCAATTGATTCTTCACTTCTGTTCAATATGGTATCAGAGCTATAGTGCGCTTCCTCATCTCTGTACTCAACCATTTTCTGAATCATCATGCCAATAGATGCTTCAAATCAGAATCAATCTTCCATATCAATGAGAAATTCCACCATTGATGATGGATCTAGTCCATATTTCATTCACCACTCAGATCACATGGTTATTCTTGTTTCGCAACCCCTGATTGGATACAATTACGCCTTCTGGAGTCAAGCTATGGTGATCACATTGTCAGTAAAGAACAAGCTAGGATTGATTGATGGATCCATATCTAGACCTAAAGGTAATGATGATCTACTTAATAATTGGATCCGCAACAACAACTTTGTGATCTCATGGATCCTTAATATAATCTCGAAAGAAATTTCGACCAGTGTCCTTATTTCGAGTCTGTACATGATATATGGATCGATCTTAAGGAACGATACCTATAGAGGAATGGTCCTCGCATATTTCAGTTGTGACGTGAATTGATGAATCTCACCCAAGGTCAATCATCTACTAGTACATATTTCGCCAAATTGAAAACCATTTGTGGAAGCATTAAGAAACTAGTTGAACACTATCACGTGGAGTATGTTATGTCATTTTTGATGAGATTAAATGACTCTTTTGCTCAGGTCAGATGTCAATTATTGCTTATGGATCCCATTTTCCCTATAAATAAAGTGTTTGATCTTATTTCTCAGGAGGAACATAAATGAATGTCAATGTTAATGCTAGCACTGTTGACTCCATGGCCTTTTATGTAAAAACGATGCCAAGAATCCTAACATAGGATCATCATACAACAAATATCAAAAGAAGAAGAGGTGTATCTGTACTTATTGTGGTTATGCAGGTCATGTTGTGTATAAGAGTTATAAACTTCATGGTTATCCTCCTAGCTATAAGACCAAATAAAAATATATCCCCAACAATCAATCAGGTGCTAATAACCAAGGAAATTATGTTATTGTTAATCAGGTTTCTGAATCTATTTCAGATCAGACAGATGGCAATATTGAGGACTTCATCCAAACTGTAAATCCTGCTCAATATCAACATACGATGAACATGTTGAGCAGCCATTTGGCATTTTGCAAAAATTGATGCAGGAATAGACAACAATTCTGGTCAGGTGTCAGGTACATGCTTTTCCATTTCCTTTAACCCATTACTCAATTCTTCTAGACATTGGGTGGTGGATTCAGGGGCTATAAGTTATATTTGCTTCAATCAGTCAACATTTCATACATCAGTAAATAATGCTATGTTGCATTGCTAAATCATGAAATAATCTTTGAAACATTCACTTGTACTGTGAAAATTATCCATAACTGGTACATGAGATAATGTGTTATTTGTACCACAATTCAAGTTCAATTTGATGTCAGTAAGCTCATTAACCAGGAATTCATCCATAAATGTCAAATTTCTCACTAATACATACATTATCCAGAACCTGCAAAGTTTGAGGATGATTGGCAAGTGTAAAAGAGTGCCTCATTTGTACATAATGAATGTCGTTTCACCCGATTCAATACAAAATAGTTGCAATTCATCTGAGAATGTTTGCATATATGTTTCTTCTATAGTAAATAATGCGACTGCTCACACTTAGCATCAAAGGCCTGGCCATTTATCTTTTTAGAAGTTAGATGTGTTGAAGGATCAATTACATTTGATTTGTAATAAATACAAGAACTATAAATCAGCCCATTGTACTATTTTCCCTTTAGCTAAACATAGAAGACTTACTTTTACATCAAACCGCTTGTCTCCTAATGCTTTTGACAAGATTCATTGTGATGTTTGGGGACCATATCATGTTCCAACACAAGTTGGTTACAGATACATTCTTACATTGGTGGATGATTGCACACGTTTCACATGGGATTATCTGATGAAACAAAAATTAGATGTTGGTTCAATTATTCCTAAGTTCTTCAAGCTGATTGAAATTCGATTCAACAAAGTGATTAAGAAATTCAACTATGATAATGCAACAAAATTACAATTTGCAGAATTATTCAATTCAAAAGGAGTTATTCATCAATGCTCATGTGTAGAGAGGCCTGAACAAAATTCAGTGATTGAGAAAAAGCATGAAATCTTCTCAATATGGCTAGAGCTTTGTATTTTCAAACTTAGTTTCTTATTAAGTTTTGGGAAAAATGTGTCCTTATTGCCACATTTCTTATCAATAGAACACCTTTATCCATTCTACAAAAGAAAACTCCATTCTATCTACTCTAAATTCTCCAGCGGACTACAACCTTCTTCGAGTGTTTGGGTGTCTCTGTTTTGGATCAACTTTACCTTCACATAGATCAAAGTTTTACCTAAGAGACAAAGCTTGTGTATTTGTTGGTAATGTACCGGGCATCAAGGGCTATAAACTATATGACATTGTTTCCAAGTCTTTCTTGATTTTCAGAGATGTTGTTTTCCATAAACAGATGTTTCCGTTTCAATCTATTCGTCATACATCTGATATACTCGATCCATTTCCTAACATTGTATTACCTAAATTGCATCGGATGTTTCCAGCTACATTTCACCTTGTAAAACACTTCATGTAGTACCTAATGAGATTGCCAATAGTCCAAATGATTTGCCTCCTGATCACTTTCAAGATCAATTATCCATTCTTCAATACCTCGTGTTCCTAAAAGATCTATTAGGATCAGCAATGCCCCTTCATGTCTTAGAGATTTTCATTGTAATCTTTTAACAAATATACGGCCACTTCCTAACACTTCTCCTTACCCCCTGAATAAATATCTATCTTATAAAGCCTTTTTCCCTTTACACTGTGATTATCTTTTGACTGTATCTTCTAACTTTGAACCACAATTTTATCATCAAACTGTGAAATTAGATCATTGGAGATAAGCTATGGCAACTGAATTGAATGCCATGAAAATGAATAAGACTTGGTCAGTTATAAAACTACCTAAGGACAAACATTCCACATGTTACAAGTGGATATATAAAATTAAGTATAGATAAGATGGTAGCATAGACAGATACACAACTCGTTTAGTGGCAAAGGGGTACACTCAACAATAGGGGTTTGATTTTATTGAGACTTTATCTCCTGTTACCAAGTTAGTTACAATCAAGGTTCTTCTGGCTATTGCGGCCATTTATAAATGGCATATCACTCAACTAGATGTCAACAATGCGTTTCTCAATGGAAACCTCTTCGAAGAAATCTGTATAGAAAAATCATCCTAACTTTGGTATACAGGAGGAATAGCTGGTGTGTAAAACTCCATAAATCAATTTATGCCCTCAAACAGGCTTCAAGACAGTGGTTTTCAAAATTCTCTAATGTCCTCATCGTTTATGGTTTTCAACAATTAAAATATGATTACTCTTTATTCACTAAAGGTTCTGACAGCACCTTTGTGGCCTTCTTAGTCTATGTTGATAACATTATCATCACTAGGTAAGATCACGGCGCAATCAACTTTTCGAAGGTCTTCCTGCACAACCAGTTTAGACTTAAGGACCTTGGTCAGTTAAAATACTTCATTGGTTTAGAAATTTCCAGGTTACAAAAAGGAATTTTCCTATCTCAATGTCATTATGCACTTCAACTACTTGAGGACATTGGTTTCTAGTTTATAAACCTACTCTATTACCTATGGATCCCAAGATCTGTCTCAGTTCTTTCGAAGGGGCCATTGCTGATGCTTTAATGTATTGAAGGTTAATTGGTCGTTTACTTTACTTGAGCATTTCTAGGCTCGATATTACATTTGCAGTTTACAAGTTTGAGTCAATTGTTTCTCAACCTAAGTAGCCCCATCTTAATGCTGTTCATCATCTCTTACTTTACATTGAGGCTACTTCTGACCAAGGTCTCCTAGTTTCAGCACATTCTTCCTTCCAACTTCGAGCATTTGCAGATGCAGATTGGGGGTCATGCCTTGACTCGAGGAAATCTATCACAGGTTTTGTGTCTTCCTTGGTGATCCACTAGTATCATGGAAAGCTAAGAAACAAACTACATTGTCCAGATCTTCAGTTAAAGCAAAATACCGTGCATTAGCCTCCACAACTAGTGAACTTATTTGGCTTAATCAACTACTTCGAGACTTTTAGGTTTTCACTAATGTTCCTGCTTTGATCTTTTGTGACAATCAAGTGGCAATTCAAATTGTAACACCCTGAAAATTTAGAATAAAATTATTTGTTTTATAAATTTTATTTTATGATTTTTGAAAGTTGAGGGACTAAAATAAAGTATCTTTTAAATTCTTATGTTTTAAATGAGGCAAATATTTAAGTGGTAATTACAGGTAACCCTACTTTTCAAGATGTGAGTTCAAAATTCAGATTTAAAGTTTTAATATTCAAAAATCAGATTTTTTTATACATACACACAGATTTTTTAAATTTAATTAAATATTAATAATATTATTATAAAAATTAATTTATATACACACACCCCTCCTATCAACCCTAAATCACACATCTCTCATTCCCAATCCCCCACCTCCACGCTGTGCCGGCGACCTCTCTCCACGCTACTGCTCCCGCCGACGACGCCTTCTCCTCCCCATCCCTTCCCTTCCACTTCTCCTTCTCCTCCCCACCACACATTGCTCTTCTTCTTTCTCTCTCCCTCAGTCTCTAATCTTCTCCGAAACCACCACAGTCGCCCACCACTACCGCACCGATAAAAGCTCTCCGTTCTCCCCTTTGCACCCCACCTCCACCAACACCGCACTGCACCACCAAAAAAAAAAAAGAATAACAACGGATCTGTACACCACTGGATCTGCACAATGTTGTCGGCCTCTGTACGCCACATCTCCACCAACACCGCACCGCACAACTCTACTGCACCACTCAAGAATTAAAAAAAGAAAAGAAAAGAATAACAACGTTTCTGCACATCGCTGGGTCTGTACGATACCGCCGGACAAGGGTACGCCGTCTCATGTTGGGGTTTTGATGAAGGGTTTGTCGATGAATGCGGTGGCCATGGCTGGGATTTAATTAGGGCTTTTTATATGGATTTTCAGGATATTGAATTTGGTAATCTATGGTGGTTGTTTATGTCGGAATTTCATGTTTCCTTTTATAGGTCTCAGGATATTGAATTTGGTAATCCATGGTGGTGTTGTATGTGAGAGTGGGTGTTGTGTTGTTATTGTTGGTGGCGGTGAGCAGCGTTACTGACGGTGGTGCGGTGCTTTTAGAGTGGTGGAATGTGGTGTGGGTGTTTGTGACAATTTTATTGGTTGATTGAAATTCGTGACCAACTAGGACCGCATAATGGATTAAATGTGACCTTAAAATTCGACAATTTGTGACTAAATATTAATTTCAGCTCTGTGCAAAAATATTTTGTAATCTGTGCTGTCATCGTTTTAAAATAACCTGTGATTAAGAACAGATTTCTGATTTGTGACCTAGACTGTGACCTGTGACTTTGGCTGTGACCTGGACTGTGACTTGTGACCTGGACTGTGACCTGGATTGTGACTTGTGACCTGGGCTGTGACTTGAGTTGTGACCGTACAAAAAATTCATGTCATCGGAATAGGCGTCGGAACCGGAGCAGTCGCCGGAACAGTCATCGGAATCGGAGTGGTCGCCGAAGAAGTCGTCGGAATCGGAGACGTCGCCGGAACAGTCGCCGGCGTGGTGGGGTGGTGGTGGTGGGGGTGGGTTAATTTTATATATATATATTATATATTTACTTATTTATTTATATATTTTTATATATTTAAATAAATAAATAAATATTTATAAATATTTGTATATATAGGTCAAAAAATCTGATTTTTGAAATGTAAAAGTTGTTTTGTTATTTTTGAAATAGGGTAAATATAAAGTAGGGAAAGTGAATTTTTCCCAATATTTAATTGTTTATAGAGTGACCAAAAGTATATCAATATTGTACTAGTTGGATATCTTGTATTTAATCATGGATTTTGGGCTCGAGAAAATGTAAGTTTGAATAAGTTAAACCCAAATTATTTCAATTCAAAGAAAACATATTTAATATGTGATTTTCATTACTTTTTAAGGTAATGCAAATGAATATATTAATTTAATGAAGTTTATCTCTTCCAGTTGCACTGTTGCATGTGCACGTGTATTATTGAATAAAATTTTGCAAGTTTTGTATTATCCCAACTTCTAATACACGTGTCATGCTATAATTGTTTTATTTAAAAAAATTCATTCTTATCAAATTAGATAAACACGATTTATATCACAATTCTATTATGACTCAACTACTATATTTTCCCCTATAAATAGTGTGCCCATATTTCACAATTCACCACACAGAATTTTATACAACAGTTTTCATATAGAAAGCAGTTGTAAATTCTAAATATATTTTTTTATATCAAAAGCTCGTTTCTTCAATCGAGGTAAGATACTTTTGTGCAAAATTGTTTGTTTCCTTATACTTTTATGTTCAGTAATTTATGCATGAATTGTCAATGGGCCTTCGGGTTCTTTAGAAAGAGATAAGAGATCTTTCGGGAATCTAAGATGACCTAAATATGTGTTTCGCTTGGTCACCGAGATACTCCATAAGAGAAGAGTGATACGAAGTGTTATTTTATTGCATATAATTGTATGTGAAAATTGCACGTATCTTGTTGGGTGTTTTTAAAAATACTCACTCTTCCAATTTTTACAGACTAGTTCGGGTCGATTGGAGTTGTGGCGGGATGGTGCGACGGACTGCCAAAGGATTTCACGCTACGAGAATATTAAATTTTATCGCTTTCCTTTTAAAATTCATTAGTTGTTTTGTCCAATAACATTAGTTGAGAATATTTAAATTATTTTAAAGACATGATTTATGATTCAAATTCAAATTTATGAATATTCTATTTATTTAGAAAATCGAATTTTATAATTCCGCATTTTTAGTATATGAAAATTATGTTTGGTAACACCTCAAAATATATGAAATTTTGGGGCGTTACAGTTTGGTATCAGAGCAAAGAGTTTTAAAATCGATTTTCTAGACAAAATTTTTTTTTTGGAGTCACTGTTCACGGATGAACAGTGACGTCAAGTAGAGAAAACTTTTTAAAAAAAAATTATTTATGAACAGTAACATAGGGTGTACTGTTCACGTGAACAGTGGAAATTGATTATTATTATTATTATTATATGAAAGTAACATTTTTATTTTTTGATTTGATGAACAGTAACAATTAAAATGTGTATTTTAGTGATTTGCTTCCTTTCTTTTGCAAAGAATAAATTTTGGATAATGGTAATATAGAATTTAAAATTTAATGCTCACACGTGAAATTTTTTATTAACCTTTGTTGATGTTTTTAAATTTTTTTACAAAAAAAAGAGATTTCATGTTCGATTTATTGTTATAATTTTGTTGGTTTGCATAATTGCAAAGTTAAAAGGCTTTGTCAAAAAGACCTAAACTGTCTAAAAAGAGTTTTGGATTTAAGCGGTCCATTGTGACCCCCTCCTCATCTGGAAGCCTTTTAATTGCGCATTATTCAAATTGATGAGATGAAGAATCCTTGACACGTAGCGCTGACTACTTGACCACTCTCTAATTGATCCCAAGATATGAAATGAAATGTCATTTTTTTAGCATGATTATGAGTTTTCTTACTTTATGTTATGTACTATCATGAGTATGTCAAAGTCGAGTATTTAAAATTTTTCAAGTAGTTGATGTAATTTCGAGGACGAAATTTTTTAAGGAGGGGAGATTGTAACACCCCGAAAATTTAGAATAAAATTATTTGTTTTATAAATTTTATTTTATGATTTTTGAAAGTTGAGGGACTAAAATAAAGTATCTTTTAAATTCTTATGTTTTAAATGGGCCAAATATTTAACTTTTTATAGAGTGATCAAAAGTATATCAATACTGTACTAGTTGGATATCTTGTATTTAATAATGCATTTTGGGCTCGAGAAAATGTAAGTTTGAATAAGTTAAGCCCAAGTCATTTCAATTCAAAGAAAACATATTGGGATAATATGTGATTTTCATTACTTTTTAAGGTAATGCAAATGAATATATTAATTTAATGAAGTTTATCTCTTCCAATTGCATTGTTGCATATGCACGTGTTAATTTGAATAAAATTTTGCAAGTTTTGTATTATCCCAACTTCTAATACACGTGTCATGCTATAATTGTTTTATTTAACAAAATTCATTCTTATCAAATTAGATAAACACGATTTATATCACAATTCTATTATGACTCAACTACTGTATTTTTCCCTATAAATAGTGTGCCCATATTTCACAATTCACCACACAGAATTTTACACAACAGTTTTCATATAGAAAGCAATTGTAAATTCTAAGTATATATATTTTTTTATATCAAAAGTTCGTTTCTTCAATCGAGGTAAGATATTTTTGTGCAAAGTTGTTTGTTTCCTTATACTTTTATGTTCAGTAATTTATGCATGAATTGTCAATGGGCCTTCGGATTCTTTAGAAAGAGATAAGAGATCCTTCGGGAATCGAAGATGACCTAGATAGGTGTTTCACTTGGTCACCGAGATACTCTATAAGAGAAGAGTGGTACGAAGTGTTATTTTATTGCATATAATTGTATGTGAAAACTGCACGTATCTTGTTGGGTGTTCTTAAAAATACTCACTCTTACAATTTTTACAGACTAGTTCGGGTCGATTGGAGTTGTGGCGGGATGGTGCAGCGGACTACCAAAGGATTTCACGCTACGAGAATATTAAGCTTTATCGCTTTCCTTTTAAAATTCATTAGTTATTTTGTCCAATAACAGAAGTTGAGAATATTTAAATTATTTTAAAGACATGATTTATGATTCAGATTTAAATTTATGAATATTCTATTTATTTAGAAAATCGAATTTCATTTATAGTATATGAAAATTATGTTTGGTAACACCTCAAGATATATGAAATTTTGGGGTGTTACACAAATTGTCTCTGATCCCATCTTTCATGAGCGTACTAAACACATAGAGATATATAGCCATTTTGGTCGAGACAAGATCACTGACGATTTCATGAAGATGCTACCTATTCGCACTCATCATCAGTTGGCATACATTTTCGCCAAGGCTTTGCTTGTATCACTCTTGTTTCCATTAATGACTATGATGTCTGTTATTAATCCCCATAATACATCTTGAGAGGGAGTAACAGAATGTACCAATTGCAATTTGCCCAAGACAGTTTGCATAGCTAGAGTAGCCCGCATCATTCTTGTTATGTTAGTTAAGTCTACGTGTCACACTTGAATTGATTTTGTACAGCTAAGAATTAGTTAATTAGTTTGCATAATTTCCATTCTTTGTATTTATAGAACAATTTTATGTAAATCAGAGCTAAGAATGATAATTCTGATTCAATAGACTTTCAATTGATTCTTCACTTCTATTCAATAATTATACCTGACTCGGGATCTGGCATCTATAATTTGTGGAAGATCATAAACATCATTACAAGGACTTTTAAAATTCTAAACCTTTACATTAAAAACAAATCTAAAAATATGCACACAAAAATGCAATAAAACCCAAGAAAATCACCCCAAACACAAAAAACATAGTGATATGTACATATATATCACAGTTTGACCGAAAGGTAGTAGTCATAGAACGACATCGGTAGAAAATGGTCAAGGACCAATCAGACGAAGATTAGGGAAAGATAGTTCAATAAACCCAAAAACAGGTAAGAAATCACATTGTTACAAGTAGAAATCGTACAAAGAACCGAAAGGAAAAAAAATTAATCAAATACATAAATGAAACAAAATTACCAAGTCAATCTGAAAATGTGGAAGAATGATATGAAATTCCTAGAGAGTCGACTCGTGCGGTTAAGCATGCAAAACGAAAGAGAAAGAAAGGTTAAATGTCAATTGTTTTCGAGTGAGAGACGAAATGAAAGAGTAGGAAAGGGAATTGGGCCTAATAGAGTGAAAAACATCTACCTCGGGCTATCTTGCGATACCCTCTACAGCTTGACCCGTAGCAGTCCCTTGAACTAAATGAATAATGGACTATTTAGGGAAAATGTATTGTATGAACAGTGTGCAAAAATTTGGAACTCAAGAATGAATACTAATTTTGGATGGCCTCTTTTAAGGTAGAGGTGATATATGGAGAGAAAAAAGAAAAAGGTAAGATACGCATTCCTAAGATGAGTACCAAAACAAAGTTTATCTTTTTACTGTTATAAAAATATGATGTTCGCGTAACTATACAGATGGGATCCTGGATAGGGTCGTAGATGAAAATATTAATATTTCCAATGTCTACATTATGCCCTTGTTTGGTGGAGATTAAAATCGGATTATTATTATTATTATTATTATTATTTTTTAATTAAAATTTTGGATGGCCTCTTTTAAGGTAGGGGGATGGGAGGGAGGTAAGACATGCATTCTTGGGAATAGTACAAAACAAAATTAACTTTTTTAATGCATAGGGAGAATAGATGGCTGTTGTTTATACTTGAGTCTGGGAAATCTTTTACGATTTATACATACATACACTAAAAGATTTCTTACCAATGTACTAGAGTCCATTCTTACCGTTCCTTATGGATTATAAAAATATGGTTTTTACATGATTATACTGATGGGATCCTAGATAGGGTTGTAGATGAAAATATTAATATTTTTTTATATTTGAATTATGCCCTTGTTTGGTGGAGGATTAAAATCAGATTTTTTAAAATAAATTTTGATAAAAGTTGATGAAATGTGTGGTTGAAAAGTTGTAAATCCTATAAATATGTGTTTGAAATTAATTATTGATTTCAACTTAAATATATATTTTAAGCCCTACCAAACATGGCTTATGCGTCATAACAAATTGGTGGAGATTAAAATTAGATTTTTAGTAGACTTTAATAAAATTTGACGAAATATGTGGTTGAAATGTTGTGGGTTATATGAAATATGTGGTTAAAATTAATTGTTGACTTTGATTTAAATTGAAATCTAGATTTTAATTCTTATCAAACATGGACTAAATAAAATTATAATTGACACCAGTTAAGACTCATATGCTTTGATCTTTTAAATATAAAAATATGATGAATTTTCAGGTCGTTACATGTTGTATATACGTATCGTTATTTTTTACCGAATCTGTGAATTGAGATTTTGATATTTTTAATTGAGATTGTATAATGTAGTTGTTGGTATTAATACGAAGTTAATGTACTAATCCTCAATTATCGCGTTTATAGTCAATTCTTGGTTTATGTTAATAATCGATATTCCTTAATTTTGTCTTTTGATATAAATTAATCATTTTTTTAATCAATGAACGATGTAAATAGACAAATAATGCAATACAAAACTAGAATACTACAAAAGATTGCACTAACATAGAAATATCCCTATCTCATATAGGATTTAGTGTTGTTGGTTATTTGAGTTAGAAACATAATTTACTCTCGAAATAAACACAAATCTAAAAAAAAAAAAAATTAAAAAAAATCCTAATATAATTAGCTAGATAATAGGTTGACAATCAAAATATTAAGAGTCTTGTTTGATACCCATTTTTCTGCAAAAAGTGCATTTTGGTATAGTGATTTGATAGAAAATATGTAATTGAAAACAAGGAAAAAAATTTGAATTTAAATGTAATATTATTTTATTGAAAAATGTACGGTTGAAAGAAGAAAGAAAAATGTATTTTGAGAAAAAAAAAAGAATCAAACAAGGTATAAAATTTAAATATAACAATTATTTTGTTCAAACTGAACATATATAATTTTGTTGTAAAAATTAGCAATATTCACCAAATAATATTGTGACCAAATTTTGTATAATTCAAAGGAAGAGCATGAGTTCAAATTTTTAGAATTGCATTAAACTCGCTAAAATGTAATATTTATTATTCTGGTAGATTTAGAATCAAATTCAAGAAGTACTACAATGGTCAAGCTCTCACTATCCTAAAGAGGGGTCACGGTTTCGAATTACCTCCCCGTCCCATTTAATTTTGGTAAAAGGTAAAAATTAAAGTATTAAAAATCTTACACAATAAAAATGGTGGGAAAGAGATACGATTATAGGACCTCCTATATAAATATAGGAGCTCTACACAGTTGAGCTATAAGAAACATTTGAAGAAAAAACAAATTATCAGGTATATAATTTAAAAAGGTTATTCATTGTCAACCAAAAAAATTGTTCTCGGCGGATCCGGCACGGGCGGCCGCGAGGGCTCACCGAGTGCTGGGTCCGCCCGTGTCAATATATTGAAGCTACATTTAATCATAATGAGTTATATCCATGTATTCATCACCTCTGTAAAATTCTGGGAACTTACTGTTGTGAATCTCATTAAGGTTTAACAAAAATTCGCCATACTCGCTTGGAAGAGAGAGAAAAAAGAATGACATCAGCAGCAGCAAGAGGAATAAATTAAAATATTCAAGACAATTTTCAGAATTTGAAAGAAGAAAAATCAGGAAATGAAAAGAATAAAAAATTAAACTAAAGGTAAAAAATAAAACTCTACAGAAATATAATAAACCTCAATATAATCATCACATGAAACCTAAAGAGCAAATAGATTTGTAGGGATTTCTCACCATTTGGCTTACGAGCAAGGTACGGTTGATATCAAGAAACCTAATTATTTTCATAATCATGCTGTATGTACATTTTATTTTACATAGGGTTGGACAAAACTCCCGAATCAAATCGGATCCGAATTGAATTGAACCGGATCGAGTGGTTCTTCATAAGTTAAATCCCTGAACGGGTACCTGAAATGAGAACCGACGGGTTCGGTTCGGTTCGGTTCTAGACCCAGAATCGAAAAAACCGAATTCAAATAATTTTTAAATTTTTTTTATATCGAATTAATTAATTTTTTTTAAAAACAAAAATTAACTAAATTATTGATTAATGTTCTAACTCCCAAACCAAGTCCATGCCTAGCTAGCCCAACCCAACCCAACCCAATTTCTAAATTCAATTTTTTGATTTATTTTTTTGGCCCAATTATTAATTTCATTTTTAGCCCACGATCTAGACTTTTTTAAGTTTTTATCATTTTCTTTCCAATTTTACATTTTCATTCGATAATCACTGAGTCACTGACCCAAAAATCATTTGATAAATTGAAAACTTACATTTACATGCCCAAATCGAAGCTGCTGATTACGGAGTTCGACTTTTCCTCTCCAACTGCCTATCGAAGCCGCGACCTCCGACCAAGACCACCGATTGTTGACCAATAGAAATTTGTTAAAAAATTTAAGTATGGTACTGAATATGATGTTCGCATGACTATATAGATGGGATCCTCTATAGGGTCGTAGATGAAAATATTAATATTTCCAATGTCTGAATTATGCCCTTGTTTTGTGGAGATTCAAATCAGATTATTATTTTTATTTATTTTTTCTAAATTTTGGATGGCCTCTTTTAAGGTAGGGGAAGGGAGGAAAGACACGCATTCCTGGGAACATTACAAAAACAAAGTCTCCTTTTTAATGCATAGGAAAAATGGAGGGTCATTGTTGATGGTTGAGTGTGGGAAATCTTTTATGATTTATACATGTAGACACTAAAAGATTTCTTACCAATGTACTGGAGTCCATTCTTACTGTTCCTTACTATTATAAAAATATGGTTTTTACATGATTATACTGATGGGAACCTGGATAGGGTCGTAGATGAAAATATTAATATTTTCTATGATTGAATTATGACGAGTAAAAACTTTCATTAGCCACTGAACTTATCACACTGTCATGTTGTGGTCGCTAAACTTTACTTTGTTGCTCAACAATCACTGAACTTACAAAAACACCGCTCCATCCATCACCTCTCTCTCCGGCTTTTTGAACCCGTCCCACGTGGCTAGACGGCAGTCGACGTGGCCGTCGACGACATCAATTCCAGCCACGGTGGACACGTTTTTAACATAAAAACATGACTCCCGGACATTGCCCATCCATAAGCTAAGCCCCAATTCGAAAATTGATTGCCCTAATTCCTCCCACACGCTCCTCCAAAACCCTCCCCCAAATCGATTCGGTGAACACTTTGCAGAATTTCATCTCCTTCACAGCAACACCAGCCTCTTCTGCCTGTCTTTGTCGTCCCAGAACACCTAAACCAAACTAATTGTGCACACCATCCCACTAAACTGAAGACCAAGGTAAATTAATTTATTCTGTAACGTAACTTCCTTTGAATGAGATTTGTGTTGAAGCTGGTAGCATATAAAATGTGTTGAACAGCCGGCCCATGTTATTGAATAAATTGGATGTTGAATTTGAAGTGAATTCCACTACAGCACTACCTTGTTAAGTATGATATGCTGGCCAGTGTCTACTTTTGTTTGAGGAGGCTGCAAACTGGTACTCTTAGCCTCGAGAAGAAATTAGCATTTTTCCATGTGTACAAAAATCTTCCCAAAGAATTTCACATTAATGGAAAAATCCCCCACCCCCTACTATGAGTTGTTTGATGAAATTTAGCAAAATTGTACGTGTAAAAGTGCTCAAGAAATTATTGAAGTCTTGTACGCAGATTCTATTGCATCAGCCTGCTTTCGGTTTAATTATTGAATACCAATATATTTGAATGAATAATGTTTTCCTCAATCAGTAGTAGGGCTGTCCATGGGTCGGTTCGGTTCGGTTCTGAAGATACCCGAACCGACCCAAAACTTTCGGGTATTTAATAAATGGACCCGTCGGGTCCAAATATAATTATGGAACCGTTCGGGTTCGGTTCCGTTCGGTTCGGTTAGTCGGTTCGGTTATTCGGTTCCGTACCATAATTAAATTTTTTAATATTTTCAGCAACACTACATAAATACAATTAATAACATTTCATTCGTAACTTTTACAAATTAACGTAGCCCAATTCAAAAAAATATACAAAACTAGCCGTCCAATAAGATTAATTTAATGCATACAAATACCAAAAAGTAGATATTAATATTACAGCAAAACTACATAAAGTATATTCATTTGCTTCAAATTAAAATGGGCTAATGGATTTTAAAATGATTTGGGCTTAAAAATTAAAATTATGAAATAATCTAATTTATTCAATTAATTTGCTAATTTGTATAGGAAAAAAATAAAATAATTTAATTAATTCAATATAAAAAATAAAAAAATTATTTAGTTTCGGTTCTTGTTCGGTTCTTCGGTTCTTGGTCTAGACCCGAGACCCGACCCAAACCCATCGGTTCTCGATTCGGGTACCCGTTCGGGTATTTAATTTATGAAGGGTTCGGTTCGGTCCGGTTCGGTTCGGGACTTTTGGACACCTCTAATCAGTAGGTTCTAGCATGCTTTCTTACTTATTGTTGTGAAGTGAATATTTGACAGTCATTTTGTTGAACCAATTGATCTAAAATCTTAAGCTTTAGATTGGGCCATATGTATATAATTTAGATATTGGCATCAACACATTCTTGTCTTTACCTATCTAAGACTGGTTCCTGATGGACACACTTCTAATGGGGGGAAAAATAATGTAATATCAACTTGAAATTTTGATAGCTTTTCAGAACAACATATGCGTTCTTGAGCATTCCCTGATGCATGTTATCTGCTCTCTGTTTACTATAATTTTGAGTTGGAAAGATTGAAGGTTGTTTCCCACAAGATAGATGAGCATTTTATCATCTGCAGCAATTAAACTTCATTGCCTTTTTCAACCCCATGGCCCATGCTACCGTTTCTGATTTTTATAAAATCTTATAGTATAGTGCTTAATCCCCCTCCATAAAAATACTTTATCTTCTATTAGGTTCTTAAAATGCTCAGATGATTTTGATATCCCAGGATTCAATTGAGGAACAATATCATTATCAGCTGTTAAATATTCCTTGTTGAAACTTGCTGAAAATTTTACTGTAACACAATTGGTATTATCTATACTTTTTGAAATTAAGTAGAAGTTCAGTTAGATTGCAGTTACACTTGAGTGAAATTTGTGAACATTGTTATTTCAGATATGCACCTGCAACCCAGCTTTGGCAAGGCAGACTCCATGTGATGGGTAGCGCAAAGAGAACCGGCATACACTTGGATTAGAGCACTGGAGTATTGCTGTGAAAGATGGCAAAGCTTTAGAAAAGGACTGGAAGTCTGGAACGAACCCAAGATTCCAACCCTACATTGATCCCAAATTTCCAATTAATTTAATTTGCGAAGGGGGAAATCACCCTAGCCCAACCACTTTCGCGCACGGTGAATTTGTTCTAGCTATTGTCCTAGAAAGAATTTTGTTGTATTTGTCGAATTATGTTTGTTGTAAGACTTCACTTGCTGTTCGTTTTAGTAGTTCCATTATATTGTAATGAAACTTTTATATATGTAAGTTGAGCACTGAAAATCTGATAAAGTTGCTTTTAATAAAGTTTAGCTTAGCTTTTATATTCTTCCTTTGAACAATGGTGTTGCTAGTTCTTTCGCAAGATAGGACCCCTTGCAATGGACTATGAACAATATTCAAACTGTTATCCCAGATGCTGGCTGCCCAAACTGTTAACCAAACAGACAGTTCAAACACTTTTTAAAGACTGAAATATATATCTAAGATTGCATTATAGATTGATAACAGACGATTGATAACAGATTGATAACTGAGATTTGCTGGAAGAACATTTGCATCTACATTCCCTTCTCACAGACGATTGATAACATATTCGACCTTGGATGCATTACAAAAGAAAACAGTGGAATTGTTTTACAATTGGTTTACAAATTTAAAACAAATAAATTCAATAATCTGAAAACCACAAATGTTTTTTTGCTACTTAAATTACTACACTGTGCTTTCTTTGTGGTATTAATGGAAGTTTTTTTGACGTTATTTGCGTCGTCGAGATGTTATGTTTTTTGTTCAATCACTGGGAATAATGCAAACATGGCGTATCCATTTAAATGTAATATGATGCATTAGAACTCTGCTGCATCAGATTGCATTTAACTGGTGCAATATGATGCATCATACTGTTGATGCATCAGGTTGATACCGGTATAGTTGATTGCCCGTATCAATTTCCTACTACAATCATGTATATCAATTTTTCATTCTCTTCACTCAAGTTGTTCTTGGATTGTCTGCCTCATCAAATAGCCACCAGCAACCTCCATCATCACTATAACCAGCAATTATCATATAAAAAACACTAACAGATTAGTATTTAGGAATAAATCCTTAAAACACATGAAGGATTAAATTCCATTCCATTCAATTATAGTTGCAATACACATTCAACACAAGCCACCAATTTTTCCTACTACAATACAAGGAAAATGTTAATGTGGTGGCACCAATATTGAAGACAATTTTTCCTACTACAATTTTTCCGGTCTGTCATTGCATGAAGACCAGCAGCAACCCAATTAATAGCCTTATATACAACCAGCAGCAACCCCTTCAACATGGACTGCGATGACAGGAAAGTTTAGCATCAGCTGCTGGTATTGAAGGCAGTATGACCATCACAACACAAGCAAATGGAGATTGTTAAAATCATTAGAAAAAGGTCATTAGAAAACCTTTTCCTCAAGAGCTTATTTACTTAATTCACCATCTCTCATCTTCTCCATCATACTTGATAGCATCAAAGAAGCAGAACTCTTCATTTCACTAGACTTTTCACTGATATCTCCCCGAGGATCTGCACTGGTTCTCAAATCCATAGAGGCCAAGTTGACAGGTTCAATGCATTCTGTGATCAGCAAATCTTCATTAGCATGAGATGAAGAACATCTTCTTTCACCAAAGTGCTCAAGGGATGCATGTTTAGAAATATGCAATCCATTTTCAGACAATGAATTGCCAGCTAAATACCCGGATATTTGCTATCGCCATCAACTACATTAGAACACGGACTTCGGTCTCCAGCTATTTGACTGTCAGGAGATAACTTCGACTTTGCATGATCGTGCGTGCAAATTTCATCAATTACAGGGGTGCTTCTTTCTGGAGAATCAGTACACGAGACCAAGTCAGATCTGGACATATCTCCAGGAGCTACACTAGCAAATAGATTCATTCCAATATCATCCTCAAGTGACATAGATAAATTTGCTGCAGAAGACTTTACACAGCTCTCAATCAAAGCATTTATAAAGTTGATAGATGCTTCACAGTTCACACAACTTCAAGTAATTTCTTTTCGAGGCCTCAATGATTCTCCTGGATACTTCAGTAGCTCTAATTTGCTCTTCACGAGGAAGAGGCTGCGACTAAGCGACCCAACATTTCATCGTAGCCATTCATCACTTCCTTTCACTCATTGCTTTGCCAAGATTCCGTGTTCAGGTCTGAATTTGATAGATGGGCATTTCTCATTTCCTTCAGATTACCATAAATCTGATCGTCTTTCTCTGAATTCGATGCCAATCCAATCGCCCAATGTGGAAGAATCGAATTGAGGGAAATCGATCTAGGGCATCTTAGAAATGGAGTTAGGGAGAAAAGGAGTGGAATCGTGTTTTTCATTTGAAATCGTGTCCACCATGGCCGAGTTTGATGCCGTCGATTGCCACATGGACTACCGTCAAGCCACTTCAGACTCTTTCAAACGGCTGGGACGTGGGTGATGGATGGAGTGTGTAGTTTGTAAGTTCAGTGACCGTGGGATAGCAAAAGAAAGTTCAGTGACTACAACGTGACATTGTGCTAAGTTTGGTGAGTATTCAAACTTTTTACTCGAATTATGACCTTGTTTAGGGACGGATTAAAATTAGATTTTTTAAAATAAATTTTGATAACACTTGATGAAATGTGAGGTTGAAAATTTGTAAATCCTATGAATATGTGTTTAAAATTAATTATCGACTTTAACTTATATTAAAATCTATATTTTAAGCCCTACCAAACATTGCTTATATGTCATAACAAATTTAGGGTCTATTTGATTGCAAGAATGGAATTTGGGTGGAAAGAAAATGAATTTCAGGGAATTGCATTGCTTAGAACTTGTTTTGTCAATTAATTATGTTTAATTGATATAATTTTTCACTTGGAAAATATTGTAATTTTGGATCTTTTGGTAATCGTTTGACTTTATTTTTCATAGAAAGTATTCATTAAAGGGATGTAATTTGTTACAATTGGGGATATAATTTGTTTCTATTGCAAATAATAATAATAATAATAATAATAATAATAATAATAATAAGTTGTCTAGAAAAACTTTTCCCACCAAACCCATAGGAAAAGCTTTTCCTCAAAAACCAAGAAAATGTGGAAAATCAATTCTATGAAAAATTTAGTCAATCAAACAAGCAAAAATGTAAAAATAGATTTTAATTTCCATGTTCCATAAAAGAATGAGCAATCAAACAAGACCTTAATGTCATTCCAAAAATTGTTTAGCTTTAGATTATATTTTATAAATTGTGAGTCCAACGAAACGCGTGAATAAAATATATGTTTGACCAGCTTAAATTCTTTAAGTCCATATTTTGCTCTGCCACGTGGATTGCGTAACCGCGTGGATTTCGTAAACAATTTCTTGACTATTTCTACCCCTTGTTCGTGGAAATTCATTACTAAAAACGAAAATTGAATAACACGGCAGATGAAAGTTCCTAAAGCATGAAGGAGTCAATGTAATGATCTACTTATTTTCTTGCCCATTTTCTAGGCCACTTGTTCCTAATGTCCCTCCAATCAAATTGTTCATCTCATCTCAACTCTTGATTAATGAAGTCAATCCCTTATCCCTGCAGTGTAAATCATTATAAAGACATATACTGTCCTCTTCTTCACAACTTCAAGCTTCATTACAGAGAGGGAGAGGGAGAGAGAGAGAGAGAGAGAGAGAATGTCTCATTTGCCAAAGAAGAGCATAATGCACTTCATTCATCCTGGCCATCAATTAACAGCAACTGATGGCCATGATGAACGATATCGTTGTAATGGATGTAAAATTCTTGGAACCGGACAAAGATACCGGTGCCACGGATGTGATTTCGACTTGCACGAATACTGTGGAACATGCCCCAAAACCCTCTCTTCAACCATGCACCAACATCCCCTCACCCTTGTAATTCGACAGCCACAAAGCGCACGACAAAATATTCGTACCTGCGACCTGTGTTCCGATCCTGTTAAGGGCCTGTTCTACAGATGCAAGGATTGTGATTTTGACGTGCATCCACTCTGCACACAATTTCCAAACAAATTGCAGCACGCTCTCCACAAAATCCACCCCTTGACACTGGAATCCAACTCATCACCTGGATTCTGTGCTGTCTGTAAAAATTGCTGCAAGGGTTGGCGTTACAGGTGCCGGCAATGTCATTTTGACATACACCTGGAGTGCATATTAGTACCTATTGTGAAGTGCCCACAAAAGCCCCTACAGAATTCGCAAACTACTCAGCGTGGAATCCCCATGTTTGACCAAGGCATTCCTTTTCGCCCCCCACCGCAATACAGTGGTTATTATGGCTATGGATTCCCCTATGGCTATGGTTATGGCCCTGGACATAACATGTACAATGGTCAGATGTATGGGCATCCGGTGTATCCCAACAATTTTGTGCAGCAGAATCAAGTGGCGGAGCGTGGTGCTGGTAATCTTTTGGGGCAGATGGTGTTTTCGCTTGTAGAACAGCTTGGATTCGGAGTGTTATCTAATATGATATTTGGAGTGGATTTGGGTTCTTTTTTTGCTTAAAGTTCTTGTAGCATTTACCATGCTTTTGCTGTGAGCTTTCTTTCAATTCTCATCAATGTAGACATGTTCAATAAATATATTTCAGTTATTTCATTTTTGATTTAGTTAAACTCTTACAAATTAGTATAATTTCATTTTTCTTCTCTTTTAGTTTTATTAGTGATATTAACAAAAAAAATAAAAAAAAATGACGCGTTTAGAGGATAGATGTACTTAAATTTCTATGGCAATTTATGTGAAAAAATAAAATAAATAAAAAATCTTTGCTCACATAGGATTGTGTCAATAAACACTAGTAATTTTCTTTGTTAGGTGACATTACTAATCACAAAATGTTGATGCAGAAGAGGTAACGAAAATATGTGAAGTTGCTAGTTGGTGCATACAAGATGAGGAAAATCTTAGGCCATCAATGGGCCAGATCGTTCAGATTCTTGAAGGCGTCTTGGATGTGAACTTGCCTCCAATCCCACGATCTCTTAAATTGTTCGTCGAAAGTCAAGAACAGATAGTGTTCTTCACCGATTCCTCCTCCGGCCAGAGTTCTCAAACGCTTCGCGGACTTCCTCTCAATCCAAGAGAACCACATCAACAAATTAGTGCGTTAAGATTGAAATAATTATAATTGTTATACGTATATTATTCCTCTGATTGGATAACTACAAAATTTAAATAATTTGTTACGCGTATTAGATAGGTGTATATTCAACCTTAGTTGTATTAATTGCCAAAAACAATACTGAGATTTTTAGGTCTCCACGTAGAAATCATGCGGACGTATGGATTAATTGAAATACATTTACAAGTTGAAGAGGGACGTGATAGCCTTGCATCCAAAATTATGTCAAAGGGGGGAGAAGAAAACTTGGAAGCATAAACATACGTACATAATTGTAGGACTTGAATGAAGACAAACGTAAAGCCGTGGTTCTATCCTGAAAACGGCACACATGAATGTATTGACTTGGTCTTCTTTTTCCTCCTTAAAAAAAGAAGCTATGTCAAAGTCAATAATTAATTTTAATTATGCATTTTATGAGATTCACTATTTTTATTAATTTTTTAACAGCACATTCATTAGAATTTTCATGGTGGATAATTAATTAATTATTTAATAACATATTGTACGAGTTATAGAATATGAATATTGTGATTCCAAAAAATCCGCTAAGTACTCGATGATGGGTAGAAAACAGACTTCTTGCAAAATAATAATAATAATAATAATTACGAAAACGTGTATGTGGAAAAAGAAGTTGTTTTAAAATTTGATTTGAAAATTAGCGATTTATTGAGCAGAAATAGGAAGGAAAAAAGAAGTCGCCAGACGTTAAGTAAGACCCAAAAACATTTTGATTTAGCGCAACTGGTTCCAAAGTTCCAGCATCAGTCAAAGATGACAACTAAGCCAGTGCATATGTAGCAAACCTCTAACTTTTATTCTAGGGGTGGATCCAGGGCCGGAAGCGCTAGGCCATAAATTTTGGGAAAATTACAAAATTCCAGGCATTTGAAGATAACAATTCAAAATTTAGGATTGAAGTTTCATTATTCAAAAATCAGGTACCAATATAATACAAACCCTAACATTTTTCATCTCCCTCTTTTCTCTTACCATTTTCCTTCTCTCTATATATTATCCCGTCTCTCTATCAGAGGCACCACCGATTCCAACGCCACCGTTGGCAGCGTTCATGACGGCGACGACGCTCTGAAGCAACCTCACCGGCGACGATTCTGTTTATCTTTTCTCTCTCTACTCCTCTGAAGCAACCTCACTCGTTGGCTCCGTCGCTCTTCGATATATGAAATATATTTTACAATGAAAGAATATATGTGGTTTTTGTTGCAAAGAAAATAAAATAATGCAAATTTTATAATTGGGAGGTAACGTAAATAAAAATCATATGATACTCTACATGCAAGACGGAAAACACCCGCTTTCTAGCAACTATCAAGGTTTCAAGTTCTTTTTACTATTATTCATCATCTTTTTTCACTCAAAAACAAGATGTAGAAATTTTACAGCACTGTCATCAAATAAGCTCTCTTTCTCAATTTTTTTGTAAAATTATTTAATAAGTTCAATAATATTTTCAAAGCTGTTTTAATGAAAGGTTTTGAAAATGGGCCCAATTTATATCATCATTTTGCAAGTCAATTTCGAATAACGTCTTGATATCATTTTGAAGTGTTAAATTTATTTTCTTTAATGCACCTTTCAATTTGTAAAATTGACGAGATCACAATAGCAATTTAAAAATGGTTGGCTTATTTTTTAATCTATAGTTTCCGATCTTCAAGGTAGGTTCTTGGTATGTTCAAAGAATTTGCGACTAGCTTTGTGACGTATATTTCTACATGAAAAAAACTATTAAACATAGGACCCAAAATAGTTAGTCAATAATGATTGCTCAAAATGATTGTTTTATTTTGTACCGCTAATTTCAATGTCAACTTAAGTCCCTTGTATGGTGGAGATTAAAATTAGATTATTAGTAGATTTTAATAAAAATTGATGAAATATGTGCTTGAAATGTTGTGGGTCATGTGAAATTTATGGTTAAAATTAATTGTTCACTTTGATTTAGATTGAAATCTAGATTTTAATCCTTATCAAACATGGACTAAATAAAATTATAATTGACACCAGTTGAGACTCATATGATTTGATATGTTAAATATAAAAATACGATGAATTTTCAGGTCGTTACACATTGTATATACGTATCGTTATGTTTTACCGAATCTGTGAATTAAGATTTTGATATTCTTAATTGAGATTGTATATTGTAGTTGTTGGTATTAATACAAATTTAATAAACCAATCCTCAATTATCACGTTTATAGTCAATTCTTGGTTTATGTTAACAATCGATATTCCTTACTTTTTTCTTTTGATATAATTTAATAAATTTTTTTTCTATGAATCCTAATATAATTAGCTAGATCTAGATAATAGGTTGACAATCAATTCAGTAACAAAAAAATCAACTACCACAAGATTTTAACTAAAAGGGAGCAATCATCAACATCGTTTCATTGTAATCATAGCAACTAAATGTTGAGGTTATCATGTTATTATCAAAAAAAATACAAGATAAAGCCGTAATATATAAGCAGGATAATTTGAAACTAAAGTTGATATAACCCTTTATCTTGAATCCCCAATCCTTTCGGACGTCACCTTATTCTTCTTCGAAATTATCAAAAGCCATCAAGAATTTCTTGTAACTTTGCTATAAAGAAAATTGATGTTTTATATTTGGAATCCTCTTCTACGATTTTCTATTGTAGAGTATGGAATCCCTCCTTTATTTGACCTAAATATGATATTTAGATGGATTAACATTGGTGTACAGGTAGGGGTTCACACACAAACAGGGGTGGGTGGGTATTTTTGGAGTGATTTTTTAATGAGACAGGTCCCATCATGTGAGAAGCTCGGCCCTGCCAGGGCTTTTACAGGCCTAGCAGAGTAGCATAATTCTATTTAAATAGAGGTTCACTTGTCTTGCAAATCGTATTTCAAAAATCCCCAAGTGTACTTGATTTAGGAAACAAAGCTTTCTAAGCTCATTTTCGAGCCGCCCCCTTCCCCCCTCCTTTTTTTCGGAGGAAATTTGTTTTAGAATAGTGATTTTTTTTTTTTTTTTAAAGAATGTGTGATTAAAAAATGGGAAAAAAATTATGCCTTACGAGTAAAATTATTATATGGGAAAATGTGCGATTGAAAATAAACTTTGGAAAAAAGGAGCTCAAACAAGGTCTAAGCTTTATCTCGGACGGGTCTCGCTTGCGGCCTCAGTGAGACCAACAACTAATAATTTTAGCCTCCACTACAACAACGCTAAGTTTATTGTTGTCACAGTCCCTTATTTTTCAAACTTGCGCAATTTGGTCTCTGGTCCCTAGTTTTCATACAGGTTTAATCCCTAACTTTAAATTCGAATCAGGTCTTACCACTTCCAAATGCGTCCGAATTGGTCTTCTAAAGCGTTGAGAATGTTCAACGTGGTCTCCAAACTTCTCCATCTATAAACCATCTGTAAATTATTTGTGTTCTAATTGACAAGGAGTGTAGACACAAGAAAAGCTCTATTTGTCTATGCACCTTGATCTTACATAAAAATGTGATTATTGCATAAGTCAATTATGTTCTCGTTCTGTCAATTAAATAAATATTAATACGACCGTGAACTTAATTTCAATCATACAACGTACAATTAAATAAAAAATGACAACTATTGCTTCTTGAATCAGAGGCAATATAACATTAAAATCAAGACTTAATTCAAGTGGTAAGGGCAAAATTTTAATATATTGATGATGGAGTTCGAAGCTCCTTTTAGCTAGATAATAGGTTGACAATCAATTAAAAAAAAAAAAAAATCCTAATATAATTAGCTAGATCTAGATAATAGGTTGACAATCAATTCAGTGACAAAAAAATCAACTACCACAAGATTTTAACTAAAAGGGAGCAATTTATTGCATTAAAGAATCAACATCGTTTCATTGTAATCCTAGCAACTAAAATGTTTAGCTTATCATGTTATTATATATATATATATATATACACAAGATAAAGCTGTAATATATAACTCTTTATCTTGAATCCCCAACTATTTCGGACGTCACCTTATTCTTCTTCAAAATTATCAAAAGCCATCAAGAATTTCTTGTAACTTTGCTATAAAGAAAATTGATGTTTTTATTTGGAATTCCTCTTCTATGATTTTCTATTATAGAGTATGGAATCCCTCCTTTATTTGACCTAAATATGATATTTAATTAGAGGTTTACTTGTCTTGCAAACCGTATTCCAAAAATCCACAAGTGTACATGATTTAGGAAACAAAGCTTTCTAAGCTCATTTTCGAGCCTCTTTTTTTTGTTTTAGAATAGTGATTTTTTTTTTTTTAAGAATGTGTGATTAAAAAATAGGAAAACAAATTATGTCTTAAGTGTAAAATTATTATGGGTGAATGTGCGATTGAAAATAAATTTTCCAAAACTTACTAAATGCTTCCATTTAAATCTTTTTTTCTTTTCTTTCTTTCTTTATACTAATTACTTCAAATTTATTGATATGAATTCAATTTAGGAGCCAATTTTTTTATTAATACATCAATTTTAGATAAATTAAATATTCATTTAATTTTAAAATTCACATCAAATCCTACTCCTTAAAATGTATTCAGATATAGAAAATTTGACAAATCAATGTGCATTGCAGCTTAAAGAAAGTATCAATTCGACCCAAAAGTTCAAAATTGAAACGGTACTAAAATGCAAGTCTCAAATTTATCAAAGCATAAAATAGTGTATGAACAGAAAAATGGCTCCTCAATAAATAAATTATGGAACAATTAAATCCCATAACAACTTCATAAAAAAATTGAAGAGTTTTAAACCAATTTAAATCATAAGTCGTAAGACTGTCGGCTAATTACCTCATCATGGAATTGAAATTTTTCAATTTGATTAATAAAAAATTAAAAATTCGAACGGCTCTAAAACCTACTTCTCAAATTCAATAAACCCAATTTTATCAACATGAAAAAAAAAAAATGAAATTTTGACTAAATAAATTAAGCAATATTTAATCCCATAACAACAACATTAAAAAAAAAAAGAAAAAGAAAAAAAAGAAAAGAAAATCATAATCATAATCATAAGCCGTAAGACTATTGGATAATTACCTTATTAAGGAAACGCTGAATTTGATGACGTTGAGGCTGAAGAAGATGAGGGTGGAGATTCTCCGTACAATTGTCGGGAAAAAAAAAAAAGAAAAAAAATCAACAGTAAAACTGAAGAAACTTGAAGAAATAAACTGTTGGCCACCAATATTCAGTGGTATCTATTCAGTTGATTATATATTGAGTTTGCAGAATATGTTTCTAAAATCCCAATTCAATGAGAGTAAAATTAGCTTGCTAAATGATATGTTTTGCGATTAACTTTATGTTTGGATTTCTTATAAATGTTACATGCTATCATGGTCAATATGTTGAAGCTACATTTAATCATAATACGAGTTATATCCATGTATTCATCACCTCTGTAAAATTCTGGGAACTTGCTGTTGTGAATCTCATTAAGGTTTAGTAAGAATTAGCTATACTTGCGTGGAAGAGAGAGAAAAAAAGAAAGACGACAGCAACAGCAGCAGGAGGAATAAATTAAAATATTCAAGACAATTTTCAGAATTGGAAAGAAGAAAAGTCAGGAAATGAAAAGAACCAAAAATGAACTAAAAGTAAAAAATAAAAATGTACAGAAATATGATAAACCTCAATATAATCATCACACGAAACCCAAAGAACATATAGATTTGTAGGGATTTCTCACCGATTGGCTTACGAGCAAGGTACGACATGATATCAGGAAACCTAATTATTTTCAGAATCATGATGTATGCACATCTTGTTTTACATAGGGATGGGCAAAACTCTCGAACCGAACCGATCGAACTGAATTCGAATCGAATTGAACTAGACCAAGCAGTTTTTCATAAGTTAAATATCCGAATGGGTATCTGAATCGAGAAACAACGGGTTCGATTCGGTTCTAGACCCAGAATCGAAAAATCGAATAATAACCAAATTTAAATAATTTTTTAAATTTTTTATATTGAATTAATTAAATTATTTTAATTTTTTCTAAACAAATTAGCAAATTAACCACTTTAGTGATTAATGTTCTAACTCTCAATCCAAGTCCATGCCTAGCTAGCCCAATCGAACCGAACCGAATTTCTAAATTCAATTTTTTGATTTATTTTTTTGGTCCAATTATTAATTTCATTTTTAGGCAAAGATCTAGATCTTTTTAGGTTTTTGTCATTCTTTTTCTAATTTCACATTTTCATTCGGCAATCACTGAGTCACTGACCCCAAATCATTTGATAAATTGAAAACCTATATCTACATGTGCAAATCGAAGTCGCCGACTGCTGAGTCCGACTTTCCCTCTCCAATTGCCCATCGAAGTCACAACTTCCAACCAAGACCACTGATCGTTGACCAATAGAAATTTGTTAAAAAATTTAAGTATGGTACTGAACCGAACTGAATACTTTTTTAATTTGCACACACTGTAAACAATGATGTAACCCATGTAATGTACACTTTGCATAATTTTTATTTTCAATATGTTCGAAAGAACATATTTGCCGTACACATTCAAAAATATCCCTTCCATATATGCTTAGACTGCTTAAAAAACAAAAGCCTTATAAAAATGTAATCACTTTATGTGAAAAGGGAAAAAAAAAAATGGTCACAGAACCAAAGCTTGGAAGATTCACAAGAAGAAATGAATTATGTACAAGATGAAATTAAAAAGATGATACTAGTCACGTTTTTCTGTTTCATCCTTCACTTAATGAGGCTGCCAATTAAAATTTCCACGCGTGAGATGGGCCAAATGCATATTTCTTATCTCCTCTATTTATTATCGAACAATAACTAAAATACTTCAAGTAACATTGACATTGCTTTTCTTTCTTCTTATTGAACAATAACTAAAATAAATTTCGACTAGTGTCATTTATTCTGAGTTTGCACATGATATAAGGATTGATCTTAAGGGAGGATACCAACATAGGAATGGTCTTCGCATATTTCAGTTGAGATCATCTGCTAGTAAATATTTCTTCGAATATGTTGAGCAGCCATTTGGCATCTGCAAAAATTGATGCAAAAATAGACAAAAATTCTGGTCAGGTGTCAGGTACATGCCTTTCCATTTCCCTTAACCCATTACTCAATTCTCTTAGACATTGGGTGGTGGATTCAAGGGCTATAAGTCATATTTGCTTCAACCAGTCAGCATTTCATACAACGAAATCAATACATAATGCTTATGTTACATTGCTAAATCATGAAATAATCCTTGTAAAATTCACTAGTACTGTGAAAATTCTCCCTACTTTAGTACTTGAGAGATTTGTTATTTGTACCACAATTCAAGTTCAATTTGATGTCCGTAAGCTCATTAACTAGGAATTCATACATAAATGTTAGATTCTCACTTATTCATACATTATCCAGAACCTGCACATCTTGAGGATGATTGGAAAGTGTAAAAGAGTGGTTGATTTGTACATAATGAATGCTGATTCAGTACAAAATAGTTGCAATTCATCAAGAATGTTTGCATATATGTACAGGAAATAATGTGACTGCTCACACTTGGCATCAGAGGCTTGGCCATTTATCTTTTCAGAAGTTAGATGTGTTGAAAGATCAATTACATTTGATTTATAATATATAGAATATTCACCAATTCTCACGTATAGAGAGGCCTGAACAAAATTCAGTGGTTGAGAGAAAGCATCAACATCTTCTCAATGTGGATAGAGCTTTGTATTATCAAACTTAATTTCCTATTTAGTTTTGCGGAGAATGTGTCTTTATTTCCACATTTCTTATCAATAGAACACCTTTATCCATTCTACAAAAGAAAACTCATTTCTATCTACGCTACAATTCTCCAGTGGACTATAGCCTTCTTAGAGTGTTTGGGTGTCTGTGTTTTGCATCAACTTTACCTTCCCATAGATCAGAGTTTCACCCAGAGCTAAAGCTTATGTATTTGTTGGTTATCTATCGGGCATCAAGGGCTATAAACTATATGACATTGTTTCCAAGTCTTTCTTTATTTTCAGAGATGTTGTTTTCCAATAAACAAATTTTTCCATTTCAATCTATTCGTCATACATCTAATACATTCGATCAATTTCCTAACATTGTATTACCTAAACTTGAACTGGACGTTTCCAGCTACATTACCTTGTAGAATTCTTCATGTAGTACCTAATGAGACTGCAAATAGTCCAAATGATTTGCCTCCTGATCACTTTCAAGATCAATTATCCACTCCTCGATACCTCGTGTTCATAGAAGATCTACTAGGATTAGCAATGCCCCTTCATATCTTAGAGATTTTTATTGTAATCTTTTAACAAATACATAGCCACCTCCTAACACTTCTTTTTACCCCTGAATAAATATATATATCTTATAAAGCTTTTTTTTCCTTCACACTGTGATTATCCTTTAACTGTATCTTCTAACTTTGAACCACAATTTTATCATCAAGCTGTGAAATTTGATCATTGGAGATAAGCTTTGGCCACTGAATTGCACACCATGGAAATGAATAAGACTTAGTCAGTTACAAAACTACTAAGGACAAACATTCCGTAGGCTGCAAGTGGATATATAAAATTAAGTATACATCAGATGGTAGAATAGAAAGATATACAGCTCGTTTAGTGGCAAATGTGTAACTCAACAAGAAGGATTTGATTTTATTGAGACTTTTTCTACTGTTACCAAGTTAGTTACAATCAAGGTTTTGCTGGCCATTGCAGCCATTAATAAATGACACATCACTCAATTAGATGTCAACAATACATTTCTCAATGGAAACCTCTTGGAAGAAATCTATATGGACTTACCTTTGGGATAAAAAAATCATCCTAACTCTGGTACACAGGGGGAAGAACTGGTGTGTAAACTCCATAAATCAATTTATGGCCTCAAAGAGGCTTCAAGACAGTGGTTCTCGAAATTCTCTAATGTCCTCATCGTTCAATGTTTTTCAACAATTAAAATTTGATAACTCTTTATTCACTAAAGGTTCTGAAAGAACCTTTGTGGCATTCTTACTCTATGTTGATAACATAATCATCTCTAGGTAAGATCATCGGGCAATCAACTTTCAAAGGTCTTCCTGCACAGCCAGTTCAGACTTAAGGACTTTGGACAGTTAAAGTACTTCATTGGTTTAGAAATTGGCAGATCACACAAAGGAATTTTCCTATCTCAATGTCATTATGCACTTCAACTACTTGGGGAAATTGGGTTTCTATTTTCTAAACCTGCTCTATTACCTATGGATTCCAAGATTCTTCTCAATTTTTTCGAAGGGCCCTTGCTGATGCTTCAATGTATAGAAGGTTAGTTGGTCATTTACTTTACTTGACCATTTCTAGGCATGATATTACATTTGCAGTTTACAAGTTGAGTCAGTTTGTTTCTCAACCCAAGCAGCCCCATCTTAATGCTATTCATCATCTCTTACATTACATTAAGACTACTCCAGGCCAAGGTCTCCTATTTCCAGCACATTCTTCCTTCCAATTTCGAGCATTTGCAGATGCAGATTGGAGGTCATGCATTGAATTGAGGAAATTTGTCACATGTTTTGTGTCTTCCTTGGTGATCTACTAGTATCATGGAAAGCTAAGAAACAAACTACCTTGTCCAGATCTTCGGCTAAAGCAAAATACCGTGCATTAGCCTCTACAGCTAGTGAACTTGTTCGGCTTAATCAACTACTTCGACACTTTGAGGTTTTCACTGATGTTCATGCTTTGATCTTCTATGACATTCAAGCGGCAATTCACGTTGCCTCTAATCCCATCTTTCATGAGCATACTAAATAAATAAAGATATATTGCCATTTTGTTCGAGACAAGATCACCGACAATTTCATCAAGTTGCTACCTATTCGCACTCAACATCAGTTGGCAGACATTTTTATCAAAGCTTTGCCTGCATCACTCTTGTTTCCATTAATGTCTAGATGGCTGTTATTAATCCCCATAATCCATCTTGAGGAGAGTAACATAATGTACCAACTGCAATTTGCCTAAGACAGTTTACACAACTAGAGTTAGCCTGCATCACTCTTGTTATGTTAGTTAATTCTACGTGTCACACTTAAATTGATTTTGTACAGCTAAGAATTAGTTAATCAGTTTGCATAGTTTCCATTCTTTGTATTTATAGAACAATGCAATGTAAATCAGAGCTGAGAATGATAATTTTGATTTAGACTTTCAATTGATTCTTCAATTCTATTCAATAATTATACCTGACTTGGGATGTGGCATTTGTAATTTGTGGAAGATCATAAGCATCATTACAAAGACTTTTAAATTTGTAAACCTTTACATCAAAAACAAATCTAAAAATTATGCACACAAAAACACAATAAAACCCAAGAAAATCACACCAAACGTAAAAACGTGTATATATATATATATCACAGTTGGACCTAAGGGTAGTAGTCATAGCACGACATCGGTAGGAAGTGGTCAAGGGCTAATGAGAGTAAGCTTAGGGAAAGATAGTTCAATAAACCCAAAAACAGGTAAGAAATCACATTGTTAAGGGTAGAAATCGCACGAAAAACCGAAAGGAAAAAAATTAATCAAATACAGAATTGAAACGAAATTACCACATTAATCTGAAAATGTGGAAGAATGATTTGAAATTTCTAGAGAGTCGACTCGTGTGGTTAAGCATGCAAAACGAAAGAGAATGAAATGTTAAATGTCGATTATTTTCGAGTGAGAGACGAAATGAAAGAGTAGGAAAGGGAATTGGGCCTAATAAAGTTAAAAGCATCTGCCTCGAACTGTCTCGCGATACCCTCTACAACTTGACACGCAGTAGTCCCTTGACCTAAATGAATAGTGGACTATTTAGGCAAAATGTATTGTATGAACAATGTGCAAAAAGTTGGAACTCAAGAATGAATACTAATTTTGGATGGCCTCTTTTAAGGTAGATGAGATATAGGAAAAAAAAAGGAAGAAGTAAAAGGTAAGACACGCATTCCTAAGAAGAGTACCAAGACAAAGTTTCTCTTTTAATATATAAGGATAGTGAAAATGGAGTGTTGTCGTTTATAGTTGAGTCTAGGAAATCTTTTATGATTTATATATGCAGACACTAAAAGTTTTCTTACATAGATGTATTGGAGTCCATTCTTACCGTTCTTTACTGTTATAAAAATATGATGTTCGCGTAACTATACATATGGGGTCCTGGATAGGGTCGTAGATGAAAATATTAATATTTCCATTTTCCACATTATGCTCCTGTTTAGTGGAGATTAAAATCGGATTATTATTATTACTACTACTACTACTATTACTACTTTAAATGTTGGATGACCTCTTTTAAGGAAGGGGGGATAAGAGGAAGGTAAGACATGCATTCTTGAAAATAGTACAAAACAAAGTCTCTTTTTTTAATGCATAGGGAAAATGGATGGCTTTTGTTTATAGTTGAGCCCGGAAAATCTTTTACGATTTATACATATAGACACTAAAAGATTTCTTACCAATGTACTGAAATCATTCTTACCATTCCTTACTGATTATATAAATATGGTTTTTACATGATTATACAGATGAAATCCTAGATAGGGTCGAAGATGAAAATATTAATATTTTTTTATGTTTGAATTATGCCCTTGTTTGGTGGGGAATTAAAATCAGATTCTTTAAAAAAAAAATTTGATAAAAGTTGATGAAATGTGTAGTTGAAATGTGTGAATAAAACATATATTTGAACAACTTAAATTCTTTTTAAGTCCATATTTCGCTCTACCGCGTGGATTGCGTGAACGCCATGCATTAATGTAAACAATTTCTTGCCTATTTCTACCCCTTGTTCGTGGAAATTCACTACTAAAAACGAAAACTGAATGACACGGTAGACGAAAGTTCCTAAAGCATGAAGAAGTCTTCATTAATGAAGCCAATCCCTGCTATATAAATAAAAACGAACACAATCAATGTAAATCATTATAAAGACATATACTGTCCTCTTCTTCACAACTCCAAGCTTCATTACACAGAGAGAGAGAGAGAGAGAGAGAGAGAGAGAGAGAATGTCTCATTTGCCAAAGAAGAGCATAACGCACTTCATTCATCCTGGCCATCAATTAACAGCAACTGATGGCCATGATGAACAATATCGTTGTAATGGATGTAAAACTCTTGGAACCGGACAAAGATACCGGTGCCACGGATGTGATTTCGACTTGCACGAATACTGTGGAACATGCCCCGAAACCCTCTCTTCAACCATGCACCAACACCCCCTCACCCTGGTAATCCGAAAGGCACAAAGCGCACGCCAAAATATTCGTACCTGCGACCTGTGTTCCGATCCTGTTGAGGGCCTGTTCTACAGATGCAAGGAATGTGATTTTGACGTGCATCCACTTTGCACACAATTTCCAAACAAATTGCAGCACGCTCTCCACAAAATCCACCCCTTGACACTGGAATCCAACTCATCACCTGGATTCTGTGCTGTCTGTAAAAATTCCTGCAAGGGTTGGCGTTACAGGTGCCGGCAATGCCATTTTGACATACACCTGGAGTGCATATTAGTACCTATTGTGCAGTGCCCACAAAAGCCCCTAGAGAATTCGCAAACTACTCAGCGTGGAATCCCCATGTTTGACCAAGGCATTCCTTTTCGGCCCCCACCGCAATACAGTGGTTATTATGGCTATGGATTCCCCAATGGCTATGGTTATGGCCCTGGACATAACATGTACAATGATCAGATGTATGGGCATCCCGTGCATCCCAACAATTTTGTGCAGCAGAATCAAGTGGCGGAGCGTGGTGCTGGTAAACGTTTGGGGCAGATGGTGTTTGCGCTTGTAGGACAGCTTGGATTCGGAGTGTTATCTAATATGATATTTGGAGTGGATTTCGGTTGTTTTTTTGCTTAACGTTCTTGTGGCATTTACCATGCTTTTGCTGTGAGCTTTCTTTCAATTCTCATCAATGTAGACATGTTCAATAAATATATTTCAGTTATTTCATTTTTGATTTAGTTAAACTCTTACAAATTAGTATAATTTCATTTTTCTTAATTAAAATTTTTCTTCTCTTTTAGTTTTATTAGTGATATTAACAAAAAAAAATGACGCGTTTAGAGGATAGATCTACTTAAATTTCTATGGCAATTTATGTGAAAAAATAAAATAAATAAAAAATCTTTGCTCACATAGGATTGTGTCAATAAATACTAGTAATTTTCTTTGTTAGGTGACATTACTAATCACAAAATGTGCAAGAAAAACAAGTTTGTTTGGATTTCATTAATAAATGATTTAATGCAAAACCATAACCCTACTTATGAGTCAACCAGCTCAAAGTTACATCAATGTATAGCAACTTGACATCCATAGTCAACAAATTTAAAATTAAACATAGGACCCAAAATAGTTAGTCAATAATGATTGCTCAAAATGATTGTTCTATTTTGTACCACTAATTTCAATATCAATTTCAGTCCATTCTTTGGTGGAGATTAAAATTAGATTATTAGTAAATTTTAATTAAAATTGATGAAATATGTGCTTGAAATGTTGTGGGTCAAGTGAAATTTATGGTTAAAATTAATTGTTGACTTTGATTTAGATTGAAATTTAGATTTTAATCCTTATCAAACATTGACTAAATAAAATTATAATTGACACCAGTTGAGACTCATATGATTTGATAGGTTAAATATAAAAATATGATGAATTTTCAGGTCGTTACACATTGTATATACGTATCGTTATGTTTTACCGAATCTGTGAATTAAGATTTTGATATTCTTAATTGAGATTGTATATTGTAGTTGTTGGTATTAATACAAAGTTAATAAACCAATCCTCAATTATCGCGTTTATAGTCAATTCTTCGTTTATGTTAATAATCGATATTCCTTACTTTTTTCTTTTGATATAATTTAATCATTTTTTTCTATGAGTCCTAATATAATTAGCTTGATAATAGGTTGACAATCAATTCAGTAACAAAAAAATCGACTACCACAAGATTTTAACTAAAAGGAAGCAATTTATTGCATTAAAGAATCAACATTGTTTCATTGTAATCCTAGCAACTAAATGTTGAGGTTATCATGTTATTATAAAAAAAAATACAAGATAAAGCCGTAATATATAAGCAGGATAATTTGAAACTAAAGTTGATATAACCCTATATCTTGAATCCCCAATTATTTCGGACGTCACCTAACTCTTCTTCGAAATTATCAAAAGCCATCAAGAAATTTGATGTTTTTTATTTGGAATCCTCTTCTACGATTTTCTATTATACAGTATGGAATCCCTCCTTTATTTGACCTAAATATGATAGTTAGATGGATCAACCTTTGTGTACAGGTAGGGGTTCACACACAAACATGGGTGGGTGGCTATTTTTGGAGTGATGTTTTAATGAGGCGGGTCCCATCATGTGAGAGGCTCGGCTTTGCCAGGACTTTTATAGGCCTGGCAGAGCATCATAATTCTATTTAGATAGATGTTCACTTGTCTTGCAAATCGTATTCCAAAAATCCCCCAGTGTACTTGATTTAGGAAACAAAGCTTTCTAAGCTCATTTTCAAGGAAATTGTTTTAGAATAGTGATTTTTTTTTTTTTAAGAATGTTTGATTAAAAAATAGAAAAAAATTATGTATTACGAGTAAAATTATTACATGGGAAAATGTGCGATTGAAAATAAATTTTAGAAAAACGGAGCTCAAACATGGTCTAAGGCTCTAAGCTTTATCTCGGACGGCTCTCACTTGCGGCCTCAGTGAAACCAACAACTAATAATTTTAGCCTCCACTACGACAACGCGTGAGACCAACAACTAATAATTTTAGCCTCCACTACAACAACGCTAAGTTTATTGTGGTCACAGTCCCTTATTTTTCAAACTTGCGCAATTTGGTCTCTAGTCCCTAGTTTTCATACAGGTTTAATCCCTAACTTTAAATTCGAATCAGGTCTTACCACTTCCAAATGCGTCCGAATTGGTCTTCTAAAGCGTTGAGAATGTTCAACGTGGTCTCCAAACTTCTCCATCTATAAACCATCTGTAAATTATCTGTGTTCTAATTGACAAGGAGTGTAGACACAAGAAAAACTCTATTTGTCTATGCACCTTGATCTTACATAAAAATGTGATTATTGCGTAAGTCAATTATGTTCTCGTTCTGTCAATTAAATAAATATTAATACGATCATGAACTTAATTTCAATCATACAACGTACAATTAAATAAAAAATGACAACTAGTGCTTCTTGAATCAGAGGCAATATAACATTAAAATCAAGACTTAATTCAAGTGGTAAGGGTAAAATTTTAATATATTGATGATGGAGTTCGAAGCTCCTTTTGGGGAATCACTTGTTGTCGTTACTCTTTGGTTTTCTATTGAGCTATTAGCAGGGGCGGAGCCGGGGGGGGGGGGGGGGCGCTGGCCCTCCCTCCCATTTTTTACCAAAATATATATATATATTTTTTGTAATTACCACTTTCAACTCATTTTTCACATCGAAAACATTGGAATTTGGATATGGCTACTTCTAGAAGAATTGTATCCCTTCGAGTTAGCTTTCCAACAGAATTTGAATCATCACAATCGGATATCTGTAGAGAAAGTTATGATGAAAATATTGACGACTACTTAATCCTCGCTCGACTTTCGCTAGAGACTCGCTCGAGCGACCAATGCAGTAACTTTTCGCCCAAATTTCGCCCGATTATAATGTAGTTATATAACGTTATCAAAGTATGATTTTGCTAAATTAAAGATTAGTACTTTCTTTTATACGTTTCTTGATTTTTTTGTAAATAATGTATCCAAAAAAAAATTTCTGGGGGCCGAACCCCCGTGAGCCCCCACCACTTCACCTCTACCTCTAGGCCCCCCCTACGTTCAAAGTCTGGCTCCGCCCCTGGCCATTAGTAGCCAATTTCTAGATTTCATTGTAAATCTAATTGGTTAGAGCATCTCTAATTGTGGTGTAAAATAAATTTAAATTGTAATTTAATTTTCAAAGTGGTTGAAAATCTCTCCAACGTAGAGTGCAAAGGAAATGCAAATTTCATTTTCTAGCAAAAATGTAAACGAAAAAATAAAGTATGAACATGTTGATAATAAGTTATTTGCATTCCGTTATTATATAAAAAGACAATATGATTGGCAGTCATAACTTTTCAATAAAGTTAAAGCATCTCGAATTGTTGCATAAAATTTGTATCTCTGAATCACTTTTGCATCCTAATTTACATCCAAGTGGATCTAAATTAAAATTTTGCTCCAATGAAAATAATTAATTCCACTTTTTGTATCATTTCAAAAATATTATATTACAATATTAAATTTACTGGAAGGACCAAAGCTTGATTTATTCTTCTAGATCAATTGATATTGAATACCAAAATATCGAACACTAACACTCCAAAATAATTTGAATATTATTTTGACAGAATTAGAGTGATGCATTAATGTCAACAATTGTGTATATATCGGAAATAATTTATTCTTCTCTAAGTCCATATTTTACTCTGGACCACATGGATTGCCTGAAGGCGATGCATTAATGTCAACAATCCCTTGCCTATTTCTACCCTCACTTGTTCGTAAATTCATCATTAAAACGAAAGTACACGACATATGAAAGTTCCTAAAGCAGGAATGAGTCAATGTATTGATCTACTCATTTTCTTGCCATGATCGACAATATCTTTGATATGGATGTAAAACTCGACTTGCATGAATTCTGTGGAACATGTTGGGTTTTAATTTGTCATGTGTGTTTACATATGTAATTAATTGTATATGAATGCTATCCTAAAATTAAGTCAAATTAAAGTGATCTAATACAGAATTAGAGTTATGGGTTTTTGACATCTAAATAAAGTATGAGCCGAATTATATGGGTAGAGATCGAATCAATTAGGGTTATATTTAACGATGTGTCAAACACATGGAAATATAAATAGGGTTATGGTCTACAATTCATATACAATTTTTCTATTATTTGTGTCATCACATCAATACAAGAATACAAGAGAAAATATATTGAAAAGGAAGATTCAAAACCCACAATGAAGAACATGGATTCAAGAATCAAGAATCAAGACAATCAAAATTATGGGGCAATAATCCAAAATCAAGACCATAACCAAATGAGCCAATAATTAAGATTTAGGATCAGAATCAAGATTCAGTATTAAAGAATCATTCCTAATGAATTAAAGTATATTCCGCATGTAATAATTCTCTTAGTGATTTAACATGAAGGATTTTGCTAATAAAGTAATTATGTTTTCATATTCTTAAGATTTAGAATTTTATAAAAATATAAAAAGTTGTATTAGAACCACTTCATGTTAAATCATTGAAATTAAAGAAAGAATTTTATGGTTGAAATTTAAACGTTGAAATTTAGAGTTATTGCTTGAGTGTACAATGTGTGCATGTGGTGCCTAAATTGGTTGATGCGATTAAGATGAAAAGTCAAAGTTTGCGGCGAGATTATTCGTTGGGCAGTAGTAGCTCCAAAGACGATGCTCATTCATTGATGTCGGTCAAAATTCTAATACACCACCATGCATATATTGTTACATATGTAAGTATATGCATGAATATAACAATAAAAACAAAATAGATGAAAGAGAAAAGGGGGACGCATCTATTTAGGGTTATTTATTAAAAAAATTGGTGTAAGGCATTGAAATCACCAATAGTTAGGAATCAACCCCTAAAATTGAAGGCGTAACATAATCAATATAAAAAAGAAAGCCTAGTACTGTTATATATAGGGTTTGAGGTTCACTGTTCATTCGTGATTTTCCCTCAAGATCACTGTTGCATGTGCGGACAAAAATTCCAATTAACCTTCCAACAAGATTTATTGACTTTTGAGTACTTCAATTTCCCATACTCTTTTTTTATAGTCGGTTGAAAAAAGAATTGATCTTTTTATAGTCGGTTCGCATTTTTAAAATCCGTTTGTATTGGTTATTCCATTCTGCCATCGTCCTCTCCAACTTCTACAATTTTACTCCATTACCGTCCTCTTGAGCTTGTAGGAATAAGAAATTTTCAAGAACATGTCTTATAGCACAGAAACCTCCGAATTTCTTACCGTTTATATTGTTTCTCACTGTAAGTATTTAAATACAAATTTGTATTTTCCATCATGTTGCTTCTCTATGTTTAAAACTATAAATTGGAAAACATATATTATTTTAAATGCAAATGCAAGTCTTTCTTCAAAAAAAAAACACTGTAAATACCAAATATGTTCTCATTTCCTATTTGTAGTTCTGTTGGGTTAGGATTAATGGTGGAAGTTGAGGTTGATTAAATTTTTCCCGCTGTATTCATTTAAAATAAATACATTTGGAGTAAGAAAATGTAGACAATCAATTGAAAAAATTTGTTAATTTTTATTTTTATATATTGATTAAATTAAATAAAGTCGAAAAAGAAATTAAATTCACTAATTGGCTGGAGCAGGCTCCGCACAAATGCGGAGCAATGTGGAAGTTGAGGTTGATTAAATTTTTCCTGTTGTATTCGTTTAAAATAAATATATTTAGAGTAAGAAAATGAAGACAATTAATTGAAAAAAGTTGTTAATTTTTATTTTTATATATTGATTAAATTAAATAAATTCGAAAAAAAAAATTAAATTCACTCATTGGCTAGAGCAGGCTCCGCACAAATGCGGAGCATTGCTCCGCATTTGTGTGGAGCATTTGCGGAGTTACTACGCGCAGCCACCATTTCAAAGGAAGGAGAAAACTTGCTAAATTTTCATTTTTCGTAGTTGCCTATCGTGTTTGTAAGAAATACTTCGCATCATGTTGAGTTGCTCCGCATTTCTGCGGAGCACCTGCTCCATATAATATGAAGCAACTACGCATTATGCGGAGCACTAACTATGCATAATGCGGAGTAAAAAAAATTATGAGCCACAGGAAGAAGGCAGCCACCATTTCAAATGGAGGAAAAAATTGGCTCAGTCAGAAGACTCCAACTCTGCATAATGCGGAGTTCATGGTTCATGTCTCCATTGCATTTGGAGACACATCTTACATTTTTTTCTCCAGTTTTTTTAAATGTTTCTTGATTCATTCCATATATACATAAAATTAAAATTTATGGAGGTCTCTGCACCCCGCGCCTTTTCTTTTCATTTCTTATTTTTTTTTTCAAAAATTCTACTTATTTACATTTTACACAAACTATAAATACAGGTCGATCCCCATCAGGGGCGTAGCCCCCGAACCGCACGAGGGGCGTTGTCCCCACGTTTACCCTTTTTTTTCCAATTCTACTATATTGAGCACCCCCTCGACTCCACGTATGTATGGAATGGAATATTTTCCAATGTTTTGAATTATATTATTAATAAGTGAAATTGTATTTATAGATTGTTTAAAATGTAAATAAGTAGATTTTTGGCAAAAGAAAAAAAAAAGAAATGAAAAAAAAGGTGCATGGTGCGAAGACAAGGAAGAAATTTTAATTTTATGTATATATGGAATGGAGCAAGAAAACTTTAAAAAAGAAATGAAAAAAAAGCGCGGGGTGCGAAAACACGGAAGAAATGTTTAAAAGGTGGAGAGCAAGGTATTATGACTTGCAAATCTTTTTGAATACAATCATCCTTCCCCTTGGGCGTCTTGATGTTGGAGATTCAAGCCAGAGAGCTTTGCTCTTTAAGATTCTGAATTCTATGGAGACATCTCCATAGAATTTGGAGACATGGACCATGAACTCCGCATTATGCGGAGTTGGAGTCTTCTAATTTTTCTTAGAGAGGATGATCAAATAAATGGAAGCTGGCTATTTACATTTCTGTGTGTAAATAAATGGAGCAGATGATCAAATAATTAATATATATGTTTTTTTATATTACTTTTAATATATGGTCCAAATTAGGTATTTATTCTGTTGAATTCATTAGACTTTTACCCACTTAATCAATTGCAGTAAATGTCTTAATATCAAAACTTAACTAACTTATAAGTAAATTTCAGAGAGTGAACAAATACTGCAACTGAAAAAGAAGCTGCTAGATGATCTCATAATTCAAATAGGAGAAGCCCCTCTGTTCCATTTGATGCAAATCAGGATCTTGGTGCAAGTCTTTCAGTTTTCATTTGGAATTTGAATTAATTAGATAATGAGCAATATTCACACAGTTGTCTCAACATTTGTACGGTTCTCATTTTGCTCATCTAAGGCAGTTTGGAAGTCTACCCAGATGTGGTAAAGGAAAAATTAGGAACATAATTTACGAATAAAGAAGCAAAAAAAAAATCTAATTGACACAAAAATGAGCTCTCGTGTACTTATAATTTTTATCTTCTTTTACATACTTACATAACTCCACAATTCAGGAATCCAGAGGTCAATTTCTTAGTTAAGTCAATTTCAAAATTTTCCAAACTTAAAGGTGAACACATATCATTTCATCAATCCGCGTAATGCGGAGCTCATGAACAGGTTCCTCCTCATTTACGGAGATGCAGGATTAACTCTGCACAGAGTATTAGCACAAAATTTTTTTTTTCCTTCAGTTTTTTTTTTCTTTTTAGTTTTTTTTTTTTTTTTACAATTTTTTGTTTCATTTCATACATATATAAAATCAGAATTTCTTCGGTGGCTCTGCACTTGCGCCTTCTCTTTTTATTTCTTTTTTTGCCAAAAATTCTACTTATTTACATTTTACACAAACTATAAATACAATTTCACTTATTAATAATTTAATTCAAAAACATTAGAAAATATTCAATTCCATAAATATTTAAAAATCAAAATTGTTGCCCCCGAACCCCCACAAGGGACGCTGAATAATATAATTACGTGAGTAATTATTTCATCTATTTACCATGAATAATAAAATTACTTGATCCTTAATAAATATATGTACTTCAAATACCTGGTCATCTGTTTTAGCAAAATGGACAGGAATAAAATTCATTTTTGCTCACCAATTGTATAAGGCTAATCCACCATCTACATTTCAAGATATACTTCTATGTTTATACTCAATATGCATGTGTTATACTCAATATTCATTCTTTAACTGTTTAATAGGAACCTGTACTACCTGGTTCTTACCGTTGTGCACATGCAAGTGGATTGATGCCCATGGTAGATCAGGTAAATGTCTTTTTCTGCAGTTCAGAATTCTTAATATCTTTTAGTGAAGCGTGTTCGAATTGTCATGCTACTTTCAAAGTCAGGTTCGAGAAATTGCCTCTCATTTTGGTGTTTAACTATTGGATAACTCAATCTACTTTAATTTTGTGATAATATTGATCGACTATACTTGTTGTAACCATACCCTTTCAAAGAGATCTATAACTAGCATATTGTTGACTTTTTTAAGTGTTCCTATACTCTTAGAAATCTGTAGTAGTCTTAAAGTTGGTAGTTAGATTCTTCTCCCATGTAAATTTGGAACTGCTTTCATTGGTTTGAAAAATAATTTATGTTCCTGAAGTAGGATGTGATGCCATCAAGTACACATGTGAGTCATATGAAATTCTTCTACTCAAACCGAAAATCGATTATTTTCGTCAGGACAAACAATTTACTCCCCATATCAGGCCAAACAATTTCTTACCCTTTATATTGCTTCTTACTGTAAGTATTTAAATACAATTTTGTGTTTTCCATCATGTTGCTTCTCTATGGTTAGGACTATAAATTGGAAAGCATATATTATTTTAAATGCAAATGCAAGTCTTTCTTCAAAAAAAAAAAAAAAAAAACACTGTAAATACTAAATATGTTTTCATTTCCTATTTGTAGTTCTATTGGGTTAGAATTAATGGTGGAAGTTAAGGTTGAATAAATTTTTTCCGTTGTATACATTTAAAATAAATACATTTGGAGCAAGAAAATGTAGACAATTAATTGAAAAAAGTTGTTGATTTTTATTTTTATATATTGATTAAATTAAATAAAGTCGAAAAAGAAATTAAATTCATTCATTGGTTGGAGCAGGCTTCGCACAAGTGTGGAGCATTGCTTCGCATTATGCGGAGGTATGCTTCGCATTTGTGCGGAGTTAATAGAATTTTTACTGGTTTTGTTAGATAAATTGTTTTTTTGTTTTGTATCTCTATGGTTTAATGTGAATATATTGGTTTTTTCTTTATAATTTCGGGCAACAACAGCGTAGTAAACTAGGCTGTAAAAATGAGGAATTTTCGTGAACCTGGTTATTCTTAATGTATTTTGCAAAAATAGAAAGTTGTTGAAATTGTTGATGAGAGTTTCAATAACAAATGGGTAATTTAGATGTATAATTTTATGGGTTGTTTTATGAATTTAGGTTTGATTGTTTACAAGACAAAGATAAAAGAGGATGCAAAATTTCCTCCAAAATATAGCTTCTCTGGTTTATTTGTGACGCCGCTTCTTCTGCCGCCGCCACAGCAGCATCAATTTTCTCGTCCAAAGGTGCGTGTTTTCTCTTTATATCTATCGTTTCCATCTGGGTTTTGAATATCATGTTAACATCCAAAAAAAAATGCCACCCCCCTATTGAGAGAGTTCTGGCAGTTTCCTGGCGATTCTGCTTCTGTACACATAGCTCTGCTGTTTTATATGAGAGTCAAATCGTATTTGTGCGTGAAAATTATTTCGATGAGAAGATGTTTGTTGAAATAACATATCATTCTCTGCTTGATCCGAGGTTTGAAGTTTCGTCTTCGGGAAAGAGTGTGTCCAGAGAATGATTTAAACAAGATTTTTTTGGTAAGTAAATGGACACTTTTCCTATGAATCAAAGGTATAGTGGTTGGATTTTTTCCAGAAAGGTTATAGCGGTTGGATTTTAGCGTTTCCAAATACCAGCACTGATCATATACACCTTCTGCACATCTTTTGGATTTAAGAAATTAGATCAAATAGAGAAATTGATTACTGGAACTGCTTAGGAATATGGTGAGTAATTTTTTCTTCAATTGGTACTGTAGACATTTGAATTTTTCAGAGTACTGCGGAGACCGACGGGCTTCTTGGGAATTCAAGTTAGTACCATGGATTCGGAAGAGGATCATCAACCCGCTTCTCCAAATTCTTCGGAGGTCATTTTCGTTTAGGATAATGAATGCAATTTTAAAGATTAGTATTATTTTTTTTAGTGGAAATGACCTTTGGTTGATTTTAGTTTACTGAATTATTTCATAAATTAGTTGTTTTCATTAACAAATTGATTTAATTTCTCTTTTTCTACAAGCACAAATGGAAAATGGAAGCTTATTGAGTTCATTTCCGATGTAACTCAGTCGCTCAATAGCTCATTTGACTCTGATAAAATTACTTCTCTAAAAATAGTGTTCACTTGGTAAACTCAGTGGGAATAGCTAAGTGTATCCGTAGTATAAGTAGCTACATTTTCTAGCACATAGTATAGAATAGAGATGTAAAAAATGCTGATTTTAGTTGTGTAATATCAAGTTTTGACTCCCCAAATTTAGAGAGTCGAACTCACTCTCGAAAACCGAATGTTACTAGCAGGTAGTCCTTGCCTGGTTGAGATGTTTACCTACTGTAAATCTTGCATACGGGAATAGGGAATTCTTTCATTAGTTTGAATTTTGGATTTAGAATTTCGAGATCTCCGAACTGAATGATATTTGTGAGCTGATTTACAACTCTCATCTAATTTTGTATTTACCAAAAATCTCTCCCCCCCTCTCGAGGAGGAGTTGGAAGAAATTGTTTATGGCAAGGATTAGGGAAATCTGATTTCCATACATCTAGGTTGATGACAATAAATGCAAAGCTATTCAATATAAATTTTTAGTTTTATTTGTTTAAGTTATTGATATATTTGTTGCAGAGAAACCAGAAAATCCCTGAGAAAATAGATCCTATGGCTCTATTATGATGGAGAGACTAACCAGAAGTGAAGCGAGCAAATTGATCATGTTTTGCAGGTTAGTGCTTTTACTATCTTCACTTCATGGTCAATGCAATTGAATTACATGCTAGCAATTTAAATTCGGCGATTAATTGGCTTTTACTTCCTCCAGTTTTCCTAATGCAGAATAAGATTTTTAGTCATCCATACTTGCCAGTAATTTCGTCACATAAATACTCATTTTCAAATATGAGTATACTTCTCTTTTCATTATCCTGAAACACTATGTATCTTTAACATGTACTACGACCAAAGAAATAGTAATTTATTCTCATAATTACATATATTTTGATTATTTCGAAATATAACTTGAACAAATTGAGACATATCTGTAAGTCTAATTATCATACCTTCAATTTCTTCCTTTTGTGTAGATTTCTTTCTATTTTTGTGTTGTAGTGCTAGAACTGAAAGCAGTTGGTGATGGGTTAATGCTTGGGTTACGTTTTCCTGTGTTTGTTTTATAGATGATGGAACGGCTGCTGTTGATGATTGTGTTTGACCTGTCAGGATGCAAGTGGCGATGGATTAGGGTTTGACGAAACCAACGGTAGGTGGTACTTGGTAGCTTGGGTTTCGGGATCATTCCATGGTCGCTGGAACTGGGTTGTATACTTAGTTTTATATACTATTTTACTTTCTATATGTTGATACACATCCTTAGCAAATAAATTTGCCCCTTTCTATTTTAATTAAATAAACAACCGATTTTACCAACTATGATTAATAATTTTGGTAAAAGATTCTTCATGGTTGTACTCGCCTTCACATGAGAGTTTTGTTGACGTCTTATTGATCAATGGACAGAACATCATGGGTGTGATAGAGGAGAGAAAAAAGTATTGTTGTGGAACGATGTTCATTTCAAACAAATCAACTCTCTTCTTGAACATAAAAGATTTTCTCCCAAATGTTTAGGTATTTTATTGCTTTTTTTATTCTCCCTTCTGAGTATATTCCGTTCATTTTTGTAGGAGTATTCTTCCCCTGGGTTATTCACTAAAATCGAATATTGGTTAAATACTTTATTTATTTAATCTTGGTTCAAAATAAATGAAATTGAATTTATATTATGTGATATTTGAACGTTACACGGGGACATCTTTGTAATGTCATTTGTTTTATTATCTGTTACAAGGCTTAAATTATAATTAATATTATAATGGAATTGCATCATCGTTTAAGTGGGAATTGTAGGGGGGATTAAATTTAACCATATGCACCAGGCCATTCATTCATAGTTATCTTACAGGCGCGTCTGCAGCTTCAACCAGGAAATATTCAGATAAAACCTTCAATGATAAAGATTGAGACAGACCAAACATTGTCGGTTGGACAAATGTTTAATTCACTGAAGATTGTTGCTTTAGGTATTTCACTAATTTAACTTTTCTTAGCTCTTATAATCACTCCATCATATTGTGAGAATGGTTTTTTTTGGCACACTAATTTAGCTTTGTAATTTTCAATGAGCAACTTGAGTCCTTTTTAGCTAGATGTACATGTGTGAATATATTCATGAATTAGCTTTTAAAGCATGTGAATTTTTTGTCTTAGCACTTCAAAACTAGAAACATCAAATTTGGCTTTCTTGCTGTGGGGGTCTATTTAATCAACCAGAACTTTTGCTTCTAATTATTAGTTATTTTCCATATTCAATTACTACTTTTGTTGAAAGAGAATAAGTTCAATTTGAAAGGAATTGTTGTAAGTTTCCTAATCTTAAAAAAGCTTATTTGCATTCAAATGCGTGACTTCAACGATCTGCTGCTAAAGCTTAAATTCCTAAGGCAGTAATTTTCTATTGTACGGTTTATCTTCATCACCAAGAGTCCCGAGGTAATTTTTTTTACTCTCAATCGTGTACGCGCACACACGTATACGGTAATATTATAATTATAGTGTTTGTGGAGAAAATAAGGTGAAGAAGCCTCGATTCGGTTCAGACCTATGGAGTAGTATAGAATTGAAACACTGGTAATATTTCATATTTGCTTTCATGTAGGGTAATCTTATTTTATAAAGAAACTTTTCTATTTGTAGATTTTGGATAATTTTAGCTTCCAATTTTAGGTGTTTGTTATGTCAATTTTTTGTTGCTTTTTTTTTTCTTTTATTGTTTATAGTGGAATGTTTCATTTTGGTAACAACGTTGTCTTTAATTCCAGTAAAACGTACTTATCAAAAAAAAATTCCAGTAAAACGTGTTGGTATATGTACATGCAATTAAAATTAACCTTAACTTAGTGTGGTTGCAGAAGATTACATTTCTTTGGACTTTCTGTTAGATATGGTGGTGGCTCGAATTAAGTGGTGAAAAATAATTCACTAAGCTGACCTAGATTTATAGGAAATGAGACATAGATGTTGTTCTTTACATATTTAGGCTCTAATGTGTTTTCCCCCATCCCTTCTCTCTCTCCGCTCTCTCGTCCTATGTGTATGTGTGTCTATTTGTTTTACAGATAATATTTTTTGGATATTGTTGCCGCTCCTTTTACATATAATATTCAATAAGCTAATGAGTTTACATAAACAATTTTTTAAAAAAATTATTAAAATAAATAAATTAAGTACTAAGTTAATTACTTTTATTTATGAGTTTCTGTCTTTTTTTCAGTTTAAGAAGATAGTAGGAGCTTCTCAATACATGTACAGTTGGTGCTTAATAGAATCCACATTTATCCCATCACAAAACTCATAAACAGTTCTAATGAATGATAATTTTTCATGTTCCTTAATTATTAATTAGTATAGAGTTGAATGTCTATTCGGTGCATCAAAGAGAATAATGGGTGCTACAAGAGTACCACTTGTGCCTGGATATCATGGTGATAAACAACATATTGATTTTCTGAAGTCAGAAGAAGACAAAATTGGATATCCTATTTTAATCAAGCCAACTCATGGAGGTGGAGGAAAGGTGTGCCTTTTATTGAGTTTTGTATAATGATTATTATAATTCTTGGAATATTAAGATTCTGAGCTTGTTGATGATTACAACATGGTCAATGTAATGCCTTGTGTATTTTATTGTTGTGCACCTTTTGTTTTTATGAACTGTGTTTTCCATTTCTTATTTGTTCCTAACTTTTAAATTTTCTGTAGCTGAAATGGCAAGAGAGACATGATGGAACTAGAATACTAAGTGTAATAAAATTTGGTACTATATGCAGCATTCCAGTCAAAATTGGTAGGTGTGCAAGTGTTTGGATGGTTAGAGTCTGCTTCAAAGCACTTCTTATATAGCTGCTTTCAAGCTTAAATTTCCTTGCTATGCATAATTTTGAATCTTACCATGTGAGTTGTGACACCAAATTCATCATTTAGCATTTACCTTAAGGCATTTCTGTTTATTTATTCTTAGTTGGAGACCCACTATCACTGATCATCAATACAATGACATGATCATGGATGGGGGTTGGAACCATAATTTATCTGGGGTTTATTTTCTGCCACTTTCAGGGAATGAGAATTGTTCAAGATCCTAATGATTTTGTTGATTCATTCATGGGAGCACAACGTGAGGCTGCTGCATCTTTTGGCATAAACACAATTTTGCTAGAAAAATATATTACAAAACCAAGTCACATAGAAGTCCAGGTATACTTATTTGGTTTCGTCAACCTTTTTACGTTATTCATTGTCTATTTATCCATCACGACCGATTTAATATAAGCCCCCGTTTGAACCCATTTTTTTTTGTGAAAAATATATTTTGTAATAGTTATTTTATAGAGAATGTGTGGTTAAAAAGTAGTGAAAAGTTCTGAAATTATATATAAAATTATTTTATTGGAGAATGTGTGGTTAAAAATGAGATTGAAGAAAAATAGATTTTTGAAAAATGGGTCTCAAATAGGAGCTAAATATAATTCATAAATTTCTTCTACTTCATACTCCCAAAATTCACCTACAAACAAGATCATAATTAAAGCAATTCGGAACATGTGACTCTTAACTTGTGTTTATCTGAACTATAATTTGTAGATCTTCGGGGACAAACTCGATAATGTAATACATCTTAATGAGAGAGATTCCAGTGTCCGGAGAAGATATCAGAAAATAATTGAAGAAGCTCCCGCTGTAATTATCTTTTTATTTTGGTTTTTCTTTGCTTCCTTTTACCTAAACTGTGATTCTCCATTACTAATTGCTATAAAATTCTGACAGAAATTCTACACATGCAGCCGAACATCAACATGACTTCTGATCCCACTTGGGTCAAGCAGTTGTATCTAAAGCGAAGGTGATGTGCATAGAAACTTGATTGCTTTGTTTGTTGGGTGATTGTATTTCATATGCCAAAAATTTTTGAATTAATTTGAGCAGTTAGATTGTATTCAGTTAGAATAATGATAAAGAAACAGAGTTTGTATCTATTGACTGCCAGTTTTTAATAAAGATTATTCTTGGATTGTATGCATTCATCAGATTACTTATTCTCGATTTACGGCGTGCTTTTATTTTCCATGGTGGTGTACAAGTCATGCAAAATGTGATGAAATCATAACAGTGGAATGGGTATGATGAAATTTTCTGTGCAGATAAATATTTTTTCGTTTTGAGTACTTCTAAAGGTTCTTGTTCGCTGAAAATCGTACCGCAAGCGCACGGATCGCATTCAAGTAATAAAGTGGACCTTAAGAGTCCGGATTGTCGATCCCACGAGAAATGTATACTTTGGATTACACAACTTTAATCGATTTTAATTCTAACGACAAAAGGAAACACACAGATTTAAAAATATAAGATAAAAACTAACAACCTACAAAATAAGAAAATAAAGGTGTCTTGGCAAATTTCGGAGGGAAAAGTGTGGTTGGAATTTACGATGTCGCTTAACCTATTGTTTCATTGATCTCGAACCAATTATGTGCCGATGCATATTATCAAAATGCGATAGTTAGACCCGATTCTCCTATTTTAGCTAATACCCTCTTTCGAGCGAATATTAACCCTAATTAGTCAATTCATACCACATATTTCTATGTCGATACAAAGTTGACCAATAGCATGAATTTTTGTGAAAATACTCAGCGGGTCACTCAGAGTAGGTGTATATCTCTATATCACCTAAACGCGCAAAAGATACACTAATGCAAATCCGAGGTATCAATCATTTCGGTCTAATTAATGCAATCATTGTTCAACAGTCACAAATAATTACCTAATAATTTCATCTAGTTGTCAATTAGATGAATAGAACACTTTGATCTATTAAATGCAACTATCTTGCAACAATCACATTAAAATTAATTACAATCATTTAAGCGTCACCAAAAATGATGTAAAACCTAATAATTTTATCTTGTCGTCATAAAAATGAAATCATCTTAAACATGATGATCGATACACTATGATTTTGATAACAACTGCATTTATCACTAAACATGTAGATATATCGATAATCAATGAAACAACTAGGTTAGGTTCAATTCATAAATTCCAACATAACATATTTAGCTCATTTTATACATATGGAAATAAAGGAGATATTTAAACAAATTCATTACAATTTTTGGCAAATAAAATAGGAAAAACCAAAGATTAGAATAAACCCTAGATGAAGCTTGAATTGATTTCTCCAAATGATTGCCAAAAGCTTGATGGAATCTCCTTGTGCCCTTCAATTTCCCATCCAAAATGAGCCAAGAACACAAAGAAAATAAAAGAAAAAGGAAAGAAAAGGAAGAAGATGAAGAAAAGTGGAGAGAAAACTAAAACTAAAAACTTAACAAAACTAAAACTAAAAAATAATAATACTAATCTATCCTATTCTAACCTTCCAAACAACGTGCCAAGCCATTAATATATAGGTGGCAAAGATATTTTGATAACTTAACAATTAAGTTATCAAAATATCATAGGAAAAATTGCCTCTAAGTCCCTGAACTTTTGGAAAGTGGCAAAATGGTCCCTCAACTTTGATTTAGTACAATTTGGTCCTTGAATTTTGACCTTCATTTCAGTTAGGCCCTTTATACATAACACTTCAAGTCCTTCAACTTTCAGGATTTTTCATTTCAGTCCCCAACTTCACCATTTTGTTCACTTTTAGTCCATTTTCATCATTTTTCGCTCAATTCTTCTTCTTGACGGGGTTTTAGCCTACAAAAGTGAAAATTACACAATTATGAATAGAAATATACTCAATATCAATTCTAATTAATTCCAGAAAAGTGCCGAATAAGTGTGTTTTTGCACACTTATCAGTTCTGAGTAATTCTGTGACGTTCCCCCTTAATGTAATTAATATTTATTAAAAAAATTTATTTTCTTCTTCTTTCCTTCTTATCTTTTTATTAATAATATAAAGAGTTTAAAGCACCGTCAAACTTATATTATAACCAAAAGAGGCTTGCTTTACAAAATACAGTTAATGAGTTAGCTATAGACCATTCAAAAATTCTAGTCAAAAGAAGTGCCTGCTAACTTTCAAAAATATTCCATATATCTAATCTATCGCAGGCTAATGTAGTAGCGTACCCATGTCGGCTAACTCATGCCATATTTACTACATTCTTTTACTATTTTCCATCACCTACCTTACATCACTATCTACTCTACAGATATCATAGTATTTATATATCGTCCCGTGATCAGATCATACACGTCAACCATTACCAACACAAAATCCTTATATTCTTCAAAAGTTTCAATACCTTCAACATCGTCAACAACCATATAAAAACGTGTGTAGTGAGTGCGCCTATATATCACATGTATAGCTGTTAGGTCTTCAGTAATTTCGGCATGTCTGGTGGTATGAATAACCTCAGTTGCCTGCGGAGCCATCTACAATACAAAATACACAGGTGAACAATAAAGTTCAGTAAATATGATGGTGCAATGATGTCACTCACACACACTTGGGCCCGAATCCTCATTATAGTGTATCGTGTGAGCTCACAATAACATAGCCATAACTTGTGCACAAATCAATACCAAGGCATCCGTCCTTGCCCACCGAGACTCAGGATACCTCATTAGAATATATATAATATGAACTAAAGCCTGGCACCGTGCTTATCCGCAGTCCCAAGGCCACCAAGGGACCTCCGACACCGCCTGTATACAAGTGCCGAACTCAAAATACCCTATCCTTGGCTACCCTTAGTGACCGTCAGGAGCCTCAAAGCGGTATATTTATTCGGACACCATAGTACGGTACATCTATAATGAGATTCACATGTAAAATTCTCAACCACACACTCCATGAAAATGATAACATAAATATGCATGGCCTTGAAAACGTACTATCAATACGTTTTCTAAATAAACCCAGTAACCAATTGTCACATCACCATGTCACATAAAGACAACAAACACATATAAACACATCACTTCACATAATCACGTATTTTGTATTGTAGTTGAAGAACATCGATATTTACCTTTTTCGCGACCTCCTTGCTCAATATCTGCATTAATAAAATAACTTCTACATTAATCCTAACTTATCATGTTATTTCCATGTTATCTAAACTAAACCTATAAGATGATATATATTTACTTAATAGAGTACCCCTTGTAATAATACTAATAATGATCTTACTTTATTACCCATAACATAAATGAAATTTTCTTTATTTTTATAAAAGAACTTCCATAACTTCTGAAATAAAACCCATACATATAAAAATTAAAGTAGCCAATATACTACCATATTCTTTCCCATTTCATGTTTGATCCATTTTATCTTTACCAAATTTTCAACATACCTCACCCATTATAACATTTTACTTCTCATATTATCATATCACCAAATCAAAATAATTTAAGTTTAAGTCTCAAATGCTAAATGTTTTCTCTCCAATTGACCATATCTACATATATATACCTATATTAATGACCCAATTTCCATAACTAATATCATGATGATAGTAACAATTATTATAGTAAATCATTTTCTACTTTCTTTCTTCCTTAATTACTTCCCATCATTTTTCCTCAATTTCATCTTTTTTTTTTTATTTTCAAATCTCTTTCACACAATCCTTGATTTAATTAATTAAATTTAATTCCAATTTTATCTTCCTTCAATTATCAAGGAACCCTAAAACAATAATTTTGATTTTCCACTCATAAATCAATTAAGCACTTAAATCAAATAATTAGTTAAATTACTATCTAAATAAATAAGTAATTAACTAAATAATTAACTCCATCATTCAAAACTTCAAGTGTCGAAAATAACCGAACAATTAATTAAATTAGTATCTAATTAAATAAGTGATTAACTAAACCATTAACTAACTAATTAACTTATAAAAACAAGAAATTGGAATGTACCAACCAATTAGCTAATTATATTATTAACTAATTAAATAAACAAATAACTAAATAATTAACTAACTAATTAAATTAAACAAAGAAGGAAAAGTTAAAACATACCTTAAAAGGGAAAGAGAAGTAGACATGTCTCACTTCCCCCAAACCCTTCCATATTTATAGTGATTACTAGGGGTTGATTGAGCAATTTACAAATTTACATTTTTAACTCCTAGGATAAAAATGTCAAGTTTCTATTTGTTGATGATATTATACATGTGCACTTTTAGCCCCATGAGAAAGATGTTAAAATTTTATTTGTTAATGAAATTGCACATTTGGTCCTTGGGTAGATTTGCAATTATTTTATTTTTAATAAAATTGCACTTCCAATACCCATAATATTATTTTAATTATAATTCATACATAATTTACACTATCAATTCAATTAAGTCCCTAAAATTTCTAGAAAATTTCGGGATGTCACAAATTCTCCCATAGAAGAAGCTATGGGACAATTAAGGTGAACATAAATGGTTATAATCTAGATGTATAAGCTAGCAATGCTGCCTAACTGTATTCTGCATCTCTTGTATCCTTTTTTTTCTTGCATCTAGCATTTGATGCTCAATTGAGAAGGTGGGTTAGATTCAATTTTGAACAAGTGAAGATTGAGGACTTAGGATATACAAGCTGCTGAAACATATCCCGCATATAGTCATTTATTTTAACTAACAGGAAAGGGCTACTATATAGCTAAATAATAAATGACAAGACTGGTCCCTTCGAACTTGAACAAATAATTGAAATCATTATTTGTACTTAGAAGGTTTAAATGTTTAGACCTCTATCATAATTCAACCCATACATTTTGCCAATCTAAACCATAGCACATATCTGCTATCAATCCTGAACGATCGACACACTAATATTACCTCAAAAAGAACACAGCCTGTGCATTGCACGGACATTTGACTAGTATGTGTGTGTGTGTGTGTGTGTGTATGTGTGTGTGTGTGTGTGTGTGTGTAAGGGGCAATCAATTTCAAATTTTGATACTTAATATTTCTTTTGAATTACTAATTTTCTAAAATAGATTAATTGAAGTAACATATTAACAAAGTAACATTTCTCGTCTAAATTAATTTATTTAGAATATTAGGAATGTTGTATGTACGTAATTCATGCGGATATTGATCGGCCCAAAGGAATATCAATATTTGGCCGAATTATTTATATACAAGTGGTAATAAATATGTGACAATTATAAAATTTCTTTTGTGTGAACATTGAGTCAATCCAAAGAAAGACTTAATGTTTGAAGTGGGTTATTTTCAATATTTGATTACTACAACAAGAGTACCACTTACAAGTTGATATTTCTACCCAAAGATTAAATGTCAATGTTGTACCTAGTCTCTTATGATGGGGCCTACCAATATTTGAATTTATTGATTGCTCAATATGAATTCCTATGTTATGTTTAAATAATCTATTCAGGTAACATCAACTTCTGCAATATCTCCCAATATCAATTCAATTCTTGTGTTTGAACCAAAGTTTAAGGACTTGAAAGAGAAAGTTTGTATCTGTCTTGACAGCATAGATCTAGACATTGCATTAAAAACTGAACAACCCACTGATCTTATGTATAAAAGTTTCGCTAATAAAAATGGAACTCGAATAAGCGGGATCGTTCAAATTGCATAAGTCTTATGATCATAAAACGTAAAATTCTAGCAATATTCAGAGGCATTGTGTCCAATAAGGTATCTGCCAAAGAATTTCTTAAAGAAATTGAAATACACTTTGCAAAAAGCAATAATGTCGAAACTAGTACGCTTCTGGCGAATTTAATTTTATTAAAATATAAGGCTGAAGAAAATATAAGGGACTAAATCATGGATATATCTCATCTTGCTTTACGATTAAATGTATTAAAGTTTGAGCTATCTGATAACTTGTTCGTGCATTTGGTTTTGATTTCTCTTCTTGCACAATTCAATTAATTTAAGGTCAGTCACAGTTGTCAAAAAGGGGAAGTGGATTCTTGATATGTTCATTTCATATTGTGTGCAAGAAGAAGAAAGTCTAAAATAAGAGAGAATTGTAAGTACCTCTAAAGACAAGTTAAAGGATAAAGATGCTGCATCAGTTAAGTTTAAAAGAAACAATAAAAGCTTGAAAAAGATAAATAATATGGCTATTACTTTTGTGAAAATCTGGAACACATAAAAAGAGACTATATTAAATACCACACTTGGCATGTAAAGAAAAGTACACTTCTCGCTTTGGTTTGTTTTGAGGTTAATTTAGTTTCAATACTTAGACGTACGTGGTAGATAAATATCGGTACCACTACTCACATAAATGTTTCTGTGCAAGGTTGCCTGAACAGCTAAAAGTCAATTGATTCTGAAAGATTCATTTAGGTGGGCGGTGACAAATCAGGTAAAGTTCAGCCTATATAAACTTTTTGGTTATCTTTAAAGACTGATTATTATTTGAATTTGAAATAGACATTTGTTGTACTATCTTTTTGATTTTTTATTTATACATTGGATAAATTTGGTTAATTTTGTTTAATTGAAAATATCAAGTTTGATCTTTTTCTCAATTCAAATATTGTAGGTACCAAATCTTTATCCAGTTATGATAAGCTATATTTGCTTAATATGATTGTCTTTTATAAGGAAACCTTACATGTGAACTTACGTGGTATTAAACATAAATTAGCTAATGAGAATTTCGTTTCGTTATGATATAAGCAATTATGCCACATCTCTCAAAAGAGAATGTAAAATCTTGTGTTAGAAGGAATTCTTGATCTCTTTATTTTTTCTGACTCAATTGTTACATTAAGGGGAAACAAACAAATATGAGGAGACTATGTACTAATAGGACTTCGGATTTTTAGAACTAATTTATATGGATATTTGTGGGCCATTTCCTTTAGCTTTTTGGAATGATCAACAGTAATTTATTATATTCATAGACGATTTTTTTTTTTTACTATGGCTAACTATATCTCATATATGAGAAATCTCAAATACTAGACATGATCAAAGCATGCGAGGCTGAGGTTTAAAATCAACTCAACAAAAAAATAAACATTTCGATTTGGTTGTGGTGGTAAATAATATGGCAGATATGATGAATCATGTGAACAATGTCCAGGGTCTTTTACTAAAATTTCTAGAGGAATGTGAAATTGTCTTACAATACACCATGCCAGAGTCCCCTTGCATAAACAGTGTTACAGAAAGATGAAACAGAACACTTAAGGACATGATAAAGAATATGATTAGTAATTTCACTTTGCTAGCATCTTTCTAGAAAGAAGCACTAAAAACTGCAACTTAATTTTTCAATAAAGTTCCAAGTAAAACAATTGTTAAGGAGTCACAAATTCAAGGTCAATTTTTCGAAATGGGAAATGTCCAATTATGTAGAGATTGTGGGAATATAAGGTTATAAGGTTAAGGATTTTGTTTTCGAGAAAGAACATTATATATTTCTTTTATTACAATTGACAATGATCATGATCAGAAACAAATTCTTGTTCCAAATCTTATTCAAAAAGTAATTTTGAATTCAGATAATATTACAAAACCCCAGATACACAATCAAGAGATTGTTTCAGAACAACAAACTCAACAACCTCAAGAACAAATGTCATTAAGAAGATTTACTAAAGAAAAGAGAGAGACATTTCGAATGACTTAATAGTCTTTCTCCCAAAAAAAAATAAAATAAGGATGGTATTTTATTGATGGAAGAAGATATGATCGATCAACTTTTATCAAGCTATGCAAAGTAATAATTCTCAAGAGTGGATTGGTGCCATGAAAAAAAAGAAAAAGTATATGAAAGATGTTGACATTGGGAATTCATCTCATTGTCTGAAGGTGCGAAACTCGTTGATTGCAAATTGATATTTAAAACCAATAGGGATTCGAAGGGTGATGTGGAGATATATATGGCTCGTCTTGTTGTAAATGAATTTACTCAAAATGAAGGCATTGACATTAAAGAAACATTATCTCTAATTTCTATGAAAAACTCTTTTAGGACTATTATGGGCACTTGTGAAATATTTCGATCTTAAGGTATATATGATGATTTACAAATTAAAGAAATTTATCTATAAGCTCAAGTAGGCTTCGCATCCATGATATAAAAAATTTCATAAAATAATTATCTCGTTTAATTTTGAGATGAATGCAGTTGATGATTGTGTATATCACAAGTTCAGTATGAGTAAGCATTTTTCTAGTATTGTATGTTAATGACATACTACTTGCCTACAATAATATATGTTTATTATACAAAACCAAGAGATTTCTGTTATGAAATTTTGAAATGAAAGATTTTGGTGACGTCTCATTTGTATTAGGGACGTAGATACACTATACCGATAAGGTTCTTAAAATATTTGAGATGCAAGAATATAAATCAGGTAATATCCATATTGTTAAGAGAGACAACTTTATTCTCAATCAATGCATAATGATAAATTTAAAGAAAAAATTACAGAATATTCTTTGTGCTTCAACGGTCTGGAGTTTAATGTATGCTTAGGTTTGCACACATCTGAATATGGCATTCATTATTGGAATGTTGGACAGATACTTAAGTAACTCTGGGGTGGATATTTGGAAAGCAGCCAAGCGGATTATCCAGTGTCCATAGAGAACTAATGATTAAATGATCACATACAGGAAATCAAACCAATTGAAAATCATTGAATATTTTGATTTTGATTATGGAATATGATTGCGGAATTTTGTCTCTGGACTGCACATTTTGGATGGAATTGAAAGAACACTGAAGTTATTCTGTGACAATGACAATTTTATATTCCAACAAGAATTGGCGATGTCAAAGTTTATGGATATCAATTTTCTAATTATTAAGGAAAGAATTCAGAATGGTCGGGTTTTTATAAAACATATTATGACAAACTCTATAATTATGGTTTCATTTACAAAATGACTGTCACCCAAGATTTTTCATGACCATAATGCTCCTATGGGCGTTGCATCTTTTTTATGATATGCTAGTTTAGTGGGAATTTGTGTTTGGATGTTGCTTGCTTTTGACACGTATTTTTATCCATGGATATTCAGTCCGGCTTTCACTTTGATTAAAGTTTTTGGTTTGATTTCATTAAAAAATGAGGTAAGATCAAAAGGAAATAAGTATGTTTAGATCACATTGCATGTGATTTTCATGCTACACATCCACATTTGATCTATGTTATTTAATTGTGTTGATATATGCGACCATTGATGGGTTTAGTTATTATACTTGTAACGAATACCGTTTTAATCCTAGAATCGCAGCAGCTACTGAGATTCTGGAATCGCAGCGAAGAATCGTCGCGAACGGAATCGCAGCAGATCTTTGCTAATCACCAATCAACCGACTTTGTTGGGGTGTGTGGGTGGGTTGCTTCGACGCTGTGGGTGTGGTGGATTGCTGTTGTTGGCTGTTGGTGGTAGTTGTTGGTTGGTGGTGGTGGTTGTGGTTGTGGTTGGCGGTTGGTCTATTGTTGTTGGGGATGGTGGATCTATTGTTGTTGGTTGGCGGTGGTGGTTGTGGTTGGCTGTTGGTGGAGGTGATGGATCTATTGTTGGCGGCGGTGGTGGTGGTGGTTGTGGTTGGCTGTTGGTGGTGGTGGATCTATTGTTGGCTGTTGGCTGGTAGTTGTGGTTGTGATTGGCTGTTACCTGGAGGTGGTGGTTGTGGTTGGCTGTTGGTGGTGGTGGATCTATCGTTGTTGGGGTTCAGCCGTGTGTTCTGTGGTTGGGTAGTCTGTGTTGGTCGATCTGTGACTTGTGACCAAGTATCGGTGGTAGGCGGTAGTATGTGACCAAATTTTTGTCAATCTGTGACCAATTACTCAAATGTGACCTAAAAATTTAATAATCTATGACCTCGAAATAATATGTGACCAACTAATTTAAAAATCTGTGACCTCGAAATAATTTGTGACGTACTAATTTTTTGATATGTGACCTCGAAATAATTTGGAATTAAAAAATTTGACGATATGTGACCAGTAAATAAATCTGTAATTTAAAATTATGAATATGAGACCATTAATCACAAAATGTGACTTTATTATTTTTATTTAATAAATATTTTAATGAATTAAATAAATACCTAATTTTTGAATTTTTAAACTATTTACCTTATTTTTGAATTGAGGTAAAGAATACACCTTAAATATGATTTTTTTCCCCTAATTAATTGTGTATAAATCCTATCTTGATATTAATCTCAATTAAAGTGATCTAATAAAAAATAAAGTTATGGGCTTTTAGCATCTAAATGAAATGGGATTGCTTACAAAAATACCCTTAAAATTAGGAATATTTTGAAAAATCATATGAAAAGTTTTTAGGAAATAAAAAATACTGTGTAAACTGAAAAAGTGACACAATATCACTTTTTTTATAAAAATTGTCACTTTACTTTTTTTTAAAAAAGTTTACTTTTTTTAAAAAAAATGACACAAACTTAAAAAAAGTAACAAAATTAAAAAAAAGTGACAAATATCAAAATAACATCATCCATTTGGGAAGCACCAGTAATCATGTTCTTAAAATAATCACCACGCTCAGGCCAATCCACATGCTAATTATGTTAACATATTGTTTTATTTTTTTTATCTTCTTAAAAAGTGACAAAAATTTAAAAGGTGACAAAAAACTAAAAAAAGTGACAAAATTAAAAAAAGTGATGAATTCAAAAAAATGGCACAAATTGAAAGAAGTTATACAGATTAAAAAATGACAAAATTTAAAAAAAGTGTCATAATGTCATTTTCTAAAGTTAAGTGTCACTTTTATTAAAAAGTGATGTTTGCCACTAAAAAAAGTAACATAAATTTAAAGAAAGAGACGGAAAAAAATGTCAAACATTAAAAAACAATGACAAACAATAAAAAAGTAACAAATTCAAAAAAGTGACAAAATATCAATCAATACATTAAAATCAATTCAATAAAGTGACACAACTTCCGTCCCTCCTCTTTTTCCATTCACCGTTAAATATCTTTAAGTCAGTTTACGACAAAATACCAATCAAAAGTCAAGCATTTTTAAATCAAAATTCAACGCCACCATTATCTACCAACTCAATTAACCCATTAATCCTATAAAAAGTTTTTTGTAAGTAAAAATATTGTATAAAATTAAGTGTCACTTTTTTATTAAGTCCATGTTTGGTGCACATTCTTTCAAAACTCATTTTCAATCACACATTTTTCAATAAAATAATATTTTTTATCACATCAATAATTTTTCCTCATTTTTAACCACCATATTTCTCATCATATCACTATTAAAATACATTCTCTCCTCAATAATATTCATCAAACACACCCTAAAAATGAGATACAACGTTACTTTTACTAAAATAAAACAAAAAAAAAAAGTGATGTAAATCCAAAAAAAAGTGACAAAACATAGAGAAAAACTTTAAAATATATCATTTTATGTAATTCAACCGCTCCTCCACCATCACCAATGTAAACTTTGCGGCAAAAGGTCACTCAAAGCATCACCGGCCTTTAGTTTTAACTGAGACTTCATAGAAGGATATAAAAGCACCAGAACATGACATTTGCATTCAGCAATAATTCTATTCTACCAAGAAATCATTTTTTATAGAGTTAAAAACATAATGATAAGGAATCAACTGGACTTAAACCAGAGGCCTCATCTCACCCGTTGTCCAATAAAAACTAAAACGACTTCTTTTGCATGTCTTTCCTGAATGCTAGTTCTTCATATTAATTTTTATATTTTTCCAAAAATTTTCATACTTGAGCTAAAAATGGACATTTAGAATATGAACAAAGTTAAATACAGAAGAGTTACAACCTTCCTCTATATAGAAAGTTACAAGAATGGGAATTGCTTTGTTGCAATCTAGTAACCAATAATTCAACGGGGGCTGCATTTTGGGCTAACGTGCTTAGCGGCTTCTCCCAGAACTTTGCAGCTAGTTCCCTTTGGAGACTTGGGACCCCTCTCTTTCGATATGTTCAATTACTTGACCAATGCCATGGCAACCTTTCCTAAGCCTGACATCCATACCAAAAAAAGTCAAGCATTTGCTAAGTAAAAGTAAATTGCTACATGAACTACAATTTTCAATAATCTGAATAACCAATGGATTCTTTTTCCCTCCTCCAGGCACTCATTTTCCTTTTGAAGAGATTCTACTTAACATGGGTGCCTCATCAACCTTAGGAGTAGCAGCTGGCTGCGGACCTTTCTGTGACTTATTAACCAATTTATTCATCAAGTGGTAAAGAAACTAAGGTAATTGAAGCCAGAAAAGAGTTTTGGTGTATTGGGAAATGTGAATTTCTAAATTTTCTAAAACCAATTTATTCAACAAGCGGTTAAGAGGCTGAGGTAATTCAATCAGTAGATTAAATCTATTTTACCCTTAATGTCCACATAATGATTACACTAGAATACTAGATAGTCTAGATTGAATGACCAGTTATATTTATTCTTTAACTGCATAAGATCATTTTATATGGTTTTATGATCATGATTTGCAGCAATGACAAATATGATTTGATCAAAATGGAAAAATTTACCACCAATAAAAGCTTACACGAGAACTTTTGTTACAATAGGTTGTCATAAGCAACATTACTTTCATCTCAGGCCTTGTCTTATCATGAAAATATATGCAAGAGCTCATCATTAGACAATTTTGAAGGCCTGTTATTTGTAAATCCACCCCACTCCAAACGTCTAAGACGAATCAGTGTTCCTTCACCATTCATCCTATCTTCATCTCCATTTTCATAGTTATCATAATTATTGCAGTGCCTACAATGTTACAGAGTAACACTTGCCCTGTTAGCTCCCATTTGTTACAAATCCATGTTTTCCCGTTTGAGGGCTTCAAGTTTGATCCACCACTGCCTCCACCTCCACAACCACCACCTCCCAAACTTATTGTCCCACTTTCTCAGGATCAAAACTGCTCATCATGAGGGAAAGTGCAATTCTCACCATACGAACATCCTTTCTCTGTCTAGAATTTTTGGCAATGGCTCCATTTATAAGATCATTGTGTAAGTGTTATGCCCTAAATTCAATCAACTTTAGACATAAACATTTTAAATATATATAATTGATGCATGTATGGCAATAACTATTATTTAATTGAATTAATATTTTAACAAATTAAATAATAGAATCCGTAGATTCAAGTCTTGGTGATTTGTTAAGGAGTTGTGATTGTGATATACAAATTACAAATGATCGAATCTTAAATCGTCCGTGGTCGAAGTAATAACGAGATACAGATATCGTTATTACGAATAGATCATCACGTGTGACATTCTTACTTGTGAAGTAAGTAACTGGTCTCATAAGTTAAAGTGTGGTGACATTTGAATGAACACGTGAATATTTTGTTATAGAACAAAACATTGGAGACCCGCTGGGAGATTCCACATAGATAACTATCTGAGTGTTAGTGGTTAATCTCTAACGTTCGGTAATGGAATTGGTCATTTGACTTGAGGTCGTCATAGTACCTTATATGAGGATAGTCATACTTTGATGGTGTTGGATGTTACTCTGCCAAGGGTCGCTAATATAGCATCGTTCGGGTATGTCAAGAATCATATGAAGGTTGTGAATGATCAATAGAGGATTCGTCACTCTTAGATAGTAAGAGATTGTGATCTACATTTTATCCAATTAAGTTAATAATGAAATCCTTGGCCAATGTGAACTCATAAGTCGAAAAAGAGTTTTCGACTTACATTGATTTAATACTGGGATAAAAGGTATGACCGATAATTGAGATTGACACGTATCCATATCTCATTATTGATTGGATCATATTGACGAAAGGATTATAATTTCACGATAAACGAACAAGTTTGGTTTGTCACATCACGTGACATTTCTCATCACATGTATTGCCCGACACATTACTAGATGTCAATTTGGGACGACGAATGTGAATTAGTGATAAATTAAAAAGGGTGTTTTAATTTATCGATTTTGATTAGATCAAAATAATAATTCACGTCGTTAGGTATCGTGATTGGGAACCTAATGGGTCACACACAAAAGAGAACCAAAAGAATGAAATTTACCAATTAATTAATTAACAAGTATTGAACAATTAATTAATTGAGTTGCTTATTAATCGGCTCGAATTAATTAATTGGGTTAATTAATCCATGGATTGTATTTAATTAATTTGATTAATTAAATATCGGATCGGGTTAAATTTAGAGATGTGCCAGCTCACTTGGGCTTATATTAATAGGCTGATAGGATTTGTAAACTGTAGAGAATTTTCATTTCTTCTTGCTAGCACAAAAAATGTAAAACCCTAGCCGTCATTCTTGTTCTCTGTGTGGATCACCATTGGAGGCTGGACAATTGGACAGCTTCGATTGCAGATCGTGATCATTGGAGTACGAAAATCAGTAAAAGAGTTTGCAAAATTCATCAAAGGTATTATTCTCAACACAGTTTCTATCTAAACACAAAGCAGATCCGTGGTGGGAATTGAAAAATTATTAATTTGCTGTACATATTAAGTAAATTCCTAACACTCTGTACATCCTCGCCACTTACTATAATCGGAATCTGAAACTCTTCCATCCGTTTTGATGACACTTCTCGTTCTTCATCATAAGAAGCAACCAATTCTTGATAGTGGGAAGCAAAATGGAGATTCGTAGTGGGAGTTTCGAGATTTCTGGTTTTGGGGGTTTCTAAAGTTCTAGGATTTGAACGCAATTAATACGGGAGATAGAATTTTAATTAGATTAGGGGTACTATCTAATTTGTTATTTTTTTAGGGTATCCAGTCTAATTTTCTCAATAAAATGTGGGCAGAATTATATGTATAGAGACCAAATCCATTAAGGTTATTTTTGGTGATGGGCTAAATACATATGGAAATATAAAGAGAAAATTACGCAAAACTAGTGTTTTCAATATTCAATTTCAAATTTCAGATATCAAGTTTCACTTTTTAAAAATCAGACATTTCATTTTTATACAAACCTTAATTATACAATATCTCCATTTCTCACACACTCTCTCCTCAGTGTCAACTCTCTCTCTCTCTCTCTCTCTCTCTCTCTCTCTCATTTCTGATTGTGACCATAAAATAATTTGTGACTTATAAAATTTTTGATTTGTGACAGATGAACAAATTGTGATATACAATTTTTTTGAATTGTGACCGTAAAATAATTTGTGACGTTTCAATTTTTTATTTATGACTGATGAACAAATTGTGACCTATAAAATTTTTGAATTGTGACCGTAAAATAATTTGTGACAAATTAATAATATGCGATCAATTATATAGAATTTGTGACCAAATTATAGGGAATTGTGACCTTAATATATTTAATTAATAAAATATATGTTTAACTAATTAATTTATAAATAAAATTTTAAAAAATATGAGATTTGAAATTTTAAACCTTAAAAATCTAAAATTTGAAATTTTAAACATTATCTCTTAAACTTGAAATTGGTGAAATTTAATCTCTTAGTTATGAAATTTTTCCTAATATAAATGGGGTTATGTTCCCTAATTCATATGCAATTTTCTCATTATTTGTGTCATCACATTACCATAAGAAGACAAGAGAAAACATATTGAAAAGGAAAATTCAAAACCTAAAATTAAGAACATGGATTGAAGAATTCAAGAATCCATAATCAAGAATCAAATTAAAGAACAAAACAATCATGATTATGGAGCAAGAAGTCAAAATGAAGATCAAGAACTCAAAAACGAAATGAGCCAATAATCAAGATTTAAGATCCGAGACTTGTGTTTTGAGGACCTGTTCTACAAATGCAAGGAATGTGAATTTAACGTGCATCCACTCTGCACACAATTTCCAAAGGAATTGCACCACGCCCTCCACAAAATTCACTCTTTGATACCGCAACCTACCTCACCACCTGGATTTTGTTCTGTCTGTAAAGATTCGTGCAGGGGTTGACGTTACAGGTGCATGGCTTGTAATTTTGATATACACGTGGAGTGCATATTAATTTTATGCAGCAGAATCAAGTGGGTGGCGGTGGTAAGCGTTTGGGGAAGATGGTGTTTTCTCTTGTAGGACAGCTTGGATTTGGAGTGTTATCTAATATGATATTTGGAGTGGATTTAGCTTCTGTTTTTGCTTAATTTTTGGATCCTGTCTTGTTGTCATCTAATTAAGTGAGTAGTGGTGTGGTGCTGAAAATAATCTTTCGTTTGGATTTTGTTCAACGTTTGTTCTGTTATTTAGGATTAGATGTTTTCAAGTTCTTGTCGCATTTACACTCTTTTGCAGTGAGCTTTTCTTTGAATTCTGATTCACTCTTGATATATCAAATGTATATTTCCAGAGTTGAGAAAAATACAATTATCGAAATTAAAGTGTGTTTTCGCGTTGATAGCTAAACTATTTTTTGACGAATTAAATTATTTATTTCGTTTTTTGTTTTAGTTGAAAGTATTCTATCCTCTATTATCAGTGATATTATCCAAAATAAGCTGATGGATATTTGCTTTAGTTCACATTATATTTCTATAAATAATGCTATTTGCAGTCGCTCTATGTGGCACACACATGTTAAGTGTGTGTTTGATACATTAATGTGGTAAAAATATCACCACATTAATGTATCAATTAACTACTTGCCATGTATGTGCCACGTAGGGCGACTGTCGCAGTGAGAGATTATGAATAGCATTACTGTATTTCTATGCCAATTGACACGGCATTTAATTTAACATAGAAAAATTAAAATCTTAGCTTACGAAGGATTGCGTCCATCATACTATTTTTCTTTATTAGGTGACATTGGAATGACTTAGTGGAAACGAAAATAAAAATCACAGAATGTATAATAAGAAAGAAATTAAGATATGATTCAATACATTAAGAAATGATTCAATGCAAAACCATAACCCTAATTTATAGCAACTCGCAATCCGAAGGCAAGGAATTTAATTTTTTTTTTTTTTTTAAAGCTAGTTAAAAGAAGACCAAGTCAATTGGAAGAATGATAGTTAAAATAGGAGTTTGACTTTAATTCTTTAAAATTCAGTTTTTCTCAAACTCATTTTTAATCATACAATTCTCTCAATAAATAATTTTACACGTAAAATTCAAAAAAAAACTTTTTTTTTAACTATACATCCTCCAAAAAAAAAAAAAAAAACTAAAAAATGACTTAGTCACATTATATACTATGCCAAGTTACGCGGCATTTAATTGAAGTGTAGAAAGATGAAAATCTTAGCTATCAAGGATCCAATCGTTATATACTATTTTTCATTGTTAGGTGAGATTAGGATGATTTAGTCATGTAAAGATGGACGGGCCGTCCAGGCCCACCCGTAGGCGAACTGGCCAGCGATTCGGCCCACAAATTGTGTGGGCCGAATCGTGGGCCGCCCGCACCTTGAACCGGTCCGGGCCGGTTCAAGTTGAACCACTAGCCCGTTTTAAAAAAATTAAAATAACGTTACATGTGTGCCTGCAGTTATCAGAACGATCATTTGACCGTTCTGAATATATATTTTTTTTTTATTTTATTATTATTTTTTTTTTGGTAATAACGGTAAAAAAAAATTTTATATAAATTGTGGTATTGTGAAGTGAAAAAATTTTAAACTCTCACAATCTACAACTACAAGCTTCAAATTTTGAAATATATATTTTCTTATTCTCTCTTAATATTTTCAGCAAATATTTTACATATTTAGTATTTTGTACTTTCTTTTCATCTTATTGGCTTATTATTTCAAAAATTTTTGTTGAAAATTTATGGATTCTCACTATTTTTCTTCAAAAAATGACAATTTACATGATAATTGTTCTCTAATAAATTTAGAAGATGATAATGATCCATATATTATATCTTCTCAACAACGAAAAAATAAAAAGCACACATCTGATATTTGGGAAATCTTTACAGTGGATGAACTAAATAAAAAAACAATATGCACTATTTGCAGAAAAAGTTATGCATGAGTTAAAAGTCAAGGTACGGGCACATTGCGAAGACACAAGGATAAACACATGAATGAAAGAGGGCATTTGGATACTAAACAAGCTCAAATTACTTCTTTTACTAATACTAGTGGAGCAGTTACTTTTTCTAATTTTTGTTATTCGTAGGATCGAATGAGAGTTGGAATGTCTGAATTTTTTGCAGCAAGCGAGATGCCTTTCACTTTCGCAGAAGATCGATACTTTGAGGAGTTTATGCAAAAGTATGTTCAACCCGCTTATCGGTCTGTAAGTAGAAATACTGCTCGCTCAAATATCTTGAAATTATTTCATACAATGACTGAACATTTGAAAACTGAATTTAACAATTTTGATGGAGTTATGTGTTTTACATCTGATTGTTGTTCTGGCCGTAATCACAATGGTAATGCATGTGTCATTGCATATTTTATTAATAATAATTGGTTACTTCACTAAAGAATTATTGCTTTTCACTTACTTGAATATCCACATAATGGAATAAATTTGTGTGAAAATTTATTACGTTGTTTAATGAATTTAATGTATTGAGCAAATTATTTAGCATTAGTTTTGATAATGCTAGTGCAACATTGAACTTTTGAAAATGACTCTTAATCCCTCGTTTGACTCTAAATTATTTCATATGAGGTGTGTTTGTCATAAATATAATTTAGTAGTGTAAGATAGGGATGGCAAGCCCCGCCCCGCCACTCTTCCTATTCACCCCGCCCCGTGCCCCGCCTCGCCTTAGACGGGGCGGGGCGTGGAGCGGGGCGGGGCGGGGCGCCCGCCAAAACCATTTACCTACCCCGTTTATTTTTTTATTTATTTTTATTTTTATTTTTTTGCCCTAAAAAATTTCCTGTTGCTGCATCTTTCTCTTCAACAGAAAATATCCTTAAGGTTGTGTTAATTAATACAAGCAATTGAAATACTTTTGTTGCTAACATGCTATACCAATGTCAAATTCTCAATGTTCTACCATTTTTTTTTTTTATATGAATGTTCTACTTTTTTAAATCTGAAATTAGAATAGAGCTTTGTTGACATAAATTAAGTTGGAAATTACAGCCTGATATTATGGCTTCCGGAGTAGCCATTTTGGCAGCCTTCGTGCCAAAGATAATACCAGATTACAGTCCACCTGGGAATAAGACTTCTTTGTTCAGCATAAGATCTGGAACTTCAATGGCCCGCCCTCATGTTACTGGTGCTGTTGCATTCATCAAATCGAAGCATCCTCGCTGGAGTTCCTCAATAATCAAATCGGCATTGATAATTTGATGACAACAGGTATCATTGACATGTACACAAACATTATTATTAAGATGGAAGAAAATTCAAAATGTAGAATTATAAAACGTATCTCGACTTGATATTAAACATCAACAAAAAAAATGGATTTTTTTTTTAAATGGTTCATGGGCCGGGTTCGGGGCGGGGCATCCTCGCCCCGCCCCGCCCCGCCCCGCCCCGCCCCGAGACCCGAGACGGGGCACCCCGGCCCGCCCCGCCTCGCCAACCCACTCGGGGCGGTTTTTTTCGCCCCATTCGGGGCGGGGCGGGGCGGGGCGGGGCGGGGCGGGGCGGGGCGGTTTTTTTTTGCCATCTCTAGTGTAAGATAGTTTAAAATTAATAACACCACAAATACATAAAATTAGAGAAGCTATTAACTACATTTCTTGTTCAGATTCTAGATAATAAGAATTTGAAAAAATTTGTAAAAATCTTGAATTGAGAAGAAAAAAATTTATTGATGATATTCCAAATAGGTGGAATTCAACTTTTCTTATGTTAAAATCGTGTGTTGGTTATACAGATACTATTAATACTTTCGTTAATTCAAAGCAAAATCGATTTCACATAGGTGATTTTGATTGGAACATTGCATTTAAAGTCATAAATTATTTGAAACCATTTTATAAGCCAACAAAAACTAGTTCTGGATTTTATATTATCCAACAAGTAATCTTGTGCTCGCTCAATTTGTAGAAATTGCTAATCAATTTTCAAGTCATAAAGACGATCCATTTTTCTATGATATTATTTGTACAATGGAGGACAAGTTTCAAAAATATAACGAAAATATGCTAATAATTTTTCCAATTGCAGCTGTAATGGATCCTCGTATAAAATTTTTTGGAGTTCAGTGTACTATGGACCAATTTTCTGAAACTTTATCTTTCAATATAAATATTACAAGCCGTGAAATAGAATGCTTTATTAATGAAATATACAATAGTTATGCTATGAAATATGGTAATAATGAAAATGTTCCTTCTACTATGAGTTCTACTACAAATTCTATAGGTAAAAGTTCTTTCTTTTCTTTAATAGCCAAGAAACGCAATGTGTCTTTTACTTCATCTACTAGTTCATTTTTAAATGAGAATGTTACACCAATTGAATTAGAAATATATTATCAATTTGATCACTACAGTTTAATTCCACAAGACGAGGTTGACAATGTAGATGTTTTATAATGGTGGAAGGTAAATGAACGATCATATCCAATATTATCAAAAATAGTCCAAGATCTACTAACAGTTCCAATTTCAACAGTGGTATCGGAGTGTGCTTTTAGTGCAGGTAAGAGAGTGCTAGATAAAAGAAAATCAAGACTTAAAGAAGATATTTTAGAAGTTCTCATCTGTGTGAAAGACTGGTTATTTGCTGATAGAAGAATGCAAGACAAAGTTGCTGACGATATTACTCAAGACTTTAAAAATCTTACCGTAGATGAATAAAATCTGATTTGTAATGACGAAATTATAGTTAAGTAGGTGCCAACCTAGTTGGGATGTACTTTAACTATAAGTTCATAAATAGTTCAAAACTGTGTAATTTGTCAAGTTAGCCAAAATATTGTTCGAACAATTGTAAGTATTTATGTTATTTATTTATTGATATAAAATTTATCGAAAAATAAATCAATGTAAAATTTATTTTTACGTAATTTTTATCGATTTTCACTATAATTCTTTTTATCGTTATTTTTTGGGAAAAAAAAACAATGTGCCGGCCTACGGGCCGTGAGTGGTCCAGGCCGAGTCAGGCCTCTCTTGACCCGGTCCGGGCCGGTCCATTTTCAGCTTGGTCCGAGACCGGGCTTCTTTCCTTGCGGTCCGGGCCGGCCCGGACCTCCTTTTTACACCTCTAGGATGATTGAGTGGAAAATGAAAATAATAATCATAAAATGAGCAATAAAAAGTAAGTGTGTTTAAATTAAATAAAAAAATGAATCAATGCAAAATCCTCACCCTAATTATTCGGGCCAATAAGTTCAAAGTTAAGGACATATTCGGTAGAGATTAAAATCTGATTATAATTGAAAAACTAATCGTTATTGTTGATTTTTATTAGACGAGTGGGACTCAATAACAATTATATTTTCAATTTTAATTAGATCTTAAGTCCTACCAAACATGCACTAAATCAATTTATAGCAATTTGCAATCCATAGTCAATGAATTAAGAATTTTTTTCAAGAAATAAAAAAAAAAGGAAAAAGAAGACTAAGTCAATTGGAAGAACGTTAATAATTAGTTGAAATAGGAGTTTGAGGACAGATTGATATGGGAAGAAGTCTATTTAATTATAATTTTATTAAGAAAAAAAATCATAAATATCGTCTATTTAATTATAATTTTATTAAGAAAAAAATCATAAATATCATACTTAAGAATATAATATCAAAAATATGAAACTTGTAGTATTCTTTTAAAATCAATATTATTATTCCTAAAATAACAAATATATGAATTTAAAGCTGCGTGACGTAATCTATAAAGTTGTGTGATTGTGACCTAAAATATTTATATAATAAGTTATATATGTGATTGTGATATACTACATTTTGTAGATGTGACTTATAAAGTTGTGTTTGTGATAGTCATTCGTAAATATGCAACATTATTTTATTGTTTTATATCTCTTTGAATGTGATATAAACATGATTTTTTTGAAAATAGTGACTTCGTGCGAAATTGTGACTTGATTTAATAAAAATATTGAATGGGATTTTAATAATGTATTTTTCTTTCTTCAGATTTCGAATTCCATTAAAGATGATAATTAACCTTGAAGTTCATTCCACTTGCCAAACCTATATTATTTGATGATATAATTTTAAAAATATTAAAAATATATATTTTATATATAATTAAGCCTAACTACCTGAATTATATATAATTCATGCATTCAGTGCAAATGACCAGATTCGCAATGAATACATGAATGGATATTTTGGTCAATGCAATAGCTATGGGATTTGGTCGGGGGGGGGGGGGGGGGGGTATAGAATTTCATATATTGTAAAAAAAATGCAGATGGATGTGGGATAGCATATTTCGCAGGCTGGGAACAATAAATAATCGTGGTATCTAGCTCAACTTCAATTTAACTACGTTAAACTATATAGGTGCAAACTTTTTGTTCCAGATTTGCATATGAAATATCAGTAGCAGACACACACATGTATGCAATCTTAAAAAATATTTTTACCTAACATCTCATGAATGTGGATTCTTACTGGATCTTTCTTATTCCCTATTTAATTTGATCAAGTAATTTCATGAGGAAATAGAACTCTTGCTTTTTGTATGCCCTCGCATCTTAATTGAAAGGCTTTGCAACGTTCTTACATTCATACGATTAGAAAATATAGATCATGGATCGTCCATGTGGGGTGACTTATCCCACAAGTTCTTAGAGTAAATTGGAGGGAGTGGTTTGAATATAATTCAAACTGATAACTTCTTTCAATTCCTACCAACTTCCATACTTTTACATTACTCTCATAACTTTGTCTTGTACTTGAAAAAAGAAAGGGAAAAGATGACAATAAACTGATGAAAATTCGTATAGAAAATATCATCAAAATTGAAAGGCACCTAAAATCACTATTTTGACATGAAAACTCATAAAAATTGGTACTTAAGTTGTGGCTAATAATCCCCTTCCATTATGATCAGGATTGTAACAATTGGAATACAAGGAAATTGTCATCTTCACCGCTTCTTTGTCGGCGGGTGATTCTCGTTCCTTTGAATCTGACAATAAAGTTATGAAATATGTAATTCAACATAAAGGAGTACATAAAATTTCCTTTTTTTGCCCCACAATCTCTATAGATTTTGAACATTCTCCTTTGTTACTGCCCTCTTTAGACGCCAATTATAACCTCAATTTGGGTGTTGCCCATGGATGAGACTCATCAACTCTTTGTTGTTTGAAGATTGAACCCATGGGTAAAGGTCGGTTTGGAATACCTATTTATTGGTGGATCTTCACCAGATAACCTACTAGTTCCAGGTTGCATATACGTACATCGATTGGGTGAAGACATTATTGAACAAAATACTAGATAGTATTCTGTATTCTTCCAAATCTGCTTGCTAAACTTCACACTAGTTGTGCTCATCTTTCACTTTGAAAGGGTTTTTTTATATTCGTGAACAAAAACCCCATTATTGACGTTGAATGGTAAAGATCAATTTTTGAAGTAAAGACAACGAATTTCGCGGCATTGTTGTAGAAAGTGATTGATCTATAGGATGATTTGTCGTTTTGGGGATTATCTGATTTGAGATTTTTATTTGGTTCGAATATAGTTATCTGCAATTTGGGGATTTTATGAGGAATGGGCTAAAATTTGGGGATTTTTTCCATTTATTGTGTCCGTTCATAAGGCCTGTTTGTTGGAGTGAATTACGTTGCAAAATAAGTCATTTAATGTGTACGATGATTTTTGTGTTTCATTTTTTACTTTAAAAATTGCAGTAAAAATGGAATAAAAAATATATAAATTTATAATTTGAATTGTTTTATAAATATGGGTAATACATGTAATTTCCTCTTTTGGTTTTGTTTTTTTTATTACTTACAAAAATACCCTTAAAATTAGAGGTGTTTTGAAAAATCATGTGAAAGATTTTTAGGAAGTAAAACATACTATGTAAAATGAAAAAGTGACACGATGTAACTTTTTTTATAAAAATTGTCATTTTTTTACTTTTTTAAAAAAAGTGACAAAGTAAAAAAAAAAAAGTGACAAAATTCAAAAAAAGTGACACACTCTCTAAAAGTGGTACAAATTCAAAAAAATGACAAATACTTAAAAAAATGACAAAACACCAATCAAAACCTATGTTTGTTATTCAAAAAAGTGATAAAATTTTGGAGGGTAATGGAATTTGGAATCAATTCCATTATAAAAAGTGACACATTATAAAAAGGCACAAAAATTTCAAAAAGTGATAAACATTCAAAAAGTGGTAAAATACTAATCAAAACCTCATATTCAGCTTAATACAGTGATTGGAATTTATAAAGTGACGACTAAAAAAAAGTGACAAAACACCAATGAAAACTTTGGAATCAATTCAATAAAATGACAGAAGTTTTAAAAAATGATAAAAACTCAAAAAAGTGACAACACTAAAAAAAGTGATCCAACCCCGATCACTTTTTTGGGTGGATTGTATCACTTTTTAATAAAAGTGATATTGTATCACTTTTTAATAAAAAGTTAAGTGTAATGCCACTTTTAATAAATAAATAAAAAAAAAGGACATATAATATCACTTTCATTAAAAATATATTTGTCACTAAAAAAGTGACAGAAATTAAAAAAAGAAAAGTAACAAACAATAAAAAAATGTAATGGAAAAAAGTGACAAACACTAAAAAAGTGACGTGAATTCAAAAAAAAAAAAGTGACAAACATTCAGAAAAGTGACAAAAAAAAAAAAAAAAAAATTGCAAACATTCGAAAAAGTGACAAAACACCAATCGAAAACATTCAAGTCGTTTTGAGCAAACATGAACATCCAAAGCATGAAAATAAAAGATATATTAGGAAATGCAAATTACCTCCTCAAGTTCAGTATCATAAGAAAAAAAATGACAAAATACCAATAAAAAATTGGAATAAGTCAGATCCCATTTTTACAGGAAAGAAAACTACATCTAAGAGACATTATACCACAGGGAAAAAACCATATACTTGGAGAAATCTACATGGAGGGCTATTGGGGACAAGAAACAATTGAACAACTTCTTAACTGGTTTGTCACTAGCATGAGAGCTGATAGCCCCAATTTGAACTGTGGACTTCCCATCACCAGACAAAACTAAAATTGAGGAAATGGAGAACTAAAAGGACTCCAAGTGTGGGGACCAAAAATTTCTGAATATAGTCAGTTCTCACAAATTCGAAGGAAAGGAAATGGGAACTCAAATAGGGAAGTATATATGCTTCGAACAATGGAATCTTGACCGCAACCAAGCAATTTTAGGAGAGAAGAAAAGGCAGAACTATGGTTTGTACAAATCTTTTGTTTAAACAAATGGTGGCTTCAATGGGACAGAGAGGTTGTTCTCTTGGCCGGTGGCAAAGCCAGTGGATTTCAGGGGAGCCTAGTCAGCCCAGAAGACACACTAATAACATAATCTCCACACTAAATTATTCTCAAAACCAAAGAACACTCTCATTAGCATCAATGTGACTCTACTCCACCACCCCATCTATTTCTTTATCTTTCTTTCTTTCTCACTCTCACTCAGTATCTTTACTCTGCTTTCTCTGTTTCTTTAATTATTTCTTCTATACCAAATTCCAATATATATGCTATAGATTCAGATCACCAGAAAAAACCTCAGCTCTCTTAAAAGTTTCAAGTTCCAAACCCCATAAAGAAATAGGAAATAAATCAAACATGTGGTGTGCAATAAATTTAGCAGTTTTATTTCAAAAAACCTGCAACGGAAAACAACATCTTGGCATCAGTTGAATCAACTTGACAACCACCAAATACATTGCTGAATTAATAACATCAAACTGTGTGTTTTGCTTAATTAATCAAATTAATTAGTGAAGAAGGACAGTCTAATCATAACAACAATTGGTGTTTACTGTTGACTCGTTGTTATGGTCATAATCACATGAATGAAAGTGAAATTGCATGGCAATGCCGATATTCATCATGCTCGAAGATCCTCGGCCAGCAGAATAGAGACAAGACCACTAATTTCTTTACAGGGGATGAAGATTTCTCTTTGCTGTATTGGTTTGGGAGTTTTTGGAATAGAAATCGGGGGTTTTGATTTGGGTAGGGTTTTGGGGGGTTAATTTACAACGTATTAATTACGTGATTAAAGGTTATAATTAGTTAAGGGGGTATTATTCAATTTCCTTAATTTTGGAGGGTAATGGCCCTAATTTTCCCTAACATCATTCAGAACACAGCCTCCCGTCTATGGCATGGCCCCCAGGCCCATTATCAATTAATTTTTGTTTTTTAAGAAACAAAAAGAATATTGGGACTCTTTGTTAAACAACCTAGTCAAATAATGTGTTTCGTTAAATAGCCTCCTCTCAATTTCTTCGTCAAATGGTCTTCAATTTTAAAACATAATAAATAAACAGGGAATATTATAATGATATCTTAATTTTTATTTGTTACACCACAATTTAATAACAGTTAAGCTATTCAATTTTTGTTCATTGTGGCAATTATTTCCTTACTTTTTTCTTCAAATTCTTATCTTCAACCTTCCACTAATTAGTATGGCTTGTCCTTGATGATGATTTATATCAAAATATTTTATTTTCATATTTTGAAATGAGATAAATATATTTTTTTTTCACTTTTTATTTTTATTTTTTTTAAAAATACGATGAAAAAATAAGTTGTACGCTATTTCAACGGACTTTTGGATATAAAATTGTTATCAAATATAAAATAAGTTAACACACTGTTTGAGGGTAAGAATGTTATGAGAAATCATTAGGGACATAAGTACTACAATAAGCAAAGATTAAAAACATTATGTGTAATTAAAATGTGGTACATGAATAAAAATTGTGGTGTGAATATAATTGTCCGGTAAACAATATCAAATGTTATAAATATCCTCAAAATTGAAAAAGACCTCAACACCCTTATCAATTTAATTCATTTTTAGGTAATTCAGTATCTACAAATTCCAAACCCCTGTTTTCTATCTTTTGACCGGGCCGTGAAAAAAAAAAAAAAAAGAAATGTACCTTTTGAAATCTCATGTATATTCTACTTTTTATTTTATAATATAGTATGAAACGATATTTTAGTTTGTATTATTTTCATATTTATTGTGTTCTTGAATTGTCTGAATTTATGATAACAGCACTCCAGCCATCATCTACAGTGTAGAACGACACTACATTTGTTATCCATGCAAAACAACACTACAACTATTATCCATGTAAAATGACACTCAATTGGATAAATTATTAGTGTTCTAATTGACAAGGGGTATAGAAACAAGAAAAGCTCTATTCGTTTATGCACCTTAATCTTACATACAAATGTGCTATTGCACAATTCAATTATCCTCTCGTTCTCACAATCAAATAAATATTAATATGATGACAAACTTAAATTTCGATCATACAACGCACAATTAAGTAAAAAATGATGGCTAGTGCCTCTTGAATCAGATGCAATATAACATTAAGTGTCCATTTGATAGGCAAATGTGACAAAGAATTTCAATTCTATGTTAGCTGGAAAATAAAAACTCATCAAACTCATAGGAATTCGTTTTCTATGAAAATAAAGAAAATGTAGTTTAAAGAGGTTGTACCTTGGAATTCGATTTTCATTTTCACGTTGCAATCAAACGATCAAAGTGAAATTTGTTTTCTTCGGATGTGATATTTTTCATGAAATTCGTTACAATCAAATAAGGTCTAAAATCAAGAACTAGTTCAAGTGGTAAGAGTAAAATCTTAATAGATTGATGATTGTTGTTCGAACCTCCTTTTTGGGGAGGGTTGAAATCGAATGGTACATGACATTTAGACCACGTTTGATCTACATTATTATCCCATTAAAATGAAAAATATGACCGTTATCCATCATATCAATATTTAAATTCAAAATTTCTATCTCTTATGTGGACCCCAATAACGACTATATTTTTCATTTTCATTCTACAATAATTTGGCTCAAACAGGGCCTTAATAATTTTTCAAATGATTTTTATTGACAGAAATCACAATCGTCTACAATGAAAAGTTGGAGACAACTCTATCAAGAAATAAAAGCTAAGGGCAAAAGTAAAAAGAGATGCAGATTAAACAAAAAGGGATTATCTTTATGCGGACCAAATCTATTCTAAGACACCAATTCTAAAAGTATTATGGTTACGGTTATGTTCTGTCAAAGCCTCAAAGATAATCGAATCCTATGGTTTTGGATAATGTTATTCCGTGACGTAAATTTGCACTTAAAGGATTGTACTCTGCTAAATTTGCAATTACAGAAGAATAAAGATTAACTTGTCTCAATTGTACAACCGTCAGTAGCTATCGAAAAAGAGGGATACGAGAGATTCTAATTCTAGTAAACGACAATGAAATGGTTCCGACAAGAAATGATTAAAATAATAAAATTGTCCCCGTAGGTGTGTCAGTATCAAACCAAAGCAAATTCATTAAAGAACAACAAACCCATCAAGAATTCTTTGATATTTTACTCAGCTTAACGGGTCATTTGGTTACTTGGATTTGGAATATTCATTTATTTCAATTTCAATCTCTATCTTAGCCATCTAAATCAATTTTATCCAAACGAATCCTCTTAGCTAAAAAATATATCCACTACAGAGAGTAATATGTATGATTTGTTGGCGAGTATTTATTTGGTGGGTTGATGAAATGGGGGAAATTGGAGCAATCTAGGGATTTAGAGAGGGCCCTTTTGGTTTGAGGATAAGGGCCGTTTCTGATTTGAAGGGATTTACTGTGAAAAGGAGATGAAGGATTTGATGGGGAGTCCAGGGTCAGTGAGTGGATTATTGTTGAGGATTTTGCAATGTATGTTTGCAGCTGGATCCATTGGAGTTATGGTTTCTGCTCATGGGTTTTCTAACTTCACTGCTTACTGGTATATTTCATTTCTCTCTGCCCATTTTTCCCTCAAGAATATATATTTTCACTGGTACCTTTAAGTCTGATTTTGTTTTTAGATTGATTTGTGAGTGAAAATGAAAAGGGAATTTTGAATGTGGTATAGCCTTGAGGAGCCTGGTTTTGTTCAATATAACTGCAATGCGGTTTGTTCTGTCTGCCTAATACATCTGGATAAGATGGATCTATGACCCCCATTAATTTTCTTAAATTTTCCTGAATTTAGTGAGCTTAACATCTTAGAACAGATGATATTGTTGTGTTTCATTCTGTATTGTTGGTGTGAGAATGAAAATTATCAATAGAAATGTTCATCAATCAGCCAGGATGCTGTTGGCGTTACTTCAGTAAGAGTTTTTAGCTTCCTATTTTAAACGTCTGGAAGTTCAAATGAAAGTAAATTGGTAGCTATTCACGTTTATAGCGGCGTAGGCACAACTTTTAGTAGATGCATGTTATTTCTCGTGGAAAAATTACAGTGATCACTGATCATCAAAACCTGCAAAGCTGTAAAAACCAGAGTATGTATCTTCCTGATAGTGTAATGTCTACGGAATGCCTGATATTGGAAGTATTCATGGAAGTTAGATTTGTACTTTGTTTTCTTAGTTATATTAACTCCAAATAATATCAACAGTGCTTTCTTTGATTTCCATTCAGAAAATCTTGTAAATATTTGGCCACATCTAATGTGCAATGGTCTTGGTTTTTTGGTCCTCGTATGGTACGAGATATTAAGATGTCTCTATAATTCTGTGCAAGTTCATATTTTTGTTTGTGTATTCTCTGCACGGTCTACAAAGAGTCATTGGATCTTAATCAGTTTCATAATTTTGATGACATTTAACTGTTTGATTCAGCTATCTGATTGCATCAATGGGGCTTCAAGTATTATGGAGCTTTGGACTTGCATGTCTAGATGCTTATGCTTTGTGGATAAAAAAAGACCTTCGCAATCCAGTCTTAGCGAGCCTGTTTGTTGTGGGTGATTGGGTAATTACCTTCCCTTTAATTTATTTACTGTGTCGTACTTCCGCTCTCAACTTTTTATGATGCTTGATCTTGTTGTATGAAACCATATTGATAGCTATCATATTCCCTTGTGCCTTCATATTTAATCAACTCCTGTTATGACATCCAGTATATCCATTATCAAACAAATTGATTCTGTGACATTTTATTTTATCAAAATGAATTTGTGCCAAGCCTCTTGCCCCATTTTTGAGATAATGAATATGTTTTAGGTACAAATTTCCATCTCTCGAGTTGGGCTACAGCACTTTAGAACTTTTCATTTGTAATTCAGATGGTTATATTCATTTGCTAGGGCACTGTAGAAGTCTTATCCCTTACATGCTTAAGTACTATATAATTCTACATTGGACTTTGACAATGACAAGATAGGATTCATGCCCACTATACTTGGAGTTAGCCACATGAATTTTTAATTGCAATATTTTACTTTCTGAAACTATTGTGAATTTTTTTTCACCATTTTGTGCAATCTGAAACTATCTAGTATCTCCTCTGACGAGTCCAATAATATCTTATCCTCTACAACCATTTTAGGCCATGATAAATTTCTTTTACCCCTTCATCTTGTTACATGTACAATGGAGATTACTATCACTTTTGTGAATGACAGCTGTTGGAAAATATGGATCATGGATCACCTGGGTGACCCATATCCACTAGACATTAAAAATGTTGGAGGGAGTGGTTTGAACTTAAAATTCAAACCTACAACTCCTTATAACCACGCTTTAACTCTCGTACAACCTCCAATGGTTATTGCATGGAAAAAGAGAGAGAAGATGGCAAGAGAATGGTGAAATTCGTATGGAAAATCACACATAAAGTGAAAAAGCACTAGAGACCTCATTTTTGGCATAGAAACTCACAAAATTAGGCACTTAGGTTGTTGATTATAATTCCCTTCCAATGTGATGGAGATTGAGACCATTGAAGTGCTAGAAAATGTAGAATTTAAAGCTTGGAAAGTAAGGTTTGAGGTTTTGAGTGGAGAAAATCATTCAAAGCTATAAGAACTAAACTTCCATAGAAAAAATCCATTCGAATTTCTTTGCGAGATAGAGATGAAATTTTATATTTCCATTACATTTATAGATGGATTCATGAATTTCAATTGTGCCTCTGATTTTCATAAGTTGAAGATATTGTATTGATTTAGACATTATTGAAAGGGAGTAAAAAATCAGATTATGGAAGTGATGACTATGAAAACTATTTGAGATTGTGAATTTCTATCACGAGAGGTCCATGATCTAGGCAATGAAAGAAAAATTCTTATTGTATTGACTATTTTTTTATCACTAATAATTATATGGTTTTTTGGGAAGAAAGAATTGAATGTTACTCAATTTGATGAGACTTGAGATAATGCAGTGCAATTTATGTATTTTCTTTTTGGAAGGGTATTGGTTAACTGCAATGTGTCACTTAAAGATTGTGAATTTCTATCACGAGAGGTCCATGATCTAGGCAATGAAAGAAAAATTCTTATTGTATTGACTATTTTTTTATCACCAATAATTATATGGTTTTTTGGGAAGAAAGAATTGAATATTACTCAATTTGATGAGACTTGAGATAATGCAGTTCAATTTATGTATTTTCTTTTTGGAAGGGTATTGGTTAACTGCAATGTGTCACTAAGGAGTTGTCTTAATGTTAGTACATTCAGAATATATAAGTTTTGGACACATAGATAACCAAATATAGGTTGTCTTGGACTCATAATCGACTACGTAAGTTCTTGATAATAAGTTTGGAAACATTAGTCTATTAAAAATGATATATATATATATATATATATATATATATATATATATATATATATATATATATATATACAGAAATGATCTAATGAGCACCGATGCTCATCTTATCCTAAGCACCGATGAGTTGGCACATTAATTCATTGGTGGATAAAGATTTTGTGAGTTCCAATCCACCAATGAATTAATGTGCCAACTCATCGGTGCTTAGGATAAGATGAGCACCGGTGCTCATTAGATCATTTCTGTATATATATATATATATATGACAGTCCAAAGGATACTTGTTCATAAGTGAAATTTGGGTGGATATCGAGTCACAAGATGTGATATTTGACATTTTTCCTAGTAAATGAGAAAATTTGGAGAGTATTATTGAAATTGAAATTATGTATATTGATGAATCGATTTTGAATACCTAAGAGTTGGTTTAAGCTTTTAATTCAAGTGAGAGTAATCTATTTCTGAGTGGGAGCTATCTAAGAACTATCTAATTTCACCGATTCTTGGTTCCGAGTGGGAGCTAAGAACTGTCTAATTTCAATGATTATTGGTTCAGAAAAACAGTTGAGAAATTTGAGAAAAGTGATAAATGTATATATGGAGTATAGAATTTCAACCTAATTTGAGATATAGCGGAAATTCTAATTGGACATTATGTTTGTTGATAACATTCAGGTTCTTAAAAATTAAATGGAAGACTAATGAGTTTATGATAGATAAATCTCATTTTTTATAAAAATGTTATACTCAATATGAGTGTATTAAATTAGATAGTTTTTTTTAATTGTGAGATTCACTTCTATACTTCGATACTAGTCATGGTAGTATGTTTAAGTTTAGATTACACCAAATAGATTTAGAGACTGTATTTTCATTCACAATTGAGAATTGATTGGAGAGATCTACATGAATCTATTTGCAGGTTTTATGTTGAAGGCTTTTATAGTATTGTGTTAATTTTATAGTTACACTTGTATCCTAATGTAGTCATCTTGACATTAGTACTTGAGTTTTAACAGGGTTTAAATCTCGTACAAAATTTCATCATGTAGATGAAGTTTACTGTATTTATGTAAAAGTCTGATGGTAGGTTATAATTCTAATTTTGATGTTGATGACACTATATTAGCTAAGCATAAGAACAAGTGTATTGAGACAATTTTGAAATAGTTGTCCTTAATCTTTGAAACGAATGACATGGATTTAGCAAATTGTATGTTTCATGTTAAAAATATTACTCTAGTCTTCTTTATTATTCACAAGTACTGTATACTATAAACATTCTAGAATATTTGTAACTGTAGAATTGCTATCTTGTTGATACTCCTATATTGGAAGGTGATCATATGAGTCTTCATATATGTCCAAAGACTCTATAAGTGCACAAAGAAATATCCGGAGAATCATATCTAGTACTTCTAGAAATTAGAAGTATGCTATGATAAATACTTGTCCTATCATTTGTCATGCCGTGGATTTAGTCAGTAGGTATCGATGTTATCATTAGATAAGGTATTGTGATACCTGATGGGTACTGCTGTTAGTTATTCTATTTGTTGTCGAAAGAATGACTTGTGATTGGATTAGATATGCGAATGTAGATTAAGAATGAGAGTTAGTCGAGCACAAATAGTTATTAATCTTGTACAATCTTGCTATATAGAGTAGCAAGAAGCATATATGATGTATTCGACATCTAATGATGTATAGATGTATTCGACATCTAATGATATTAATTGTGAATATATGATCTGTGATAATTATGTATTTATCTAGAGTGTTGAAGATCTTAAGTATCACGATGGAGCCAAACTTTCGATTGTATTTCTGTAAGAGACGTTAGCAAAGAAAGTGTCTTTGTGATATATCTATGTAGATGATAATATGTAATCATCTTACTTTGAAGCAGTGTTCTAAAATGCGTAATGTGTTGCGATGCGTCGAGGTCGAGAATCAAGAATCACAAGTTTAAGAGTGTCAATGCGGAGAATAGGCGTCATAATGCGTTTCGTATTTTTAATATTATTTTAATATAATAAATAGATTTTTATATTAAAAAAAACAATTTTTTATATCATATTAAAAATTAAAAAAAAAATTGGGCGTCTCAATGTGCGCCTAGGCGCACATAGGCTCTCCTGATGCGCGCATATGCGTGCATTGTGACGCCTAGGCGTGCTTAGGCGGTCAACAAAAATCGTTGACCGCATTTTTATGCGCATTGCCCAATTTGAAGCGTTTTCTACGTGCGTCGCGCCTAGGCTGCGCATTTGCGCGCATTTTAGAACACTGCTTTGAAGATGTCTAGAGATATTCTTGTTTGTAATGTCAAATCTTTATAATTAAGTAGAATATGATACTTAGTGTATCTAAATACTCTTGATTGAGTTTTGCGTACTCGTAGATGAACAATTTTGAGTTCATGTGTAATCTATTGTTGGGATTACGAGAGAATAATTTGCATGCATACATAAAGTATGTTGAATAGATTGAGATTGGTTCACTTACACGAACAATCGCTTGAGACACTTTGAGCTGTGCTAAGATGAAACAATGATCATGTTGAGTATATGATCCAGGCGCCTTGATAAGATATCAAGATGAGATTACAACAAGTAATCAAAATGAATTTTCCTAATCCATTAAACCTATTTTAGTAGTCATATCGAGTTTTCGATTTGAGATTGGTGTTATTTGTTTATAAAGAATATGACATACGACCAAAGAAAGAGAGAAAACATTTTAGCATGTGTGCTTTTACGACCAATATTGAATAAATGAGTGAATGGATCAATGCTTCCTCATTTTAAGAGACATTGAGGTTTCCATAACCTTATATATACCCTTATGACTTTTGACTATTTCTTGAGATTTTATTTAGGGTATGTTTGATAGAGATTAAAATCGGATTAAAATTGAAAAACTAGCCATTATTGTTGACTTTTATTAGACGAGTGAGACTCAATAACGGCTACATTTTCAATTTTAATTGGAAACAAAAAGGCTCTTAATGTTGTTATTTTAGTATGTTATCAATGACTATGATTGATTTGGTTTAATGGGATAAATCTAGGAAAGTAGCTGATTAAAAGTGGAAGAATTCAAGTAGGAAAGGAAAACTATTTTGACCAACATTTATATTTCTAATCATCGGCAGAACAATTGTATTTAACCATTTAGGGTATAGAACACAATTGTTAAAACAATGATACAATGTGGGGTACAAGTATGTTCCATAAATATTTGAGGGATCGAAAATACTTGAATTAATATTGAAAAATGAGTTTGGGGTATAGCGAGATGTAATGTTCCTCTAAAAGTGCCACTATATATCCCTAACAGGTTTATAGAACCGTCAACTCTAATATGTACTCGCTGGTCGCATGATCTATTTGCCATATGAATCTTTGGACTTTGAGAAGGATCTAACATGTGATATTCATTGTCACTTATGATTCGTGTTAAGCTCATTATGTACGAGTAGGAGATGTCGGAAAATATGGGTCATGGGCCAACCAATACATGTGGGGTGACTCAACCTACAAGACATTAAAAGGTTGAAAGGAGCGGTTTGAACTTGAAATTCAAACCTATAACTCCCTATAACCACCCTTAATTCCCGTACAACCTCCAATGGTTATTGCATAGAAAAAGAGAGAGAAAAGATGGCAAGAGAATGGTGAAATTCGTATGGAAAATCACACATAAAATGAAAAGCACTTGGAACCTCATTTTTGGCATAGAGACTCACAAATTAGGCACTTAGATTGTGGATTATAATCCCCTTCCATTGTGATTGTGATCGAGACCATTGGATTGCTAAAGAATATAGAATTTGTCGCTTGGAAAGCAAGGTGATTCAACCTTACAAAAGATCTTGAAATTCATCAATTCAAGTAAACATCTTGACCCAGAATTTCATATTTATGAATGCTGCGAATTCCTACAATAGCTTGATTAGGTTCATCTACTCTAGCCATCTGAGTAATCTTTCCTTTAGTTTATCTTCAATTTGCGCTGCCTCTCTGTTATTGTGGTTTCTGGTTTCCTATTTTATACATTCTAATAAGACTGAATTGAGAGTATACCATGAATGACCGGACGTAGAGCCACTAAGAGATTGCAGATCATGCCAAGGTTAAGTTCCAGATCCAAAAAGTTGACTATCAGATCAGCCTAGTGCACCAACCACATGGTACGAGGGGCAGTGAAAGACCTAGCGAACGATGGATCACCCCACCCAAGAGCCCTTTTGTCCATCTTATGTCCTAATAGCCCCATTTTTTCGTGTACATTTTATCTTCCAATGGTCCAACACCTCTAAATGTAGCTTGTCCAATAGTCATTCTATAGAAATTTCTCTTAAACTGTGCAAGTAATTTTCAAGCACAAGGAATCCGTTTTACCTTTCTCCATTTGTACAAACCACTTTAATTCTATGCATTAGATGCACCTCAATTCTTTGTTAAAATCGAGCAACAGTACCTGATACAGAGCCAAATCCCCATGCCGGCTATGACATTAGATAATTTTTAAGTCATTTATTTTTTTAAATAAGCAGCCTCCAACTATTTCATTTTAGGATTTGACTTTGATTTTGATTTAAAAAACATAATTTTGAGAGGTGCCTTCAATTCTTTGTTCCAAGATGGTATTCATGTGTGAATCAACGATCACACATTATTATTCTTGATTGCTTCCTCTATCTACCTAATAATTGCTCTTTAGGACAACAATCCATCGACTTGACAATTGTCCTTATTCTTGCTATTACTAAAAGGGCTTCAAATATATTCACCTTTTGTTTTAGTTAATTTTAAAAAATAAAAAATAAAAATTGAAACACCATCTAAGCCTAGGCGAGTTTTTTAGGTCTCTTGAAATCTTTTGATTCCGAAGTCTAGATAAGAAAGATGGATTGGTTTCTGGCATTTTTTTTCAGACAGCTACATGCATAATCAAGTTTTACCAGGCTTGTATTACATGTTGAAATTTGCATTCCTATTTATTAACTACTGCAATCTCTGGAAGGTTTCCTTGATGCTTTTATTACAGTACTTATCCCTGGCATTTTTTTGTTGCCTTTCTCATGCTTTTACACCTTAAATCCATTATTTTCCACCTCAGTTTAGTGAATAATATCAGATCAAATGCAGGTAACAGCTACCTTATCACTTGCAGCTGCGTGCTCTTCTGCAGGGATCGCAGTTTTGTACGGGAAAGACCTGAAATTTTGTAGGGGTCCAGTACATCTCCCGTGTGACAGATTTGAGCTCTCCATAGCTCTGGCATTCGTGACATGGTTCCTAGTCGCAATGTCTTCTCACGTGACATTTTGGATCTTAGCGTCTATTTAAAATATTCAAGATCAGGTTACTTTTGTGCCTTTTGACATATTCCCCACCTACAATCACGTGTAAATCTAACTATTGCTGTTTAACTTATTTTCTCCTTCGAATTGTCAATTTTCCTTTTCACTTTTGGTTCTTAGTTCACTTTGACATGTTGAGTTTCTCGGGTCTAATGGAGGTTGATTAAGTTTAGAAGAGTTGATGTATCTGCACTTAAGGTACTGAATTTGCACATAATTAAATTGACAGTATATAGGGCACTGACTAGCTATGACATTTGTACATAATCAAATTGACATCTTGTTAAGATTTTCTGATACATTTTGCTCTGATCAATGATGACAGTGCCTAATCCATTAATCAGCGATGGCCACAAGAAAAAGCTCGTCTTGTGGCTTGACGAAAAATAATGATTGGTAATTTGGGGTCTGTCTTTGAAGCTTCACCTGTAACTATACTGATGACACATTCAATTTCTTCAGCCACTTCTTTCATCGAATGCCGATTCTGCCTTTGTTCGCTCATCCATACACGCTGCTGCCAGATTCCCAATTGCTTTCATCCCCTTCTTTAAGCACTGATCAACAACATGCATCAACTTCTCTTCATCCATTATCACCAGGTTCACATTTGCTTCTTCTCTGTTAAAGTCTATAGCTTTTTTCAAGGTCAGTAGCTCCATAGAATGACTCCAAAACTGTAAACATCGCTCCTGTCTGTTAAGTGGAGGTTGAGGTAATATTCTGGATCAATATAGTCTGAAGTTCCAACATATCTAGAAGTAGTTACTTGTATCTATCTAGACATTTATTAATATAAAAACCAAGTTGCGTAATTGCAAGACGTTAGAATGCCCAAAATGATTAAGGTAGAAGATTACCGTGGAGATGTCAAACTAGTTAGGCAGTACTAGAAACAGTGATGGAAATTACAACCTCGTCAAGAAAAAGACGTAAAACACTAGAAAAAATGACAGAAATCGCGATCTTGTTAAGAAAAGATGCCGAATTTTGTATGTTGTGAGTGAAACTTGTGTTGGATGTGAGGACGGACAATTTTTACGTTAAAAATGTGAGTAACACCAAATTTGGCCCAAACTTGGGTTGATGAGTGAGTCGGATCAATCTTATCCTGCAGAAGGCTAAAGCCGAGCTTAAGAAATAGGATCGGTTGCCTAGACGAAGCTTTACTTCTTTGATAATGTATGTGGGAGGGCTTTTTTAAGTTCAAAAGCGATTCTTGGAGAGTCTAAACTCTTTTGGTTAAAATAATGTATACCTGTCTGATTAAAATCTAAATTAAAAATCTAGAAGGGTTGCTCAATTGGTCAGACATTGAGTTTGCTTCCCAATAGTCACCCGTTCGACTCTTCTCAGGGCAACTGAGGTGAGTATACGGCCGTAAACTTCAGGGCCCCGTGGAATTAGTCAGGTGCGCGCAAACTGATCCGGACATCAACGATTATCAAAAAAAATCTAAATTAAAGTCAATAATTAATTTTTTAATCACATATTTTATGGGATTTAGAATTTTTCAATCACACTAAAAAAAAAAAAAAAAATTATTTTAATCTTTACCAAAAGGGGCCTGGTTAAAGTCGAAAGGCAGTTGTTGACCAAAAACAACTTTTTAAAGCAGGTGTAGAGAAGTTCAAAGTTCAAAACTTTATTTAATGGAATTTTGAAATCGATGATATTGTGCTTGTTTATCTCCCCCCTTTTTTTCTCTTAAAAGTAGTAGAAAATAGACTATTGCTCTTTTAAAAAGTTACTTCTTTATTCATTTCATCTGACAAAAAAATGATATTCTACAGTACAATTTATTATTTTCATTTCACGTTACCTATTCTACCCCTTCTCTCAAAAAAAAATGCTCACGGCGCTTGCCAAAAATGAGGGTATAAATGGAACTTACAAAGAAAATTAAATACGAAAATTATCTCCCTTGTAAAAATGTTGAGTCACATGATTTGATAGGAAAATGAATTATACTTCTAGCAGTGGCATCCAACGACGGCATAATCTTACTAGTATAGTAAACTTTCAAATATACCTAAAGTATCCAATTTCAAGTATGAAGTAACAATACATATGATATCTTGACTTGTCAAAATACATTATACAAATTACGCCTAATATGTCCAATTTAAATAAATAAATTTTAAATAATATTCTACTCATTAAAAATAATATAATTATTTTAATTAACGAAAATATTACCTTAAAACAGATTTAATAGGAGATATATATAAATAATTGAAGTTCAATCAAATAAATAGGTTATCATAAAACAAAAGCATTTTAAAGTCAATATAGAAGTTTCTAAATTTGTCAACTTTTCCATCTAATTAGGGTTGTCCGTGGGTCGGTTCGGTTCGGTTCTGAAGAGACCCGAATAGACCCAAAAATGAGGGTATTTAATAAATGGACCCGTCGGGTCCAAATATAATTATGGAACTGTTCGGGTTCGGTTCCGTTCGATTCCGTACCATAATTAAATTTTTTAATATTTATAACAACACTACATAAATACAATTAATGACATTTCATTTGTAACTTTTACAAATTAACGTAACACAATTCAAAAACATATAAATAACTAACCGTCCAATAGAATTAATTCAATGCATACAAATACCAAAAAGTAGATATTAATATTACAGCAACACTATATAAAGTATATTCATTTGCTTCAAATTAAAATGGGTTAATGGGTTTTAAAAATGATTTGGGCTTTAAAATTAAAATTATGAAATAATCTGATTTATTTAATTAATTTGCTAATTTTTTTTAAAAAAAATAAAATAATTTAATTAATTCAATATAAAAAATAAAAAAATTATTTAGTTTCGATTTTTATTCGGTTCCTGGTCTAGACCCGAGACCCGACCCAAACTCATCGGTTTTCGATTCGGGTACCCGTTCGGGTATTTAATTTATAAAGAACCGCTCGGTTCGGGTTCGGTTCGGGTCGGGACTTTTGGACACCCCTACATCTAATATTTCAGGATTTTTGTAGACAACACGACTCAGGTTTACCTTCATATGTTTTTTTTTTTTTTTTGAAGTATTTGAACACTCATATATCTATATTAATTTATTTGAAATCAAAGTCGAACATTAATTTAATCAAATATACATAACTATAACTTCTATGAAGACCACCCTAAAGATTTTAATAAGGTTATCTAGAGTCAGTGACTCTTTATCACCAATATAATTGGTAGTCATGATGCACCTTTAATAATTGGTAATCATGATTCACCTTTAATTATCTAATTAATTAAAATATATTCAAACTTAAAATAAAATAAAGTAAATCACGATCCCCTAAATTCTAACGAAGCATCATTATTTTTGTCAGGATATAAAATAATTAATTTTTCGTTGTGCATGCGGAGCTTTTCTTTGATTACAATATTTTATTGATGCATTTTTTGGAGCGAGTTTTTGGAGAATCACCAGAAAAAATGACCATCCTCTTTTTTTTTTTTTGGCCTCCTTATTTTGAATAATCCACGAATATTATTTTTTGAACTTTGAAAACTTTGAAATTCTGGACTTATGGTGTATTTGATTGATATTATTTTGGAAGAATGTATTTTGAAATAGTAGATTAATGGAGAATGCATGGTTGAAAAAGAAGGAAAAATTATTGATGTGATAGAAAATATTATTTTGTTGAAAAATGTGTGGTTGAAAATGAGTAAAAGAATGAGAAATAAAATTTTAATGTGTGTCAAACATGCCCTTATTGCCACATGAGTAAATTCTTGACACCAACTGCTATTCTGATGGAGCACATTGGTTTACTAGAGAATATTGTTAAGCCTCTATTCATTCGGCTATCAGCTAAACAAGATGCAAACAACTACATAACCTCTCTAGGGCTTTCCCCCAGACACCGCTGCGGACCTCCTCCGAGCCTCTTCAGCCTCCTCTGAGAGAGGCCTCGAATCTCCCCCGAAAGGCACTCCTTCGAGAGACGCCTCTCCAGGTCTCCTCCGAGGCAATGCACTTCTTCATTGCTTCACCTCTTCTTCAATCCAAGGTGACCGGAAGAGACTCAACCCTTAGCCACACCAAATGGACCTCTTCAATCTGAGGCGGTTGATGTCAAATTCCCGGTGCCTTGTGCAAGTTGCATTTAGAGTTAAATACTCTCTTTCTTGCTTAGGACAATGTATGAGAGATCATAGGCCTATGATGACTATAATCTGACATCATTGAGCTTGACTCACAAGCCATCTGGATGGGTCACATATTAAACATACTGAGAGACTCAGCTACCCTCTTTTGCCCATATTAATACTCGCACGTTAAAAAATAATTATCATTCGATATTCTAGCACTATAATTATAAACTGTGACTCCAGCTATTCTTCTTCCTTTCGTGTCGTTCCTGCTCTCAATTATTTTCTGTTCGATAATTGACTTGGAGCATCGGATCACGAATATTGCAGCGTCCCTCACCTTTATTGTTCTTGGAAGGGGCCTTGGTCTTGCGTTTCTAATGCGTGCAAGTGCATAGGTAAATACAGATACCTCATAAAGTACCAAAGATTACCATACAAAACCATACTTGTAAGCCAGTAAATTAGACACCCAATTATTAGGGAGGCCTGACTTGACTAACAACTGTAAATTACTTCACACACAAAACAAAGAAAATATTTACACTTTGAGATTTTACATAGCTATGTGGTCCTTTTTTGGTTATCCACACAGTAAAATACACCAACATATCAAACTTATTGGAAATATAAAGAGTAGATATTAAGCTGCTTTTAATTGTTAAAGATTATCGAAAGCAATCATACGTATTTAACGAGTTCAGATTACTTCCCTTTGGCACGCAATATATTCTGTCACCATATCGACTGATCAGCCCTTGACAGCTCGCCGAGAGGTCAAATGGCGCCCTGCTGATTGAGAAGAAAATCTTTTGCCATCTGGCGGCGGTGATGAACCAGCAGCGAAGCCACAATCTGATCGGAAAAGTTTTATATCCGACGGCTGGAACCGGCCTGAGTCACCTGGAAGCCTCACGTAGTAAGTAGAAGATGGTTCGTTTAGCCATGTCCCCATGACTCCCTTTCCACCGTTTCTGTATTGCACTATAGCTTTATATACAAATGGAATAAGACCCTCCATATATTTCTTTATCTAGATTTCTCTCTTTAAATTTCTGTGTGTAGGGCTCTAAGGAGAGATTTTTTTTTCTGTGATGAGTAGGGTTGGGGTTGGACTTCGATTAAAAGAAGAGGGAAAATGGTGGGTTGGGTTGGGGGGGAGGAGCATGACGTGGCGTAATGGTTTGAGTTCTAGGTTAGGTGTTTACGTTAAGACAAGCTGAGTCATACCCTACACTACCCCACCCCCACCCCGCACGAAGTATTCTTCGAAAGTTATATCTTAACCACATTCCATTACAGTTACATCTCACCAAATACCCCACGAATTAATTTTATGCCACGCCTTAATTTTAACATATTTGATAAAGATATTTGGACGGTTTGATGCCAAATTAATAACTGATAAATGATAATCTTACGTGTAACCATCGTTAAATGGAAAATTCTGCCTTAATTTCTTCCTTGATTATCCATTTTTTTTAAATTTAATTATTTTTGACAGTGATCTTTGTGGACTTTTTATTCTTGTTGAACATATCAATTAATGAAAAAACAGCAGGCGTCACACGGTATTGTAACATGTACGCGTCTATATATCTTTTCGGGTCACAATTTTCGAAAACAAAATATTAGTGCTTGTTCGGGATAATTTTAAATCACATATTTCATTAATTTTTATCAAATTATTCAAAAATTTAATCGAAAAATTTGCCAAATAACCATCTATGTATGTGAAATGATACGACCGTGACAGAACAAAGTCATATATAATCTTTATGTGATACCATGATTCATTATGAGATTTCCAAATTAAGAAATTGAAAAATGATAAGAGAGATATTGTCTACCTGAAAGATTTTAAGACATTGAGTTCCTACCTTAATGCCCTTATCTTCATGTGATGCCATTTAATTTTCCACTTTCTTTTTCTTTTATTTAAAAATAATAATAATTATTAAAATTATATATTATATGTTTCATGGTATGCAATAAACAGTCAATTAAAGTCGCTAATCTTTTTTTTCTTAAATATTTTCGATTGTCGAGCTTTTAAGATAAGAAAACTAAATCCAATTTGGCGAAAAGAGTTAAACTTGAAATTCAATTAATTGGTGAATAAGTTTACGATAAATTTAAAAAAATAAATTATTTATCATTTAATTGACGTGTCATGTCACGTATTCCTAACTAATAAATAATTATAAAATATACTGTACAAGGAGAATTGGTGAACACTGAATAAAATGTCAAACTTCTCTCTTCAGATAATGATAAGGATTAGAGACTGCTGGAGCTGTCAAATTCAGGCTTAGAGAAAGATAAAGTTGGCTTAACTTACAGTGGGCGCTGGAACTTATTTTAATTTGGGGGTATGATACATAATTATAAAATATTCAATTGATTTTACAATTAAAATATAAATATTTTTTTTGTCTTATTACTTATTACACCTACTCCATTAAAGTCTGCTATGAAAATGATGTCATTTCTTGCATCACCTTATAATCTATTTTCTATTATATGTGTTCTGATTATAATTTTTCTAATGAGTTCTTCATTTTTTCCTTGAAAGAGGAGGAAATTAAATTCTTTATTCTGAAAATGCTATGCTAACCTCTACAGAAGCAACAAAAAAGGAAACAATCCATGGTTCAATAAAAGAAAAAAGGAGACGAGAGAGTATTTTTCGATCATCTGAAGGGACAAAAGAAAGCTCTTGTTATTTCTTCGATAATATTTGATCTCTAATAGACCCTTTAGTAGGATTTTTCGAAATCGTCCACACTGACAATCAGTCCTTCCTCTCCAAATGGCAATTTAGTGCTATTTCATTCGGACGTGTATTTCCAAATATAGTATTGAATAATTTTGTCAGTCACACAAAGCTTTATGACAAAACGAGGAGAGATGACTAATTATTTAGAATTAGTTGTCGTAGACACGGTTTCACTTAATCGGGATAAAGAGTTGATTAGTAAGAATGACAACACAATATATATCTTGATATTATACGAAAAAAAATGTTTAGAATATTTTGTATTGTAATGTAAACACAAGACATGCTCCTAAGTAAAATCAAATTAAAAGGCATAGAACATCTATTTTGGAGTTAGGTAAGGAAGAAAATAGAAAGTGTCACGTTTTTCAATTCCAATTAGGTCTTATTTGTTCTTTGAAACTTCATTACCCATTGGAGTCGCTTTACGCATCCATTATAATTCCATTAAATCGCGTTATTCCACTTGAGTATTATGATTCTAGATTTATTTATCATTATTCTTCATCCATCAATTAATTGAAAGAAAAGAACTTGTTTTAAAATAGGTCAGTTCAATTCAATTCAATGAAATGGCAATGAATGTTATGTAATAAAATGTTCAAAGACGATAGAAGAAAATGAACCCTATTGACATCAAAATCTGATTTAGATGTCAACAAACTTTATACTTACGTTGATTGTTGTATTTTAAAAAAGTTGGTTATTATGATCAATATCAGAGACGGATCCAGAACCAGATTACAAGTCGGGCTACATAATATTTTTTCTCTAACTAAAAAAAATCGGTGGGTGGGGACTGAACTGGGCTACAACCCTGCCCAGCCCCCCTCCATCCATCCTTGATCACTATTACATAGATTGTCCTTCCCTCAACATTTTGTTGTCAAGGGTTTATCACAACCATGTGGACTATGTCGATGAAGTTTGCAAGACGCTAAATCATGGTTCTCACAAATGGATGTCAAGAAATAAGTGTTGAGAATATACGTGTAAACGGAATACAATATATTTGATTTAATTTTTTTGTTTTTCTATCTTAGTATTGTCTAATGTTTGGCTATCTTACTAAATACGTGGTGAAAACTTTGTTGTCAAACATTTTGAATTTGATAAATATGATCCAAATTGATTGGTACCGGTAGAGTAAAAGAGATGATTTTATATATGGCCTTACTCAATCCAATCGTGTAAAGAAGGTTGAATAAGGCACAAAGGTCATTAAACCTAGTATAGGGTTGGTCTTGGTAGAAAAAAAATAGGCTTTACTCAATCAAAATAACATAAGCAACGAAAGTCGATAATAGTCGAGTAACGTAAAAAAAAAAAAAAGGAAGAGGTTCTCAACTATAATCTCGACCAATGGAGAAGAAAAAAAAAAAATCACTTCGTCGATTTTGATTGAGTAATGTTATTCCGGCCTTGTGCTTTTAACTTTTTTTAGTTGTTTAGGTTAGGATTGTGTTGATTTCGGCATATTTTTGCTGTGTATGGCACGTCGTGGTTGGAGGATGAGAGTACAAGTTTTGATGAAGGTGAGTGAATTTGAACAGCACATACTAGAAGATATCTTCCTGGAAGAGGAGACGGAAGTTATTCGGATAGGGGGATGAAATTAGGCCAAAGAGACCCAATGAGGCTGCATCAGCGCCGCCTGGAGAAGAAATGGCAGCGCATCATAGTTGCGTGAAGCTAGGCAAACTGCATTGCAATGTATCTGCACTGCCTATCGATGAGTGTCATTTACGCTTATCCGTAAATGTCAAAAGTGGGTATTTCAGAGTACTTTAGACGTTGACATTTAATTTGTGCAATTAGGGTCTGTTTGATTGCAAGGGTGGAAAGAAAATGAATTTCAGGGAAAGTAATTACCTAAAAATGGTTTTGTAGGGAATTGTTAATTAAGTGCGTTTGATTGATATAATTTTCCACTCGGAATTTTTTTTGAAATTTTGGATCTTGTTGTTCACGTTTGGCCTCCGTTTGCATGAAAATTGTCCATTAAAGTAGATTTTTTTTTACAATTGATTATGAAACATGTTTCCATTGCCAAAAAGTAAAAAAAAAAAAACAAATTTTTTTTTTTTTGCTCAAAATCTATTTTTTTACCATTTTTTCATCAATGTTTAGTGTTCGTTTGTATCAAAATTGTCCATTAAAGTGAAATTTTTTTTTACAATTGGTTATGAAATTTGTTTCCATTGCAAAAATAAAAAAAATCAACGTGCAGCAATGGGAAAAGCTTTTCCCAAAATCTGAGGAAAACAGGCGCGTGAGTGCAGCAGTGGGAAAAAATTTTCTTATCAAAAAAAATCCTATCAAACACTACAAAAAGTGGGAAATGGCCCTAGAAAAACTCACCTATCAAACAGGCCCTTAATGATTGTTTTAGGACAAAATCCGGTATTAGATGTTGGAAGATGAAAAAGAATGAAAATCAACCAATTAGGACCGAAGGAGGACAATTTTTGGGAGTCGGGGACCAAATTATCGAGTTTGGAAGTTGAAGGGTCTCAAATGCAATTAGAGGGACATCGGTGATCTAAAGACGATATTCGAGGATCAAAGTGTAAATGAATAAATAGATTAATTAGCACATAATGTCCATACATTTCATTGTTACTGTGAAAAACGTCTATACCTTTCATTTCTTAGCATTTTCACCTTTCATTGTAAAAAAAGTCATTTTCACCTATTTTCTCAATAAAAAATTATGAAATGACGAAAATACCCTTTTCTTTAAATTAAACAAAAAAAAAGAAAAAATTTAATTGCAATTACAGTCCCAATTTTTTTTTAAAAGCGCAAATAAGTCATAAATAAATTATTAAAAGAGTAATTAGCACATAATATCCCTACATTTCACTATTATTGCAAAAAAATCCATAATATCAACTGAATAAATATGATGAATCTTACGACACGAGGTTCATTTCTTGTGATCGCAAGGTGCTTGATTTTGTAATCAGATTTGTTGACGCCAAAAAAGACGTAGTTAGCGCGTGGTTGAGGATCGTGCAATGGATAACTTCACATTAATTAATTATAGAGGAAATTACAACTAGACCTGCTTTTAGATTTCTATTTTCACAAATCCTATCACACATTTAAATTTTCAAAAATCAGATTTTTTATATTTTATTAAATATTAATTATATATTTATCATCCCAATTAAAAAAACCTAATCAAACCCTACCATTTCTTCTCTCCTCTCCATTCCGTTTTCTCTACCCTACCCATCGCCGCCGCCGACGCCGATGCTTCCCTCACCACCCCCTCTCCTCTCCATCTCTTTCTCTTTCTCGCCTGCCTCCCCCTCCCCTCCCCCCCATCTGCTGCGATGCGAATCGCGCTGCTGCGACGCGATTCGCAGCAGCTTCTGCCTTCGGTTGCTGCTGAAGTTGTGGTGTGGTGCGGTGCAGCAGCCTCAACCTTTGGGGTTTTTTGGTTGTGGTGTGGTGCAGGCGGTGGTTGTATGGTGGTGGTCTGGTCCTTTTTGTTGGAGATGGTTGGGGCAACTTCTGCCTTCGGTTGCTCTTGAACGGGATGGATTTGCGTCGTGCAGTGGTGCGTGCGTCGTGCGGTGCTGCTGTAGTTGTGCGTGTGTCGTGCGGCGGTGGTCTTGGGCTGCCCGTCGTGATTTGGTGTCAGATTTTTGGGCTATGTTTCAGTTGTGGATCAGGCGGCGGCGGCGGCACAGTGAAGGTGGTGGTGGGACGGTAGTAGCGGTGGTGATGTGCGGTTGGGTGTATTTGTTCTGTGTGCGGATGGGTGTTGTCTGGTTCCTTGGTGTTGAGATCGTGGTTATTGTTGTTGTTGGAGTGGTCACAGAAGTTGGCGGTCGTGGTTTCGTGTTTGGGGTGGTGTTGGCGGTGGTTGTGTGTTTTGCGTGTGATTTGTGACTTGGTGCTGCCGTGGTGGTCACAAACAATTTTGGTGGTGGTGTGACCATTTTGGTGGTTCCGTGTTTGGGTGGTGTTGGCGGTGATTTGTGACTTGGTGGTGGTCACAAACGATTTCGGTGGTGGTCACAAACGATTTTGATTGTTTGTAACCATTAATTATTAATTGTGACCAAAAAATTATTAATTGTGACCTAAAAATTAATAATTGTGACCAATAAATTGATAAATTGTGACCTAAATAAGTATTGTGACTTATAAAATTTGTAATTTGTGACCGACAAAAAAATTGTGACTTTTAAATTTTTAAGTTGTGACCGATGAACAAATTGTGACCTATGAATTTTTTGAATTGTGACCTAAAAAATTTCGAATTGTGACCAAATTCTATAGATCTGTGACTGTTATATATTTATTAATAAAAAATATAATTAATTAAGTAATTCATAAATAAATTTAAATAAAAACCTGATTTTTGAATTTTAAAACATATAACCTTAATTTTGAAATGTGTATAAGTAAAACCAGGATTTATGTATGAGGAAATTACACCTACACCTGTTTTTAGATTTCCAATTTCACAAATAAGGTTTCAAATTTAACATTTCAAAAATCAGGTTTTAATTAATATTTTTAAAAACATTTTTTATTTTTAATTTTATATCTATATAGAATAAAATCATTTTAACCTAACCCTAAAATCATTTCAAACCATCTTACCATCCTCTCCACTCTCATCTCCCGCCGCCTCTCTCCGACCGCCGCCTCTCCCACTCCCTCCCCCTTCTCCTTCCCCTTCCCCTTCCCCTCATTCTTCTCTCTTCTTCCATCTCCCCTTCCCCCCTATTTTTGTCGCCGCGATTCGGCAAGACGACGCCGTCGAATCGCGGCGAAGAAGACGTCGCCGAATCTCGGCACACAACGCTGCTAAATCGCAGCAGGCAGCTACGACGCTGCTGAGACTCAGCAGCGTCGTCGCGGCGACGCTGCCGTTCAGCAGCGTGGACGCTGCTAAATCGCAAGAGTGCCTACGACGCCGCCGAGACTCAAGAATGCCGCCGTGGCGACGCCGCTGTTCGGCCAGGACGCTGCCGAACGGCAGCCGACGTCGCGATTCACCAGGGCGATTTGTTTTTTTAGTCCACGCTGAACGAGCCGACGCTGGCGCATTCCTTTTTTATTTTTTTTTATTTTTTTGAGTTTTGGAATGGCAGTGCAGTGGGTGTGCGAGATCTCTGTGTTTGGAGGCGGATCTGTGTTGCGGTGTTTTCAGTTGTGGTTGGCCACTGTGTTTTTACTGGTGAAGTGGAGTTGGGTTTTTGGGCTGTGTTTTCAGTTGTGGATGGGATCTGTGTGGGTTGTGTGGTGTTTGGGTGGTGATTGCGTGGTGGCGCAGTGAAGGTGGTGGTGGGACAGTTTGGTCTAGTGGTGGTCGGCGGTGGTTTTTGCGGCGGCGGTGTTTGTGGCGGTGGTGGTTGCTGGGGTGTTTGCGGCGGCGGCGTGTTGGTGGTGGTCACAGAGGATTTGTTGATTGTGACCATTAAATTCGGTGGTGTGTGACCAATAAAGAATGAATTGTGACCGATAAATACTTTGTGACCCACAAATTTATTAATTTATGACCAATAAAAGTTATTTGTGACCCATAATTCGTTGTTTGTGACTATAAAATAAGATGTGTGATTTAAAAATTTTATGATTTGTGACCGATGAAACAATTGTGACTTTTGAATTTTTAATTTGTGACCGATGAATAAATTGTGACCTATCAAATTTTTGAATTTTGACCTTAAAATTTTGAATTGTGATCAAATTGTATAAATTTGTGACTGTTATATATTTATTAATAAAAACGTATAATTAATTAAGTAATTAATAAATAAATTTAAATAAAAACCTGATTTTTGAAATTTAAAACATCTAACCTTTATTTTGAAATGTGTATAAGTAAAACCAGGATTTATGTAGACTTCCCTTTATGTATTCTTCCTTTAATTATATTAAAGAGATTGGATCAATTGAATTAGAAAGTCTCATTTTGGTTTGGGCTCGGTCCATTAGCCTCACAATCTATCTTGACCCATTCCATCTCTATAAATAGACAAGGTAACTCTATACTTAAAAGAAAGTTTTCACTTCCTCTAGCTAATCTCCTTCTCTTATGTCCCTTGCACTCTATATATTATATTATTTCAACAGTTGGTTTGATCATCGTCATGTAAATGACCGACGATCTTTGTCCCTTAGCGACGTGCTCAATGTGTAGGTGGATCTTAGATCGGAAGGAGAGGCAGCCGAAGTATTGTTGGCCAAATGTTTTGAGGCTAACAAGATTGTTTCTTATTTTAAATCAATTTTTCGGAATGAACGGTTAATTAATTTATTCAAATAGGAGTTAAAATAGTATATCAACGATTAATTATTAAAAGGGTTAGCCATTTTGAGAGAAAAAGCACTTCCAAACACATACAAAAATAGAATCAAATTGAGGGTTCAAAGTGAGTCCAAAGCTGGTCTTGCAATTGAAGGTGAAAGGCGAACATTGGAGTTTAGGATAAAAGTTTTGATGAGAGATTTTCAACATCTACTTTCTTTTCTTTATAATATTCTCGATGATGTTCTTGATTTTATTAAGTTTTCGTGTTCTATAACTTGACGATGAGTAGATGTAACCTAATTTTCTGATTTAATTTCAATTTCCAATTTATAATCTAACTATTACATTGTGATGAATATGTATCATAGATTTGATGCATTTTTCACGAACTTGGCTTATTTATGGATTGTTTGTGAATCCTTATCGAATCGAAAGGTAAAACATCAATTTAGCACTAGCATTAAAAATAATGAATTGCGTAGGAGATGAAGATATACTTCTAGGAGTGCTGGAGGTTATGATTTGCTCCATTTTAGTGCTATTCTCATCAATTTTCCAATCTTAAAATAAGGTGCTCGTTGACAGCCCCGTGCCACCATCCTTTGAGCCTACATAGTTTCCATTTAAGAAAAAGTGGAAATTACACTAAACCAGCTATTTAGTTTTGACTTTTAAAAAATCATGTTTTTACTTTATTTAATCAAAAATCAGGTTTTAATTTCACAATTAATATTAATAATAATATTTTTAAATTAAATTAAATATATACCCACCCTACTACCTACCCCACCAACTTTATTTAAATATAAAACCCAACCAAAATCTAATTCATTCCATTTCATATCTCCCATCTCTATCGACGCCGCCCCTCCCCCTCCTTCCCGTCCGTTTCTTCCCCTCCCCTCCCCCCTCTGCCGTTTCTCCCCCCCTCCTCGTCGTCAGAATCGCAAGAAGAAGCCGCCGCTGCTGCTACGATTTGCGGCCGATTTGTCTGATCGCCGGTCGCAGAAGAAGCGCACAAATCGCAGCAGCAGCGTGCGTGCGACGCCGTCGTCGCGATTTGCGATAGCGATCTCTTCGCACGTTGTGCAGCGAGCTGGCCGCGACGAGGTGTGCGCGCGTCGCGACGCCGTGTCGGATCTGCATTTTTTTTCTTCCTACTACCAGATCTTGGGTTTTTGATTTATGATGATATTGAGTTTTTATTCATTCTCAAATCTTGTTAGTGATTTGCACATTGTGATTTTTTTGAAAATGAAAATGGTGAGGTGGTGATTATTTTTACGTTTTGGTGGTGTTGGAACTGTTGTGGCGATGGTTGTGTGTTGTTGTGACGGGTCGAAGGCGGTGGAGGTGGCGATCGCGAGTCTCTGTGACCTAGGTAGGTGTCTGTGACCTAGGAATTGTGTCTGTGACTCGTTGAAATAAAGTTGCGACAAGTAAAAGTTTTGATTTTTTTTCAATCTGTGACCTAAGTGGGTGTCCGTGACCTAGAAATTGGGACTGTGACTCGCTGAAATAGAGCTGTGACCCGTAAAAGTTTTGAATTATTTTAATCTGTGACCTATAAAAAATTACCTGTGACCTTAAAATTCTTGATTTGTGACCTACGAAGTTAACTGTGACCTATAATTTTTTTATCAGTTTTGATCTGTGACCTCGAAATATTCCGTGACCCACCTCCATATATCTGTGACCTTAACAATTGTTGAAATCGGAGCAGTCGCCGGAATTCAGTGCGGCCGGAGAACGGTCGCCGGAGTAGTCGCCGGAATTCAGTGCGGTCGGAGAATAGTCGTCGAAACAATGGGGGTGGTGGAGATGGAGTTTGGTGGGGGTGGGGGTGGGGTTAATTATATTATATTATAGTTAAATATTTAATTTAATATAATAATTGTGAAATATAATTAATTAATTTAAAAAAAATCTGATTTTTGCAATTTTAAACATTGGGACCTGATTTTTGATTTCCTAAAAGTAAATCCCCGAACCATGAATCTTTCTCTAAAAAAAAAGACCTCACTAATACAAAGAAGAACCCAACGTGGCCCATTAGCCCAATGTCAGAGTAATTCAACTAGACCCAAAAGATAAATGGCCATACAAATTACGTGCAACACTTTTAAGGATCCGTTTCGTAGGATTTCTGCTTCTTATAGAACTTTTAAAAAAAGTTATCTTAAATCAACTTCTTTTAAAAACTTTCTAACTAAATAAAATATTTTCAGAAAATTATTCAAACATGTTCAAAAATAATTTCATAATCTTAAAAGCAGCTTTTGACTTTTTAAGAGTTGTACCAAACAAACACTAAAGAGTTCATAAAGCTTTACTAAACAAACGCATTATACACGTGTGTGCATTTTGTATAGTACATTTAATTCAATAAGAAATAAGGTAAACTCACTCTCATATATAGCAAGAGTATAAAATATTAAAAACAACGTCCATCTTTATAACGTGATAATTGATTGATTCTCTTGAAAACGCAATTATATATTTATGTCTCTTTGTAGCTAATTTCATAATCATTTTGAACAAAACATAGTAATTCTTCTTTCCTTGTACATTGGAAAATGACTTGCGAGTGCGCATGCTTATTCCCTTTCCAAAGGGGTAAAATAATGTATAAATCACTTGAGTGTTACTTGGGTGAATTTGGTTTCGTTCACTAGGGCAAACGTATATTTTCAATGTAGAGTCTTAAATTTTCCTTTCCCTTTCTACACATGGTCCCTAAAGCATATACTTTTAGCTTTTACGTTTCATGTAAAGAAGAGTGTATAACGGAGTCACACGAAAGATTAGACCATATTTTTTTCGATTGTATTTGGGGAATAATAAACATAATTAAAGAAAAAAAATTATATTCTGGATGACGTTGTTTCGAACATGTGTTGAGCTAGTGTTATAACAAAAAATCTCATATGGCTAGTGTCACATGTAATGCCGAAGATTTCAGTCACGAACTGTGATGACATTGAGGTTTCTCATCACAGTCTGACAATTCCCTATGAAGTTCAACAATGTTTGCACTTCTGTTAATGAAAATAGACAGAGTCTGACTAAATATTGCAGAACATAGAAAGATTAAATGAACAAACACAAGATTACGGGTTGTTGACACAGTAAAAATGTTGGGGTTTGGTTGAGTGTGAGACAATGAGGACGATAAAAAGATAGATTATCACTTGAAGGGATCTAGACAATTTTTGATAATTCATTGGAGGGAATTATTGAGGAATTGTGAAAATTGATCTTATGTTGATTGAGTATTGAGAGGTTATTGAGTTTTAAAGAAAATTAAATTGTTTCAATTATTCCTTTCTCTATCCATCGACACAGAAAGATGCATTTCATAATGGTCCTTTTTAGGTGATGACAAAGAAAATTTGGAAGCACCTTTTTTTTAAAAAAAAAAAAAAACCTTATTGGCTAACTCTTGACGTGGCCTCAAGTATTTGAATCAATTAATCGACTCTTAATAGACCGTATATAAAATTAATATTTACTTATTATATCTAATCACACACAATTATACTAATGTGTACCTTGATTTAAATTTTACAAGCAAAAGGGTTATGATTAGTGCTTGTTTGGCATCACTTTTGAAAAATAATTTGTATTTTTGAAATTCGTCTTTGAATAATTTTTTGAAAGTACTTTGTTGGATTAAATGAACTTTTAAAAGAATTTGATCCAAAGTAATTTTCTCAATAAGCACATCTACAGAAAACACAAGTAGAAACAGAAGTTATTCCAAATAAACTCTTACCTCAATTTACTATAATTCCGTCATATAGTTTTGGAGAATTTCGAAAGGCTCGTTTGACAAGACTTTCAAAAAATTAAAAGCTGAACTTGCTGGCTGAACTTATATTCAACATATTCGAAAGCTCTTCCGTAAGAAGCATAATCTCATATAGAAAATCATGCAATGGCAATAATGAGGGGTTAATCTTTCGGTAGTTGACTTGCATTACACTCAATCTACCTGTCTAAAGTCCACAGAGTCCCACTCTAAGAACAAATAGTCCCAACCATCTGCATTCCAAAAAGCCACATTTGGTTGGCGAGCAAAGCAAAAAGGCCAAAAAAGATAAAGAAAATGGTCCCGTTTGTCATCAATTTATAGTATATAGAATAAAATGTGTCACCTTTTTTGTCCAAGACTATTATCTTTATGATAAATTCCAAGGCCTTTCGCTTTTTCTACTTCTATTTTCAGTATATAGATTTTTCTTTTCGTTTCCTTATTTATTAAGCGGTAGCCAGTTAATTGCAAAAGTGAATATATAAAGTCAATGATCATTAATTGCAAAAGTAGGTTGCTCAATTGTATCTTAAAATAATCATTCATTGTTTGACAGAGATTTTGATTTAAAAAAATGACGATAAATTACAAAAAAAAAAATTCTTTTAAAAACGAAAACTTTTATCTTGAAAACGATTAGAATTTATGTGTGATCTGAATTCCTTATTTGAAGTATTGAAAAAATTCTAATTGAAGTGCACGTCAACAAGAATTCAAATTTGGAATGCTATTAGAATTATATGTCAAATTGAAATTTTATTTTGAAAGTTCATTGAGAGTTGAAAATTGATATTAGACTTGAAGAAGAGTTCGAGATTCAGAAAACAATTTGGAGTAAAAAAAATCCCTGAGGTGGGCTCCGCGGCGCCACTTGTTCTGTTCCCTTTTTTCGCGTTTTCTTCTTTACTTCGTTTTAGACTCGATTTTTTGACATCCTACTTCGTCTACAACTCTACTAAGAGGGTTTGGACGCTTCCTACATGTTCCATATAAATATTAAGATATTCTATATAATTTTATAAGTGTGAGAAAATAGATTATTAGAATTATAGGATTCATTGTAATTTTATCTCTTCTCTATCATTTTTGAGTCAATAAAATATCTTAATTCATCTGTCATATTCTTTTCTTTATTATTCTTTTACTTGATCTAATACTTTATTGTTTGTCATTTAACTTCAACATTTCAATCCGATGATTTGTTTCGTAACAAAAACTTTCTTAACTATTATTTTTCAACAAATGGGTTCCACAAATGGCTTTATACCAATAAAGAAAAAACGGAGTTGAATGTGAAATTTCTTGTAGTTGAGATCGGATGAGAATGCATAAAGAGTTTTTCCTTTATCTTTTGATTATAGCAGGTCCTTTTTTTGTGATGTGGTGAAATTATGCTTAAGAAGCAAAAGCGATTACGACTCTTGATGAAATTTGCACTTAGCTCCCTTAAATTATGCGAATTTGTCAATCAAGACCCTATTTTGTGTCAAACAATTATCAGTGGGCCCTGGAACCAACATCCACTGAGCCGCCTCGTCATGTTGTCGGTCATAGGAATCATCAAACCGTCCATTGTGTAGAAAGCTTACGTCAGCCCATCTTTAGTGAGTAAATGAACCTCTTTAATTGTACATTACTGATTACTGTCGTCGGTGCAGCCTGTCCACTCACCTATCTACACGTGGCACTCTGAACTCACACAATTGTAATTAAAAAGAACCGAATTTTATTAAAAATTAGTATGATGTAATTATTATTCGATTGTGATACATACATATATATATAGGGCTTGTGTGGGAGGGATTAAAATCAGATTAAAATTGAAAATATAGCCGTTATTGTTGACTTTTATTAGACGAGTGGGGCCCAATAACGGCCATATTTTCAATTTTAATTGGCTTTTAATCCCTCCCGAACGGGGCCATAAAATAATTTACATAATAGTTTGCATTATGTAAGATTTAAGTCGGAAATAAAAAGAATTTATAGCAATATATATATATGTTTTGTATGTAGTTGTACACTTTTGTGTACAACAAGTTTGACAGTCTCCTCTCATAGGGGATTCCACACTCCATGTGTGGGGAGTATCAAACTAAATGTACACAAAAATGTACATCTAGCATTACTCTTTAATTTTTCAACAACCGTTAAAACACTAGACTAGTAATACAACTTTAATAAGTATATTTAACATATTATATTAGAAAAAAAAAAATAAGTCTCTCTTTTCTAATTCTATTAAATAATGTTTAATACAACATATTAAATATTACTTGAAAGTTCATTATATTTTCTTAATAGTTAGAGTTGATGTCACAACCTACGAATAATTTGTACCTATTTATTTGTTTCTCTCAAGTTTAATGGTGATTTATTTTCTTGTGTCTTCATCAACCTTTTTCAATATCAATAGCTCAAAATCGCTGTATAAACAAATTTCGTCCTATAGAATAAAAAAAAAAAAACTCCTATATTAAAAGTTCAAGTAAATAAATGAGGACTACATTATAATTTAAATCTCTTGTAAAATAATCAAAAAAATGATGATTCAATTTCGTGTACTTATCTAAATATTGGACATATTCTTATAATGCATAATTCACTATTTAATTTCAATAATGTATCCCTATTTGCTCTTGATTTTAGGGTTAGACAAAACTCTCGAACCGAATCGAATCGAATCAAGCGTTTTTTCATAAGTTAAATATTCGAACGAATATCTAAATCGAAAATCGAGAGGTTCGGTTCGGTTCTAAACTCAGAACCGAAAAATCAAATTTAAATAATTTTTTTAATTTTTATATTAAATTAATTAATTAATTTTTTCTTAACAAATTAACTAATTTAGTGATTAATGTTCTAACTCTTACGCCAAGTCCATGCCCAGCTAGCACAACTCTAAATTCTTTGTTTAAAAAGCACTTCACAAATCAAAACTCTAAAGCTGTCCGTTGATAAATTAAATATTCATACAATCTACATCAATCTTTATTATTATAATTATTAATGAAAGCATCAAATAAAGCCAAAACGTGCTTCTTTGGTTAACGTGGATTCAAGGATCGATAACTATTTCTTCTTCAATTCATTACTTTAAAGTAATTTAAAGTCTGACTTTTTTCTTTTCTTTTCTTTTTTTAAAAAAAAAGCTAAATGATCATACTTGTTCATTCTAACAAGTAAACAATAACGTCCTTATTTGACAATCATTATTTGAAAACTTTTTTATTTACATACTCATTTTCAATCACACATTTACAAAATAAAATTTTTAATTACACATTTTTCTAAAAATCAATATTCAAAATATTATTATATTAAATAATGGGAAGAATTCACAAATCATGTATTAACTTTGACAATTGCAAAAATCAGGTGTTAAATTTCAAACTTGCAAAAATCAGTTATTTATTAATTAATTAAATATTTAACTGTAATATAATATAATATAATTAACCCACCCCACCTCTACCCCACCTCCACCACCCTACTGCTCCGACAACTATTCTGGCGACACGACTACTCCGACGGCTGTTCCTCGACCGCGCTTAATTCCGACAATTATTTCGGTGATCGTTCTACCGCCACTTAATTCCGGCGACTGCTCCAATTTCGGCAATTGTTAAGGTCACAATTATATGCAATTTGGTCGCAAATATCTAATTAATTAGTTAAAAATTAATTTTCGGTCACAGTTTATTTGTAGGTCACGGATTTCCAAATTAGTTGGTCATATATTTTTTAATTGTCACATATAAAAAAATTTGTATGTCACAATTAATTCGTCAGTCACAGATTTCAAAATTTATAAGTAAACGGTCACAATTTTCCAAATAAGTTGGTCACATATTCTTTTACGATTATACATTATATAATTTTTAGATCACAGATAACAAAATGGTTGCTCACAAATTAACCAACACCCTACTTCCACCTCCAATCATGATCCAACACCTTGACCACACACAACACCGTGCCCCAGCCAACCATTGCCTCCATCACCATCAAATCCAACATACCAGATCCGCCACCACAACACCACATCCCTACCACCAACAAAGCCGCCACCATTAAATCCAACACCATTGTCAAACACCATCACAAAGTCACCACCACTGACAACAAAGAAGTTAAAACATTTTGGAGAGAGAAATGAGGGCAACAGAACGAAGGCGAACCAAATAATTGATCACATACACCCAAACTCTCATCCCCTGATCTCGATCCACCACCAATACTTGACCACAAATCAACCAAATAGTTGGTTAAGACACTCTTCGTCACATTCTATCATCGCCATTGCCATCGCCTCCACCGCTGCCAACAAAAATCACAACCACCACATTAGACCCACTGCCATCGCCACCACAACACCGCCTCCACCACACAAAATCACAACCTGCCGCTACTAAGACCAACACCAACATCACCTAGCGAGCATTGCCAACATCAACACCACCACAGCCATCACTAACAACTACAAACACAATCAAATCAAACCAGAGATAAAACTGCCACCTGCTGCCACCAATACCAACAATCTAACACCAAAATGTTTCCACCTTACACCACACCTTTTCTTCTGCACCCCCGATTTGCAGCGTTACCCACCTGTTCATCGTCAGAGCTCTGCTTCGCCGTGGTCTGCTTCGCGGTGTCATTTCACCACCGCAACTCACAGTGATTCGCGAAGGGAAAGTGCGGCGGCGCGGGTGCTCCTGGGAGGTGGACTCCGTCAGTGGACGGTGTCTTTGACGACAAGCGCGAGAGAGGAAAAAAATGGAAAAGAAGAGGAGAGGCGCGAGAGATAGGGGAAGAGAGTAGAGAGAAATTATGTTATCAATTATGGTTTTAATATAATACTTGATTTTTGAATAAATAAAGTTTAGACCTGATTTTTAAAAATCAATCTTTAAACACATGAATTTATGTAATTACCACTTAAATAACTTATAGGCCTTTGCGGCAATTCATAAACTACATCCCACAATTTATTTGTTATGACTATTAATGATCTTGTATGGATACATTCTAAGAAAGACACGGACCTGGACGGTTTTCTTAAGAGTGTACGTTTGGTAAAGTTTATATCATATTTAAGTTGGTGAAACATATTTTTTATGTATATATTTTGTAAAATTCACAATTATTATCAACTTATAATTCATGCATTCCGTAGATATCATAATTTATAACTTTTTAAATTTTAATTTAAATCCTCCCAAACCGAACCTTGATCTTTCCAAAAAAATAATAAAAATAAAAATAAAAAATCCTGAAGTCAACTCTGGGATATGCCGCCAAGCTTCAATAACGTTGGATCATCATCTTTATTGTGGATGAGAATCTAGGATGATGTTCGGTTTATGTTTTAAAGAAATTTATGGTCTGTTTTCATTATCATTTTCAAGTCGTTTTCGGTTTTCAATTTTCTAAAATAGTGAAAATGCGTTTTTGAAAATAAATTAAAAATTTACAAAAAAACCAAAAACGACAAATTTTCTGTTTTCAATTTTCTAAAATAGTGAAAACGCGTTTTTGAAAACAAATTAAAAATTTACAAAAAAACCCAAAATGACAAATTTGTCGTTTTTGGTTTTTTCAGTTATAATCATGCCAAAATTTTTAAAACGCGTTTTGGGTGTTTTAAAACAATTTTTCAAAGTGTCAAAAAGAACACATTTTCAACAATATCAAAATGGACACTCAAAACACAATACCCAAAATGAATTCATAACTCAAAACATAAAATTGAAATACAAAGAGAACAACCCATTAGTTTTCATTTTAAAATCAGTCTAAATAACCTATTTCTTACTTTTATAGTTACTTTCACAAAACTAAGTTTGTGTTTGGTTTTGCTAAAAATCTGATTATTAGCATATTTGATAAAAATTGATTACATATGTAATTGAAAAGTATTGTATCCTATAAAAGTGTGATTAAAAATAAGTTTGACAAATTACAAGTTTTAAAAAATAGGGCAATTTGGACTTAAGCTAGGACTTATTTTGAACTTTTACAAATTTTGGGTAGCGTATACACTAAATTGGGAACTAACCACGGCAAGAATTCGTACGTGAGAATTTCGATTTCAAGATGTTACTCTCCTTAAAAATTAAGTCCCTCTTATTCAACCACACATTCTACGAATATATATATATATATATATATATATATATATATATATATATATTCAGCCTTGAAATTTTTGTTTTGTTTTTTTTCACTTGAAAAAATCTCAACCAAATAAATGCTATAAGTCAAAATTTCAAGGCTGAATTTTAGCTCTACCTATCACGCTGAAATACGAAAACAAAATAAGAAACTTATACAACAAATAAGTCAACGATAAAGTTTAATATAGGATAAAGTTGACATGCTATAATTATATAGCATAAACAAATTCATTGTAAATTACGTGTCGTTTAATGATTAGAGTACACGTCGTATTGGTCACACTTAGAATCGGACAAATGGAACATTTAATAACTAATAATGCATGAATAGAAAGATACAGATGTGTTTGTTTATTGGTTAAGTAGCTGTTTTTACATCAGCAGTTGGTTCAAATTGCTTAATTTGTTGACAAACTACTGCAATTTCAACTAATCTTGAGATTAATTAATTGATTTATTTCTTCCAACGTTGACTTTAATAAATAAATAAATTAAATTGGTAGATAAAAAAAAAAAAAACACAAATGAGTTTTAATTTTCCATCCTCTATGTATTACAAATTGGTGGGATGTACTTGATTGTAATGCATAGTGAGATATAACATTTTATCGATGTCTTGACACGATATTCTCTTGAATCCTCTTTTCTTTTCTTCGTCATTTCATTTCAAAAGTACGTGATTTGTAGTTATTTTGGCTGTGTTGTTGAAACCTTTGGAAAAATTCTAATGGGAGAGCACAAATTTTAGAGCGTGCTTACTACTTGATGCTTTCTTTTGCAACTTTTTAGAAGACAACTAGACGAGACACGATGTCTTAGATCTTAAGTGAGTTTTTCTTTATGAATTTATGGTTTTGAAGAGATTCTTCAATTTCTCGAAGAATATGAAATTGTTACAAGAATAGTTGGAACATGAAAAGTAAATATCTAGAAAGCCTTTGAATCTAATTAGTACTTGTATATTTTAGTCAAAAATCTTGTTGAAATGGGATATTATGAAAATATCCCGATCGACACAAACTATTGACATGAGAAATTGTTAAAAAATTTACATCGATCACAAAACAGGGTCCAAGCCTTAAATTTGGAAAAGAACACACGAGTTCCTTCCAAACCTTCCACAAAAACAAAATGTAACCAACTACACTTGTGACGTCTAATCCGTTTATAGTTTGTGTTGAGAATTATGTTAACAAAATTTTGGCTTAGTCGAAGTGTTTATGTACTTTGAGAGTGATGACCACGATATGGGATAACTCTGATAGTTTAGGTATTAAGCATCGACACGTGATAGTTCGAGAAGTCTTGAAATGTTTTGTCTATGTTATTCCTAACATGGAAATGTTTTTGATAGAATAAGGAAACAAGTTCAACGTCCTATCTGTGTTCGTGCATTAAAGACTCTCACACGTTGCTTTATCCGTCGTACATGCATATTGCATGAAATTACTATGATCGATGGATAGTAGAGTGGAATCTTCAAGTTCTAGTTAAGTACGATTCATGGTCATCGTACATGTGCATATTGTACTAAGGGCTTATTTGATTGTACAACTTTCAAAAAAAGTTCTACAACAAATAGAAGTAAAAATATAAGCACCATCAAGCGAATCCTAACTTGATTTGCTCGACATCATTAGCACGATCAAGCACTTTTTAATTAGTAGTTGATCTTGAGACTATGTCATAGCTATACACATATGTGCCTCAACTTGTGATGGCACAACACAAATTAATTTATTTAATTTTAACATTAAAGATTTCACTTCATCATTAAATCCAACTCTGAACAATTTTGAAATCCGAAAAACGACAAGAAACAGGCGTCACAGTTTATCACACCAGTAGCCCACTGAGACAACGAGGAAACAGAACGAGTATTTATAATAGTATAATATACTCGCTCTCGAAAGTCTTCCCACTAAGAGCCATAGCGTTTCCTTTTCTCCCAATCAGCAGAATCTTAAGAACAAAACGAAATCTCGGTTTGTGTACGATTAATCTTGAAGCAATAGAAATGGAAGCCAACGAGTTTGATCTTTATCACGATTCAATTATTTGAAGCTGTAAGTAAATTCGGTCATTCTTTCAAGCGGTTAAATTATTTTTTTCCTTCTAATTTTGATAAACGAGGAGAAAATGTATTAAAAAGTGTGATCTTATTTTTTCCTAGTAAGTTAGTATGGAATCACAGTTTTTATTTTCGTGGAATTTAGATTTTGAATAGCTCGTCATAATTATTAAAGGTAATTTTTCAACGTAATAGTTGAAGTACTTTTAGTACTGAATTTTCGGTAGATATTGCATTATTTTTTGTAAATCTCTGCTTTTTGTCATATAGAACTAGCAAGCAGCTTGTTCAACTTCTCGTTAGAACCGGATTCTCTATTTTTTAATCACCAAACATTAATTCAATTTCTCTGAAACTTCGTTTCCTGCGTTTAAATGTCAAGAAATATATATATAAGAACATTGAAACGCACAAATAACATGTTCTGAAAATATGAAATTAAGATACATGTAGGATTCTCAGAGGAATTTGATGTGGAAATTTTAATGCCTTAAATTGATATTTTATTAATTAAATGTAACTGTAGCCAATTGTTTTTATTTGCTTGGATCATAATTTATAGTTATAAATATCAATGGGAACATATAAGGAGAAATCAATTGGTTGACTCTAGAATCCTTTGGTGTTCAGGAGGAGTTGTAGTTTCCTGTGCTAGTCACTGTCTTTCTTTTATTTGTTTCCTAATAATGCAGATGAAATTTATATTTCTTTGTTTATACTTCTTATTTAGGTGCATACTGTCTCTTCCAACTTCGGCACTTCTAATCTATTTTACAAAAGGAACTGTTGGCGCTTTAACCTTGATTCAGTTTGAAGCTTTGGTTCAGATCTGATCACCCACTCAATATTTTGACTCAATTTCCTCCTCTGTTGGTTATAATATAATGGCTGAGATGTCTCCAGTGCGTTCTTTCATTAATTTACTCCACCTTTAATAATCTTTTATAGCCAGTGACATCAAATTACCATTGATAGTTGAAAAAAGGTGTAAAATGTTGGATTTATTGTTATTAAACCCGATGGAACCACCAATGAAGCGAAGAGCTGGTCTATGGATAGTACAAGCAGGACGCGGATCATATCGTGGCAGTTAGTGAATGCTTTTGTGATAACTGGTTGCTTATTTTATCTACTGGATATTTATTTTTTCATAATAGTTTAATTTATGGGGATTACTTCCCTGAGGTCGTTCCTCCAAAGACTCTGCTACAATTCTCAGTGGAATTATGCAGTGTTCTGGAAGCTTAAGCATCAACATGAAATGTAAGTCAACTCTCAGCCCTTTCTATGGCCGCATTTTATAAATTCCACTCAGTTGTACATTCATTGTTTGTCAGACTCCATAATGTGCAACATCTTAAATAAGAAACTTGTCACTGTATTGCAATTTCCAGTTAACAAGCTTGAATTTTGTTCTCTCCTTCTTATCTTCTTACTCACACCTGGTGCCTGCTTCTTATTATAAGTTTCTAAATTTCCAAACTAACAAATTAACTTCACCCTATGATAAAACTATTGCTTGAATATGTTCATCTGCATACCCAAAGGGGAATGACGTATGATAGAAACAATGTAACAAGACTTGCCAACTTATAAGATCATTACCATACGATGTTAGTTCTTTCACATGACTTTAGCATGTTTTCTTAGCTTTTCAATTTCTTTCATGTTGGTACATGCAGGCCGCATCATATCTATGTTTTGAGCCCATGCCTTCACTTCTTTGATTCTTACCAAGGAGAAAAATTTCGAGGATTATTTTGCAAAATGCTGCTTATAGAACATTTTCAAGCCGTTCTTGAGTCAAAATAATGAACTAGAATTAATTTAATCAAGGCAGAACTACTGGTTGATTTATTTTTCTTTTACTAGTGGCCTCATTAGCATCGACATGTCATTCTACTAAAATTACAATGATATAATTTTCAATATAAAAAATACATTTTACACTCGCTAATTTTATGGATTATAAACAATAATTCTTGTCATATGGATTAATCATCAGTTTTAACTAATGTCTCAGGATATTTGTATGGGAAGATGGCTTCTGTGACAATTGGAAGCTGAGAGATCCAATGGAGGGCAAAATAGATTATTTCGGCTTAAAATATACAAATGAGATATTTTCCTCAGCTTATAAATCAAATGTACCTGATGGAAATCCAAGTGAATGTCCAATTGCTCTTGCCGTTGCTGAGATGTCAAATGCATATCATGTATTTGGAAAGGGGTAAGATTTATCTACCCTAAACAAGAAAGTTCTTTTTCTGCTATTCTATTTTACATTTTTATTCCTATTTACTTCTTACCTTAGTTTGTATGTGTTGTGCCTGGAGTCATTTGATGCTTTAGCGGTTCCACCTGAAACCCTTTCCCTACCATCAATTCATTTTTGCGAAATAGATTTTTTAATTGTTCCATCACAAGCCAGTGAATCACTGATCTTTGTGAATCATGGAATGAGTATAACAACTTAGTCCAAAAACTTGGATGAGGAACTCATGGTTGCTTGCCTAAGTATTCAGTAAAACCTAATAGAATAGTGAACCAAGAAAATAGCAAGTTGAGAAGTTTTGTTTACAAGTTGATTTCACCTGTACTATTGACGTATAAATCATATATTGTAAACTGATTTGAGTTTGCAATGAAGCAGAGTTGTAGGCGAGGCAGCATGTACTGGGAACCCTCGCTGGATTTATTCCGATAGCATGACCACCGACGAATTTTGTTCTGCTTTAGTTGACGAGGTGAGTCTCAGGATCAAAATCTGTTATTCAACTTTACTTTCATATTGGTCAAATATGAAAATGAAGCCTTAGTAAGTAAATTCTGTTGACAGTGTCCGCAGGAATGGCTGCTTCAGTTTTTGGCTGGCATAAAGGTAAGATAACCAAATCCTCAGCTTAAAATAGTGGTGTTATTTCATTTATTTTTTTCTGTGTGCACGTGCCTTTGCATTTTAAAATATGTTAACTTCAAATTAATCACCTGATATCCTTTTTATATGATGTTCATGCAGACGATATTGCTTTTGCCAGTGTTTCCCCATGGAGTTCTACAGCTTGGATCAATGGAAGTGGTTTGTACTTCAATTCTCATAATATCACTACTGGCACATCTTTCTCATTTACATGTGTGCCTATGTGGGGAAAACCTGTTTGTTGGAAACTGTTGCCTTTTCTCTTTTCTTGTGTTGCTTTAGGATTATTCATTTTTGTCTTTATCATTTGTGCAATTTCTAATTTTCTCTTTGATAAATCAGGTAGCAGAAGATGCAGCAATAGGTACTTATCTCAAAGCTGAATTTGAGGCCCATAAAAATTTCGAGGCATGTGATAGAGAATCTCCAAATCAGCAGTTATCGCTTATGTCTACTCTCGTGTATAATTTAGAGGAGCAAATGATCACTGACATATATAAAATGAACGAAAATCAGAAGGCCATTGACGGTGCCAGTTCAATAAATCACAAGATATCTACTGCAAATCAGAATATGCCAGTGCGTATGGTCACAGATTTAAGTGGCATGTTTGTAAAGGATGTGCCGTATACACTTGAAGATGTGATTGAGAGCAGAATCAGCAGGCAATCATTAGGCATGATTCATGCAGCTGAATCACAACACATGCATCCATCACGTGAAGATAACAAATCAGATATAACAGAGAGTAAAATCTTCAATTCCTTTGGTCTGGAGGAAAACATCAACACCTTCCCTTACAGTGATGGCTTCGATACAAGGATGTGTGGAGAATATATCAATGACATGACAGGTTTTTACACTGAGCCAGGTGTAACTGTACCAACTCTTTCTGCCGAGGATTGTCATAACAGCATTTGTGAAAGTGGAGGTAACATTTTGAGCTTTCCTGGGGACAGTGAACTGCACAAGGCACTTGGATCAGCAGTCTCCGGGAACCCTGGTCAATACCAATATGACTTGTCTATCTCAGGTCACAATGTAGCTTGCAGTTTGATCCCTGATAGTGATCTTACCTGCAGCATGGAATTTTCTGGGATGGGAGCTCATGGATTTTCTGTAAAAGAAGACGATATTGGACACCTTTTAGAAGAACTTATTGCCAATGCATGTGGTAACACCGACGATAATTCCTCCAATGACAATTCATCTAACAAATTCAACTGTGCAAGCTCAACGAAGATGTCAACTGGATTTCTGGGTGCCTCCAAAAGACCTAGTCAATCCAAACGAGTTGCCTTGGTGGAAGAAGATCCAGTTCCTTGGAACTTTTCAACACCTGCCTTTACAGCCAAGGGAAGGAATAGAGTAGATTATTTGTTGCCTTCGGCATCTTCAATTGAAAGCACCAGGAGTGAATTGACACACGAACAGAAGCAGAGGCATGGAAATGGATCTGAGAACCCAGGTAAAAGACTAAGCCTGTCAAGTACCAACAAGAGGAGGGTCCGTGCTGTGGATAAGCAGAAACCTAGACCACGAGATAGACAGTTGATCCAAGATCGGATCAAGGAGCTGCGGGAGCTTGTCCCAAGTGGTGCAAAAGTGCGTGTTACAGTAATTGTGCTTAGTGCCTTACATTGTACCTTTTCATCTCTTAAAGTAATTATTTTTTGCTTTTTTTTCTATTATGAATGCAGTGTAGCATTGATGGACTTCTAGATAGAACCGTAAAACACATGCTCTTCTTAAGAAGTGTAACTGATCGGGCTGATAAATTGAGGCAGCAAGCTCTAAAAGAGGTAACAATGTCACCCACCTCTCTGTGAAATACCTTTAAAGGATGATGTATTTGTAAAAGTGTTGGTGTTAAATGAGTTCACGTTTTATATTTCTTCTTTTTTACTGTAACTTTCAGAAATTACCCTTTGTATAGATGTCAAAGAGAAGGGGTGGGTGGGGTGGGGTGTTGCTGGCAGTGTTATCTGTAACTGCACTAAGAAATCTCTTAAGGTAGGATAAAATTGTGGCGTCAGAAGAATTGAGGTGTATTTGGGCTTTAGAATTGTCAAGCATTGTGCTTAGATTGCCAAGGTAAATGCATTCGTATAAGTTCATTGATCATTTATTTTTTACTTTTCTTCATTACTTTTCTATAAATATGTACAAAAGATAGGTTGACCTCAGATTTAATCCAGAAACTAATGCTCTGTCATTAACATTTAATCTGCAAAGCCATTGCCTTGGTGTTAATTTGTATCAGACTCTAGGAAAGAATTTCTTAATCCTAAAATTGTTGCCATCCAAAGTGCAAAAGGAAAGAAGAAATTATTAAAGATCTCTTTCTGAAGTCACATTATATTTCTATTACTTGGGAGGGTTTGGATAAAGAAAATGAAAGGAAAGAAGGAAAAAAAAGACACCAGACCCTCTTTGAGCATCAATTACGTTTTCTTACTTGATTCCACTTTTCTTGCTTTTAATCACATTAAACAGGAATATGCTAAAATGCAGTTATTCATAGCTAATGAACTCGACAGGAAACTGATGAAAACATTCCCAAAAGACCTGAAGTTAACAGTGATCGTCAAAATGGGACAAGCTGGGCTGTGGAATTAGGAAGTGAGCAACAAGTCTACCCCATAGTTGTGAAAGATCTCGAGCACCCTGGACACATGCTTATAGAGGTATCCCAGGCCATGTAATTATTGAGCCCATGGCTTTGGCCGTGATATTGTTTTAACTATTTTTCTCAACAATATAATATGAAGGGCCTTTTTTCTTCTGAGGAAGTGAGAATCCTTCTCATCTGCTTTGCTGTGGATGCAGTATGACTTATTTTTACTTATTCATATTTGATCAGATGCTGTGCAATGACCACACTCGCTTTATGGAAATTGCTGATGTAATTTATAATTTGCAACTAACTGTGCTCAAGGGTGTGATGGAAAGACGCTCAGACAATACATGGGCCTGCTTTATTGTCGAGGTATTACATTATTCCCCAGACTTGCACCATAGAATTTATTGTATAGATATGATGATTACGTCTGCATGCATTCAGTAACTTAAGAAGATATTGAGGCTTTTTTAGTTTGAATAATGCTATGTGTACACAAACTTTCACACAATCTTTTACACCCCCCTCACATGGAGGGGGGTCCACACATAATAAAATAATCGTGGGCCCCCCTTCATGTGAGGGGGGTGTAAAAGATTGTGTGAAAGTTTGTGGGTACATGTAGCATCACCCTTTTTAGTTTTTCGTATCTGCTTGTATTATACTTTAGCGAATGACAATTCCTAATGATTCAAAATTGAAGAGTATTTACTGCAGTTTTATCTAAAGTACTTATCAGGAAGGATAGACCAACAGAGTACACCTGGTGAATTTGATATTATTTTGATCCAAAATCCATAATGTGTCGTAGAATACCTAAAGCATCTAAATGTAATATCTGTACTCTTCTTAAATATTTTCTCTTTATTCTAGTATACCTTAGTAGTTACTGAAGATTCACTCAACAAGAATTCAGTCTTGAGGAAACATTAACATGAGCAAGAAGGAGAATGACCACGCCTGATTTCATAGCGGAATCATTTGAACTTCACAAAACAGATAGGCAAGTTCCTGATTATTGTCAAAGACACACATTTCTTAGCTAAAGAAATAGTTCTTTGATTGATCAGGCGATCATTTTCATGTCTTTCTGCATAAATGGTCCGAGTCTATTCTGAAACTTCCTCTGTTTCATTAATTTGATCTTAACAAACAAGGAGAAATTGTTGAGAAAGTAGAAACACAGGTTTAGGCAACGAGAGAGTAGAAATGCTAACTTCAAAAAAAATATGGTAAAAATATTCATAAAAGATAAGCAGATATCGATAGTTAACTTGCATTAAAACAAATTATTCCATCGCTGTGTATACTGCCTGCAGAATAGGCACTAAAGTTTTTCTTTTCCTCTAGAGCTTAACTGGGAAGAACTGCATAATGGCCACATCAATAATAGCTTTCGACCGTGGACGTGAGATCAATTTTTGATTGGATATTTCTTCTTATTATTGATATTACTTTGTACTAAGATGAAAATCGGTGTTACTTTCTATATGTCAATGATAGAAGGATGTTACAATCTTCTATGTAGCGTTAATTGTTGGAAGCTAATCGAGGAGATGAAAAATAAATGGTGTAAGTAGTACTAGTATCAGAATAACGTGGCTTGTGGACTAGGCATATTCTTACCTTCGAAGTTACCGTTTATAGTTCTTCATTTCTCATTACTTTTCGGCCTCACATCATTTTGTCATTTATCCTTATTTCTGTTTTTAATCTCTCTTACCATTCAGGCCTCGAGAAGCTTTCATCGTCTGGACATCTTCTGGCCTTTAATGCAACTTTTGCAACAAAATCAGGCACCGAGCTCGAGCAAAATCTAAGTTGTATGGATATGTTTAGATTGTAGTGTGATGTGATGTATTCATAACAATCTTGAATCTGCCTGTGTATTTTTACTGGAATAATTAGCATTTGTTAACAATGAAAATTGCTGATGCGTTTGTATCGTGTTCATGAAACTGATATATATGCACATAGTTATTAGACCCGACTTGGACAAGGTACTAGGTCTCGAGTTACTGATTGAATCGGTGGGTCATTGCATAAAAATCTATATAAAAAAGGAAATTGAAGTATAAAATTTTTTTAAGGCAAAATTATAATTTTTAAAATTGGTTTTCACTAATTATTTAGGTCTATAAAATAAAGTAAAATGTTTGACCAAAGTTTTTATAAAAATACTTTTAGAAAACATATATGATTAATTTGTTCCATTTCGAATGTTGTTCACCTCAGGCAGCCTAAATCATATACACAAGCATTTAATGTATGATTTGTGGGTTTTTCTCATCGAGCAGTTGCTTATATAGTAAACAATTATGAAGTTTAGAAATTATATAAAAAAATAAAATAATGAAAAAGTAAATTAATTTAATTATTATTTTCTTGTTAGAGTTGTCTCCTACTTTTCACATATATTTTTGATTAATATTTCAAAGGACACATTAAAACTATAATGGGAAGTAAATTACAAGACTTGAATTCAGCGATACTTTAACATGCAAAAATATTAAACGTAATGGCTCTGATGATGCAAGGCCAATGACATGCTATAAGGAATCAGCCTCCACAATCTCCTGCGAGGTCTCAAGTGTTAACAAATTTATCATCGAGCTTGGATTTTCTTTGGTCGGACATGTAACTGCGGGGGCGGAGCCAGGAAATATTTTAGGCTGGGCTAAAAATTTTTTTTTTCAATGAACTTGTACACTAAAAGATATTCTAAACCACATGATAAAACAAAAATTGGACCCAAAATCGGGCAAAATCATGCACAGCTAACTCATTATGACAAAACCGTTCAAAATCCACTGAACCGGCCGGTTCAACCGTAAACCGATGAACTAGTTGCAGTTTGGTGGTTTTCCTGATTCTTTTTTTTTCTTTTTTTAGTTTAAAAATTTCTAACTTCATGAATGGACCTCATAGATTATAATTCAAAGGCCCATAGAAAACTATTGGATGTCATATTCATATTATAGATGCACTTATCTCAAATTGTTTCATAAACTTCTAATGTGAGATAATGTCTTTTATAAATGCTCTTCTCTCCAATAGTTTCATAAACTTCTAATGTGGGATAGTGACATAGTAAAAAAATGTTAAAATGTCCATCAAAAATCATTTTCTAAATGTATGTCTAATTGACTAATTTGATTTTGAATCCAAACTAATTAAATTGTAATATTCACCTTCATCCTTTCATTTATTTAATTTTCAAATTTAACTTAAATCACACTTAATTTTTAATATATTAATGTTATATATCATTTTCTATAAGTTTAAAATATTGGTCATAATATATTTTTGAACACTCGTAACAATGTTCTAACAAATATATTTTTAAACTAATAAAATTAAATATATAGCATATTACTTATTTTGATAACAATATCATTTTAGAAGAAACTTTACGTTGAAAAACTAAAAAGAATAAAATTAGTCTAACCCAGAAATTAATTCTCAGTTCAGAAGCAAATTCATGGTGAAATTTTTTTTTTAAAAAGTAAAATTTGTCGAGCCCAAATATTAATTTTAGCCCAATTAATTTTATGTACAACATAAGTGTAAAACTGAAATGATTCACAATTAACCAAATATTTAAACCAAATTAACCAAATATTTAAAAAAAAAAAAAATTGCTTTTGGGCTGGGGTAGGGCTGGGCTATAGCCCACCCCAGCCCACCCCTGCCTCCGCCCCTGATGTAAGCATAGACAATTCTTTCGAAGACTCTTAAGTGTGAAATGCCGAACTTTCTTCCTCTTCATGCTTCTTGAGGTCATTCTCCACACACTTCTAGTTGGAAAACTGGTTGAACAAATAAACTGTATAATCCACCACTTCGGCACAATACTTTTTTGGCAACCTTTTTCTTTTTAGTATGCTTCTGGCCATGTTGAGAATGGTTAAATTATTTCTTTCGGCAACACTATTTTGTTGAAGGGATCTTGGAACGGTTAGAGATCGACGAATTCCATCGTCTTCACAAAATTTGTCAAATTCTTTTGATGTAGATTCTCCCCTCTTCCCTTTTGACAAGTGCTTCAAATTTCTTGTAAACAACAAACATCTTGAATTTTTCTTTTCAGAAATAAACTCACATTTTTCTACTAAAATCATCAATATATAAGAAGAAATAATTGCTCTAACCAAGGGAGCTAAAAAGATCGGCCCACACATATCGGTATGAATGAGTTTCGGTGACTTCTTCGCTTTCTACTTGTTCTTTTGGCAAGCTCTTTCCGAATGCATCCCAAATAGGCATCCTTAACAAAATTGATTCATGTGATTGATGAATGGCAATACGCACACCATTCTCTTGTTGGATAGAAACTCCAATCATCAAAATTGAGATGCTTAAACATTAGATACCATAGCCATGATGTATCTTTTATACATACCTTCTTGCATTTTGCAACATTATTTTGAATATGCAAACAAAAATGTTCTATTATTTATCGTTGGTATTTAGCAATGAAATTATTTTTACAACCTTTAGTGAAATGCTCTTTTCTTTCATATAAATGTCATAAACTTTTTTTTCTAGAAGTTGTAACTTTTGCCTCTTAATGGAATTTTGGATTTATCTCCAAATGTGACGTTGTCACTCATTGATTCATCAAGTTTCATAGATATGTTTTTATTTCCACACATGTGATTGCTAGCACTGGTGTCGAGGTACCAAGTGTTGATTTTCATTCATTATCCTTTTTGTATGCTGATAGCAAGTGAAGTCCCGTTCCTTCTCATTTTCTACAAAATTTTCTTCTTCATCAACTTGATTAGTAGCTCTACACTTTCAAGCGTAATGTTCAAGTTTTTACAATTGTAACAATGTCGTACCTCTTCCACGATATCTTTTTGAAGCTGAAATTTATCTACTTCATGGTTGGATGTTTTATATTCTCTCTCTCCCTCTTCCTCTTCCTCGGCCATGGCTACAACCACGACCACAATTGCGTCATCTTCCTCTTTCATTGTTGAAATTGCTCTGTTGTTTTCCTTCAACGTGAACTTTGTTTGAAGCACTTGCTCTAATGTAATTTGCCTTTTCTTTTGTCTTTCTTCACATGCTTGAAAAGACCTTATGAGTTCCTAAATGGTCATGGTCTCCAAATCTTTAGTTTCTTTAATGGTGACTAAGATATGCATAAATTTTGGATCTAAAGATTATAAATTTTTCTCTATAATTTTAACATTCTCACATTTTGTTTTCAATCAATTAGCCATTTAGAGAAATATTCAAAAATAGATTCAAATTCTTCCATTCGTAGATATTCGAACTCGCATCTTCATGTTTGAAGACAAATCTTCTTGAATTTCTTTGTTCCGTTGTAGACAGTTTGAAGCATATCCCAAGTTTATTTTTTATTTTTTTTGAGGTAATATCAATTGAAATTTCCTCAAATCCATCATCATCATCATCAAGTGATTGGTAAATGAGATACATAGCTTTCTTGTTTCTCTTTCTTGAATCCTTCAAAGAGTTCATTTGCCCTTGAGGTATAGTAGCCTCATCTCTTGGCTCATTGTACCACTTTTTTACGATCTCCCATAGACCTTGTGACAAGAAAAATGCCTTCATTTCAGTACTCAATTTGTCACTAGTTGCTCTTATCAATTGATAGAACTTGAAAAGGAATCATATAATTTGCCATTTCTTTCAAAAGATCCTACGGGCTCTAATACCACTACTTCGTTAAGAAGATGACTTACTTGAATAATACTTTAGGAGAATTTTTAAGAGGTTGAAGAAGCTAGTTAGTGAACTTATATTATGTAGCACCTGTTTGGCAGATCTAAGTCAAACTCAAAAACAAATTTTAACTATATATTTTATGAAAACGACAACTTTTCAAATATATATTTCATCAATTTTTTTTAATCAAAATTTACTAAAAATCTGATTTTAACCCTTACCAAACAGGGGTATAATCTCTAAATTAACTTGTTATATACATATAAAAAAAAAAAAAAGAGTACCGCCCCCCGGGGCACATCCCAAGTTGGCAAAGGATGGACACTGTTGGACTTGCAACCTCAGGGTGGGGAGTTCGATTCCTGGATGGAGCAGCTGAGTGTTGTAATACTCAATTTGGGTGGAGCAACTTGGTGATGTAATATCCATGGAGGAAGGCTCCCTTTGGGCCAGGAGTATAAATGGTGCATAGATCCTGGTCAATTTGGGCATATCCTGCGGTTAACCTCCACCTATCACTGAGGGGCCAGGGATGGGTGGTCCAGGACATAGTCTGGTGTAAGATGGGATACCTGGATATCAAAAAAAAAAAAAAGAGTACATGTACTTATAGTGTTGAATGAACTCTTCCATATACCTTCCGACAACCAAAATAAATGCATCTTTCAATTGCTTCATCACTATCCATTAAATACTCTTTAATGCAATACAATTCTAGATGGTTGGTTACTACTTATTCTATAACATAGACTATTCTAGATGAGGACTCGTTTGTATAACTCAATTACAATAATTAAAAATCCCAAACCAAAATAATAAAATGGTAAATCAATTTTATTTAAAAAAAAAAAAGGAACCAGTAGTTGACGATGTTCATTCTCATTATCGTTTGTAGAATGAGTTATAGAGCTTAAATAGCGTTTATGATGAGGACAAACCCCGCAAAAAGTTGAATGAAGTAATCTTCAACCCGAAGATGACATAAGTGAAGTTCGTTTTCAATTGGGTAAGTTTCGTTTCCTTTTATTTTATGCAGTAGAGTTTTCGACATAGTTTGAATAGAACTTCAAAGGGACGCATTGGTAGAGTATTCAGTAAAAAAATTAAAGGCCAGTTTATTACTTGAAGAACGACACACGGTTCCGATGAGGTGTAAAGATCCATGTCATTGGAAAATATATGCTGTGGTTTTGAAGGATAATATCACCTTCAGGTTGAACAAGTTCGAAGAGCTCTCTAGGCGAGCCGAGCCCGACTCGGCTCCTTTTTTCACGAGTAGCTCGTGAAAAAAACACTAAAAAAATAAAAAATAAAAAAAGCTAAGAAAAGCTAAAAAAAGAATTGACGAGCCATGAGCAGAGCCGGCTCGGCTTGAGAGCTCGTGGGCTGAGCTCACGAGCTCGCCCACAGCAAACGAGCCACAAGCCGGGTTGGCTAGTGAGCTCGTGGCTCGTTTCTCCACGAGCCACGAGCAGAGCCGAGCTCGTGGGTTCAAGGGTTGACATCTCTAAATTATATGACAAATAACAATGAAATATTTAATCAAGTAAAAGAATAAAGAAAATAAGAATATGACAGAGGAGTTAAGATATTTTATTGATTCAAGAACAATGGAGAAGAAAAAAAATTACAATGGATCCTATAATTCTAGTAATATATTTTCTCACCTTATAAAATTGTATATAAGAGCCTAGTATTTATATGGAATAAGTAGGGATGTCCAAACCCACATAGTAGAGTTATTGATGAAGTAGGATACTATAAAATTAAGTCCAAAACAAATTCCAGCTCTCAATGGGCTTTCAAAATAGAACTTCAACATGACATAGGACTCCAATAATATTTCAAATATGAATTTTTCATGATGTCCACTTCAATTAGAATTCTTCAATTACTTCAACAAGAAATTTGGGTTACACCCAAATTCTAATAATCTCTACATTGACACGAATTCCACCAAAAAATGAGCTGACTTCTTCAACAATAACAACAAAAAAAAAATTAATTTCTCCAACCAAACACAAAATGCTCAATCTGTTCTAATGAATCAAAGCACCACTCCGCAGAATTATCTTAGATTCCAAAAAATCATAATGATTTTATAATTTACCAAAATGGGCTGTAACACACTCAAAAGTAGAATCAATACCAAATGCTTTTACACAAGGCTCCTTACTAGATTGTACACATTCTACTCCACTTAAAGCATGCTTAACAAAATCAGCATCCACATACCATTTTCCATTGGGTCTGTCCCTAGCAATTGATTACAATGGCACCGCAGGTGATTGTGGCAAAGCGACATTATCCATATCTCCTGAACTCTACTGAACTGTATTCTTCAACTCCAACACTTTATGAGCTCCTAAATATATTGTACCAAACTGAATGTCCACCACGGTTCTGAACTTGTGCTGATTGACTCTTCTAAATTTTGCACAACCCTGCAAGATGTATAATTGTGACATTTTCTGTCCCTCTAATATAATTTGGGCACCCTTACAAACCTTAAAAGCCACACCTCCACTAAAGAACTCATAACCTTTTGAATCAACGATAGATAGAGAGATGGAATTTTTCTTCAAATCTGGAACATGTTGAACCTGGCTAAGTGTTCTAATCGTCCCATCCAAAAGCTTCAATCTGACTGTACCATTCCAGCAACCCGACAAGATGCGTTGTTTCCCATAACCACGACACATGTGTAGCAAACAAGTCCTTATTAGGATATATATGATACACACATGCTGAATTAAGAATCCAATCATCTTTCAGTTTAGACTCAATGTTAGAAATAGCTAAGAGTTCCCCATTACTTACAACGTCTTCCACGAGGTCTGCTTTGCTTGAAGTATCTGAATATCTACTTGCTGCCATCCTTTTTTCTGCAATTTGTAGCAATCCTTCTTTAAGTGCCCTTTCTTCTTGCAGTAGTTACAAATTTGATTATCGAATTTAGATTTCGATCTATCCTTTCCTATGAGCAATAAGACATTGGATCTCTGGCCTCAGAAACTAGATGCTTCATCTTATTTTTTGAATACAAAGCATCATACACTTCCTCTATGGTGAGAGTATCATGACTATCGTGTCTCTAAATGAAGAAAACGAAGCGAGCGACGAATACAATATGATCAAGGCCAAAGCTTCTTTATCATACTCTATTTCCAAAGTTTCCAAATCAGCGACGACGTCCTTAAATACAGGCAGATGATCTTCCAATGATCCTCCTTCTGCCATTCGATGAGAGTATAAACGTTGCTTGAGATTTAACTTACTTGTCAGACTTTTAGTTATCACAATTGTTCCAACCTTAACCATTAAGCAGCTGCTGAATTTTCCTTCAAAACGTCCTGAAGAATAGTATTTGATAGATGAAGATGAATGTGAGAAACTGCCTTCTTATCCTTCCATAATTTTTCCTCCGCGATCAAAGTTGCGAGCATCTTGTCAATTTTCAGCAACACATCATCCAAATCTAGTTGTACGAGTACTATACATATCTTAACCTACCATAGCGAAAACCTAGTGCTCCAATCCAAAAGTGGAATGTCATACTTCATGGAAGCTATTATGAATAAAAAAACTCGAACAAATCAAACATTGTGCTCTTGCGGAACTGCTGAACCTGGTGCTTTGATACCAATTGTTGCAAAACAATCAAGATATTAGAATAGCTATGATACCAATTGTTGTGGAACAAACCACCGGATCGAGATATTGAAGTTATATTGCAAATAATAATGAAATATTTGATCAAGCAAAAGAATAAAGAAGACAAGAATATGACAGATGAATTAAGAGATTTTATTGACTCAAGAATAATGGAGAAGAGAGAAAATTATAATGGATCCTATAATTCTAGTAATCTATTTTCTCACCTTATAAAATTGTATAGAAGAGCCAAGTATTTATAGGGAATAAGTAGGGGATATCCAAATCCACCTAGTAGAGTTGTTGATGAAATAGGATACCAAAAAATTGGATCCAAAACAAATTCCAACTCCTAATGGGCTTCCAAAATAGAATTTCAACATGACATAGGACTCCAATAATATTTCAAATTTGAATTCTTCATGACGTGTACTTCAATTACTTTAACAATAAATTCGGGTCACATCCAAATTCTAATAATGTGTTATTTTGTTTATTTTTTTCTTGTAAGTTAAGTTTTTTCCTCTTCAGAATGAAGAATGATATTTATGATTATTTGAGCTGCGATTTTATTTTCATCTTTTGTACGATCCACAAATATGTATGAGATAAAATCAAATCACACATGCATTGCTTATTGTTAGAAAACAAACTAATTTACAATAATTCGATGATAGAAGTTATACTACTTATTATGAATATAAAGGTCAAGAAAATATGATAAGATGAAAAGAATCATATAAGAACACAAGGTTTAATGTGGAAACCCAAATCTAGGAAAAAGTCACGAACAGAAGCAGAGAATTCACTATAATCAATAGTAAAGAAGTATATAAGGATCTCATAATACTCTTACCTATTTTAAATTCTAAGTCTCTCTATAACCTAAATCCTCTCACTTTGATGTTCTCTCAATGCTTATACAATATTTTGCCACGTTATTTAAGCCTATGAAGAGCTTAAATCACGTGAAGTATATGTAAGAATCCAATTTTGATGTTTTGAATGAAGTAGAATACAAGAATCCCGATAAAAATTCAATTCTGACCGAACGATGGCCCCCAATTGCCCATGCCCTCTTTCTGTTTTCGCTGGCCGATGCCTAGGCGCCCAAACGCTATTCCTCTTTGTGCTGCTGGTGCCATGCCACTGACTTTAAAAGCATTTTTATCAATGTCAAAGTCCTTCCAATCAAACTTCCAATCATTGATGAAATTTGATCATTTTTCAAACCGGACTTCCAAACCAAAATTATTTAGGCTTTCTTAATCAATCAACCACCCAATTCTTATGGAATTTTGGTCATACTACAACACTTATAAAAATTAGAGGTTTATTAGAGTCCAAGCTCTTAGTCAGTAATGCTCAACCAACTCAAAAGCAGCGGAAAGTTCCAGCTTTGCTCCAGCTCAACAATCTTACTTTTACCTTTCTCTGATTCTCTTCTTGCACAATAAGAGTAAACACTTTGTTAATTAAGGGAATTGGATCCATTAATAATAGCTAGCCTCTTATTTGTGCAAATGATTCATGTAGCCCCAGTAGGAAAGACATAACATATTATGCTTGATAGTGTTCCGTAAGGCTTTTATTTCGCCACATACACATTTGCCAAATGAACATAAAGGCCTATAACTACTAATTTCTTCCTAAACAGTTTTCAACTTTGTAAAACAAGTACTAACAGATGATTCACCGTGTTAAATTCATCAATTCACACCTCAATTGCAATATACGAGGACCATTCTGTTGATTTATGGTTGATCTCATGTTTTGATTATAACAAACAAAGTATTTTTTTTTATCTCTAACATTTGTATTTGAGTCTTCATTTTTTACATGTTGCGAACTTGATCAAATTGAAGTCAAAACAAGTGTTACCAGAGGACGTAAAGGTAACGATCAAGAAAGCTCAAAGTGGAAATGGAGTATTCACAATCGAGTGTGGAAATGGAACATTCTCAATCAAACACTCGCGCTAAAACAATCGGAGACAAATCAAGCACTTGTGTCAAATTCAAAATCGAGCAACAAATCGAACTCTTGAAGAAAGTCAAGATCAAAGCTACATTCAAGAAATTATGAGCTAAATTTCGAAGCAAGATCATAAACTTGTTCTCTTAACAAAGAATGTAAAGGTACTAACACTTTGGTATTTGACAATTGATACATAAACTCAAAATCTTCTTATGCATTAAAAATAATTTTTTTTTTGGCATTACAAGTCATTCGAGTGCAATGTTTTGATTAAATACAAAACTGACTTAAAAAAGAAGAAGATATTTTGACTTGAAAAATATATATTTATCTTGGAAAATTAGTTAATAATATATTCCAAACGTTCATACCTTTTAAAATCTCCAAATCGGGTTGAAACGGAACCACAACGCGAAAATAGGACCGCCAAACTGTCCAGGCGGTTGACTGGGGTGGTCGACCGGACAAATATGGCCGTCGACCAGACTTATCCAACGGTCCAAAATTTGACCATTATGACTTCTAATTTTTCTTGTACAGGCGGTCATATTGGTCATCCGAAAATTGGCGGTCGATCGGACCGGTCATCCGGCTTGACAGAAAATTTGGAATTTTTCATTTCTATAAATACTAACTCACTTGTCATTTATTAACACAACTTTAGAGCATTCTGTGAGCTAAAATTGCGTTGGTTTCTTATCTTATTTATTATTATCAAATCACTCCTGTTTTGAAAAACTTTTGATTGATCGCAATTTTGAAAATCATTTCATTCATCAAAGTTTTTCAAATCTAACCCTTGAACTTTATTTATTGCTATATATTGAAAAGTTAGCCTACTTCTCTTCTTGTGCTTAACTTTGAATTTATTATTCATTAAGAAGAGAATATATAGTTTGTAAATTCATCTGAATTATGGGTCATGTTGAGGTCCCAAAAGCTCAACGTTGTAAAATGATCGGTGCTTCTTGTTTGTAAATGTAAGATTGTACCATAAGTCAATCAATATAGTGAAAAAGACCTTGCTCGTGACAGATGACTTGGTAACGGGGGACGTAGATCGTGTTTGGGATCGAACCTCCACAACAACATCGTTTGCATTCTCTTCCCCTTTTTACTTACCGTCTTTATATTGCTCAAAGTGCTCATGCTTGATTACTTTGTATTTGTGCACATTTGTTGAATTGATATAATTGCTAGTCTATTGTTTAAGACTTGAATTTATTTTAGAAAAAAGTTTTAAATACCAATTCACTCCCTCTTGTTTAGCTATTCTTAGGCTTTCAATTGGTATCAGAGCAATGTACTCTTTTTCAAAGATTTCTCAATCTTGAGTAATGGCTAACACAATATTTCAAAATCATGAGGGGCATTCCACAAATCGACCTCACTTCTTTGATGACATATACTATAATTATTGGAAAGTTAGGATGATGATTTACATTCAATCAGTTGATTATAACATTTGGGAAGTTGTCGAGTATGGTCTTTATAAGCCTACCAAGACCATTAAGATAGAAAGACGGTCAACCCGATCAAACTATCCCCAAACCTAGAGAAGAGTACGATAAAGAAGACAAAAGAAAATTATCCTTAAATGCCAAATCTAGAATTTACTATATTATGCATTAGATAAAAATGAGTTTAACCACATTAGTACTTGTGAATTCGCATATAATATTTGGCATGCATTTGAAGTTACTCATGTTGGCACTAGTAAAGTTAAAGAAACAAAAATTAATATGTTAGTCAAGGAATTTGAAAATTTCTTGATGAAACAAGATGAATCTATTGTTGATATGATTATTCGTTTTACCGACATTGTAAATAGCCTAAAAGGATTCGATCGCAACTTTACTAACGGTGAACTTGTAAGCAAAATGCTTAGGTCGCTCTCGGGGGAATGAAACCCTTTAAGGATGTTGATAGAGAACATCAAGGATGTGACCACATATCCCTTGGAAGAGCTCTATGGAACCTTGATGACCTATGAGCTTAACAATGCCGAAATCAAGGAGAAAACAAGAAGAAGCAAAGAAAAATCAAAGGAGGTTCCTAAGAGCCAAATTGCTCTATTATTGAAAATTGATGAAGGAACAACAAGTAACAACATGAGTGATGAAGAGCTCGATGATTTAGTTCTTCTTGTTAAGAAATGGATAGGGTATCTAAACAATCGAAAATTTCAAAAGAAATAAGCAATGAAATCATTTGCTATGATTGTGACAAACCCGACCACAAAAGAATCGAGTGTCCAAATAAAAAGAAAAATTTCAAGAAAAAGACATTTCAAGCTACATAGGATGAAAGCGATGATGATGATGATCACGATGAAGATGAAAGTCAAGAAGAAATCGCCAACATGTGCTTCATGGCAATAAATGATGAGATAAAATCTATTGAACAATTTTCATATGACGATTTATCTTCCTCCCGTGATGAGATTTTAGAAGAATTTGAAAAATTAGCTCTTAGTCATTCTATTCTTAAAAGAAACTTAAATTACTAAAAAATGAGATGGAGAAAGTTTTAGAGACTAGAAAGGAAAATAAAGAGTATGATTTATTATTCAAAGAAAATTGTTATTTGAAGCAAAAAGTCGAATATCTAACAATAATCATTTATAAATTCACTCAAGGGAAATTATTTTTTTACTTAATGCTCGGTAATCAAAAATGTGTTTTTGAAAAAGGAGGCATTGGATATAAACCATCGAATCCTGGGGGACGCGTCAGAAAGCCGTGAGGGGTAAGATGAGTTTAGGCTCTCCCGAAGCGAATAGCACGTAAGATAACGATTCCGGCGCGAGGTCGGGTCGTTACAAAAAACGAGCATTTTTTTGTAATGACCCGGCCTCTCACCGGAGCCGTTATCTTACGTATTGTCCGCTCTGGGGTGGGCTTCTGCCCTTATCCCCTATTTATCCTCGAGTTCTCTTATGAGAGACTTAAATTGAAACCTGATACCAATTGGGCAACGCGTCCCTCATAATTTGAACCCAAGACCTCCATCATATGGGAGACTTAAATTGAAACCTGGTACTAATTGGACAACTTGCCCAATTGGTACCAGGTTTCAATTTAAGTCTCCTATATGATGGAGGTCTTGGGTTCGAATCCTGATGGAAGCGTCCGAAAGCCGTGAGGGGATAAGTGGGCAGAAGCCCACCCCAAAGCTGACAGTACGTAAGATAACGACTCCAGTGAGAGGCCGGGTCGTTACAAACAAAAATCTCTTTAGGATAATTTGTCAAAACCCCATATTCAATTCCCTCAATAATTACTTGTAGCTTTTGTAATAAAAAAAAGGACATGTGGCCTACAATTGTCTAACCTAAAAAGAAGCTACAATTTGACAAGTGGACTCGAGGATCCACTAAAACTAATTACCAAGGAATCAAACTTGTATGCGTACCGAAGATAAAAAAATGAATTATTTTTGTGGTACCAAGGAGGACAATGAGCAAATGGTTCCTACATAGCAGATGTTCAAAGCGCATGACCGGAGATAAAACCTTGCTATCAAACTTCAAAAGGAAGGATGAAGGCCACGTCACTTTTGGGGACAATGCTAAAGGAAAAATCATTGGAATTGGAAACATTGGTAACCATTTCTCACCTTCCATTGAAAATGTCCTATTATTAGATAACTTCAAACATAATTTACTTAACATTAGTCAATTATGTGACAAAAGATATCATATTAAATTCGATTCTTCCAAATATCTCACTAAGGATGCTACATCTAAAGATGTGTTGTTTGCAGGAAGTCGAAAAAAAGATGTTTATATCATAAATATCGATTTTGAAAATAATGAAAAATGTTTAATGAGTCTAAAAAAGGATACTTAGCTATTTCATAGGAGATTAGATCATGTTAGCATGATCCTTCTCTAAAAAATTTCCAAAAATTGCTTTGTCAAATGATTGCCAATCTTAAAATTTGAGAAAAATAGAGTTTGTGAAGCTTGTCAATTTGGAAAACAAGTAAAAAGTTCAGTTAAACCTAAAGTGTGCTCTTCAACTACAAAACCATTACAACTTCTCCACATGAATTGTTTTGGATCATCTAGAATCGCTAGCTTGTGCGGGAAGCATTATGCATTTGTAATTGTTGATGATTTTTCTAGATTTACTCGAGTCATATTTTTGAGTCTAAAAGAAGAAGCCTTAAAAGCTTTTAAGCATTTTTGTAAAAAAGTCCAAAACGAAAAATGTTATACCATTACAATCATTAGAAGTGACCATGGTGCAGATTTTGATAACATTGCTTTTGATAATTTTGGCAACAAATATGGATATGAACATAATTTCTCGACTTCTAGGACTTCTCAACAAAATTGTGTAGTAGAAAGGAAGAATCGTACATTGCAAGAGATGGCTAGAACCATGCTGAACGAAAATAATTTACCAAAATACTATTGGATCGATGCCATCAATACCGCTTGCTATATTACAAATAGAGTTTTTTGTTAGTCGTAAGAAAACTAAAACTCCTGACGAGATTTGAAAAAATAGAATTCCCAATATTAGTTACTTCAAAGTTTTCGATTGTAAATGTTTTATTTTGAATATCAAAGATAATTTGGGAAAGTTCAATTGAAAATTTGATATTGAAATTTTCCTAAGATATTCATCGACTAGCAAAGCTTATAGAGTATTTAACAAAAGAACTCTAGTCGTTGAAGAATTCATGCATGATAAATTTGATGAGACTAACTCACTTGATCGTGAGAAAGGTATTGATGATGATGTAGGCTTGGAAGTTTCATTTGAACAAATGAACATTCGAGACCAAAATAAGGAAATGCCAAATGACGAACAAACGAAGGAGCCAAACGTTCAAGAAAGTGAAGAAAAATCAATCAAGACTCAAAGTGATCTGCCGTTACCAAAGGAATGGAAGTTTGTTCCATCTCATCCAAAAGAATTAATAATAGGCGATTCATCCTAAGGTATCATCACTAAAACCTCTCTTAAAAATCATTTGGGTAGTTGTGCATTCTTTTCACAAATTGAACCTAAAAATTTTAAAGATGTCGAGTTTGATGAATTTTGGATACTAGCAATGTAAGAAGAACTAAATCAATTTGAAAGAAATCATGTTAGGAATTTAGTTGTTAGACCAAATGATCAAACTGTAATTGGTAAAAAATGAGTTTTTAGAAATAAATGGGATGAAAATGGGATAATTGTGCGTAACAATGTTAGATCAGTAGCCCAAGGTTACAATCAAGTAGAAGGCGTCGATTTTGAAGATGCATTTGCACCGGTAGCTAGATTAGAATCCATTCGCATGCGTGTTGCATTTGTGTGTCATAAAAACTTCACTCTTTATCAAATGGATGTCAAAAGTGTTTTTCTTAATGGTTTTATTCAAGAATAAGTGGTTGTTCAATTTTAAAAATCACAAACATCTGGACTATGTTTTCAAACTTCGAAAAGTTCTCTACAGTCCAAAACAAGCTCCAGGGCTTGGTACGAACGATTGAGCAAATTCCTAATTTCAAATGGTTTTTCCATTGAAAAAACAGATACCACTCTTTTCGTTAAAACACAAAAGAACGATATGATCATTGTTCAAATTTATGTTGATAATATTATATTTGGTGCTACTAATATTCATCTTTGCAAAAATTTCTCTAAATGTATGAGTATAGAATTTGAAATGAGCATGATGGGAGAACATAAATTCTTCCTCGATCTCCAAATTAAACAAACTTGTGATGGAATCTTTATAAATCAAAGTAAGTACATTTTGGATATGCTCAAGAGATTCAACATGGATGATTTGAAGCCAATGAACACCCCTATGAGCACATCCATAAAATTGGATAAGGAAGATCAAGGTATGTCCGTTGACATAACAAAATATCGAGGTATGAACGAGTCCCAAGTAGACCCAATTTTATGTTTTGTGTGTGTCTATGTGCTAGATTTCAATCGAATCCTAAAGAATCTCATCTCAAGGCCGTGAAACGAAGCTTTAGATATCTTAGTGGCACTAGAACTTTAGGACTTTGGTATTCTTATGGCATTCACATTGATCTACTTAGCTAATCGGTTCTGATTGGACCGGATGCACAAAAGATCGTAAAAGCACTAGTTGAACAAGTAATTTTCTAGGCTTTGCACTTGTATCATGATTTAGCAAGAAACAAAACTCCGTTGCATTGTCTACCGCCGAAGCCGAATATATCTTGACCGCTAGTTGCTGTGCACAAGTTCTATGGATGAAACAAACTCTTAGTGATTATCACCTATTCTTTTATCATATAACCATTATGTGTGATAATATTAGTGCCATAAACTTTTCTAAGAATCCTATTTTGCACTCTAGGACGAAACACATTGAAATTAGATATCACTTCCTGAGAGACTATGCTCAAAAGGGTGATGTTTGTTAGAATTTGTAAATACGGAAAATCAATTGACCGATATTTTCACAAAACCTCTAGCTCTTGATCATTTCTCACATATTAGGAGTTTAGGGATTATTGATGAATTCGAAATACATAATTGAGTACATGCAATTACGTTTCTCTATTATTTTCATGTACATCATATTTAGTTTGCTAAATTTTTTTTTTTGGGCGGACGATGTTCGGTCGACCAGACCAATCAATTAGAAAACCAAAGTCCCCCAAAGGGGACAGTCTAGTCGACTGGACCTACCCCGCCGATTAACTGGACAAACGAGTTTTATGGGGTTTTACTCTTTTTTTTTTCATTTTTTTACTCTCTCTCACCTTTCCTCTTCCTCTCTGTAGATCCACCTTCAATCTCATTAAATCTTCCATTAACCCTATAGTTCTCCTCAAGATTTCAAAACCTATCACTTTTACGTCTAAATTTTTCAAAAACCCAATTTCCTCCTCCGGAGCCGTAGTCATTATTTTTTGATGAATTCTCACCTCGTTTGCTTTACGATGAATATTTCTTTTCGTCTCATGATTAATGTTTTTGATTTGCCTCATGATAAATATTTATGTTTTCAATTTTATGCAAATTCATTTTCTGCCTATTTTTGTTTTTATTCTCTACTTCGTAATCTTTTTGCTTATGCCAAAACGGGGAAAAATATGTACGATGATATACATGCTTAACTTGTATAAGAAAGGGGGAGCATTATCATATGCTTGATCTATGAAAGATAGAGGGAATGAAATAGATTATATGCGATAAAGTATTTTTCTTGTTGTAAATCATCGTTTGTTTGTCATAATAAAAAAATGGGGAAATTGTTAACATATGGTTGATCTCATGTTTTGATTATAACAAATAAAGTATTTTTTTTTTATCTCTAACATTTGTATTCGAGTCTTCATTTTTTATATGTTGCGATCTTGATCAAATTGAAGTCAAAACAAGTGTTACCAAATGACGTAAAGGTGACGATCAAGAAAGCTCAAAGTGGAAATGGAGTATTCACAATCGAGTGTGAAAATCGAACACTCTCAATCAAACACTCGCGCCAAAACAATCGGAGACAATTCGAGCACTTGCGTCAAATTCAAAATCGAGCAGCAAATCGAACTCTTGAAGAAAGTCAAGATCGAAGCCACATTCAAAAAATTAAGAGCTAAATTTCGGAGCAATATCAAATATTTGTTTTCTTAACAAAGAATGTGATGGTACTAACAGTTTGGTATTTGGCAATAGATACTTAATCTCAAAATCATCCTATGCATTAAAAATAATTTTTTTGCATTAAAAGTCATTCGAGTGCAATATTTTGATTAAATACAAAAATGAATTTTTTAATAAAAAAAAAGACATTTTCACTTGAAAATATATTTTTATCTTGGAAAATTAGTTAATAATATATTCCAAAAGTCCATACTATTTAAAACCTTCAAATCGGGTCAAACGGAACCACAACGCGAAAAGAGGACGGCCTAACTGCCGGGGTTGTCAACCGGATTTCTCCAACGGTCCAAAATTTGAACGTTCTGACTTCTGTTTTTTTCTGTACAAACGGTCATATTGGTCATCCAAAAATTGGTTATTGACTGGACCGGTCATCCAGTTTGACAGAAAATTTTGAGTTTTTCATCTCTATAAATACCAACTCACTTGTCATTTATTAACACAACTTTAGAACATTCAATTGAGATTCTTGTGAGCTAAAATTGCATTGACTTATTATCTTATTTATTATTATCAAATCATTCTTGTTTTGAAAAACTTTTGATTGATTTCAACCTTGAAAATCATTTCATTCATCAAAGTTTTTCAAATCTAACTCTTGAGTTTTATTCATTGCTCTACATTGAAGAGTTAGCCTACTTCTTTTCTTGTGCTTAACTCTGAATTTATCATACATTAAGAAGAAAATATTTCGTTTGTAAATTCATCTGAATTGTGGGCCGTTTTAAGGTCGGTGCTCCTTGTTTGTAAATCACCGAAAGTTTTGTAAATGGTTGGATTGCACCATAAATCAATAATCAATATAGTGAAAAAGACCTTACTCGTGACAGAGAGTTTGGTAACGGGGGACGTAGATCGTGTTTGGGATCGAACCTACACAACAACATCGTTTGCATTCTCTTTCCCTTTTTACTTACCATCTTTATATTGCTCAAAGTGCATGTGCTTGATTATCTTTGTATTTGAGCACATTTTTTGAATTGATATAATTGCTAGTATATTGTTTAAGATTTGAATTTATTTTAGAAAAAAGTTTTAAAAACCAATCACCCCCTCTTGGTTCGTTATTCTTGTGCTTTCACATTCTTCTGCTAGTATCTCTCCTTAAGATCAGTCCAAATGTATGAACTGATTATGAATATACTACACTCACCGATATCTCCTTCGAAATCGAATTGAGAATCCATGAAAGCCCCATATTGTTGTTACAGATCCAAACATTAAGCAGATCACTATTGTTTTCTGGAAGCACAATAGATTCATAAATAAATCCCAATTTGTTCTTCATGGTTAATGCAATAACCATAGAATGACTCCAAGAAGAATAATTGTCTTCTGTTAGAGGTTGTGAAACAAGCACCAATCGAGAACTGTCTGAATGGTGAAGAAAAAAGGATTCGATCCATCATTAGTTGCGGAATTGTTGGCTGATGATGTATAGATATGAACAGATTGATTCAAAATTTTCGTAGCCATTGGTCGATCAATTCGCAATTGGAAATGAAAAGAAGAAAGCATAAACATGCTCTGATACCATATTAGAGGAGAAATACTTTTCTCTCATTCATTAAAAAACTACTCGAATGAATACATTGGTTACATTGGTTCTTATATAAATACAAAATAAAATGAATCAACTAACCAATTAATAAACACAGATGTAAAGTAACAAACTAACTTACTTCTAACTAACTAGATTCCATAAAATTGGCGCTAAAGTAAGATTGCTGAGCTGGAGCAAAGCTGGAAATTTCTGCTGCTTTTGAGTTGGCTGAGCATTGCTGACTGAGGCGTCAATGACTCAATGCCTTTCTATGTTAGGAATGAAGTTAGAAAGTCAAATGTAGGACAATCAAATAGCAGATTTCAGAAGAAAGAAAGACCTGTGTGTAGATACTGTGGGTACACATGTCATAACATTGCAAAATGCTATAAGTTGTATGGTTTTCCCTCGGATATAAGCCTAAGCAAAGAGTTGGGGGAATGAATAATCAGGCAAGCTCAAGCAATCGAATTGATCAAGCCAATTGTGTTATAGCTGGTTTAGTAACTGAACCAGTTCATACTACAGATCAAATAAAAGTCGAGGCTAGGAATTTTATGCAAACTTTGAATCCAACTCAATATCAACAATTGATGAGTATGTTGAACAATTATCTCACTACTGCCAAGATTGAAACACAATAGGAAAGCACCTCTGATTATATGGTAGGTACATGTCTTTCCATTTCTTTTGATTCAATAATCAATTCATCAAAAGTTTGGATGATTGATTCGATAATCAATACGGTTTTGACACATGAGGAGAAGTTCATAATTCGTTTGTTACTCTACCTAATCGTGATAAGATTCCTGTTCAATTTATTAGAAATGTGAAGATATCACATGAATTCATTCTTGAGGATGTACTGTTTGTGCCACAATTCAAATTTAACCTATTATCAGTTCTTTAACAAGAAGGTCTTCATGAAGTGTTAGTTTTTTACTGATATTTGTGCTATTCAGGTTCTACCAACTTTGAAGATGATTGGCAAGGGTCAAAAGGGCTGGAGATCTTTATATAATTGATGCAAACTCTTTTAATTCAATTCAAAATAATGTTGTTAGTTCAAAGGAGTCTTGTAATCGGATCATTCTCTTCATGTTTCACCTGGATCAGGTCATGTTATAGATTGTAATTCATTCGAAAATAATGTAACTAGTGATGTTTGGTATCACAGACTTGGGTATTTGTCGTTTAAGAAACTTGGTTGTTAAAAGACTTGTTGAGATTTGATGAAAGAAGGAAAGAACATTTTATTCATTGTCATGTATGTCCATTGGCAAAACAGAGAAGGCTCTCATTTGTCTCTACAATCACCTATCCACAGCTGCCTTTGATCTAATTCACTGTGACGTTTGGGGACCTTACAATATGACTTCACCTGTTGGTTACAAATATTTCTTGACATTGGTTGATGACTGCACTAGATTTACATGGGTGTATTTGATGAATTAAAAATCAGATGCTCTCTTTAATATTTCTAGATTTTTCTCCCTCATAGAAACACAATTCAACAAATTGATAAAATTCTTTAGATCTGGTAATGCTAAGGAATTGAAATTTACAGAGTTATTTAATATTAAAGGAATGATACACTAATATTCATACATGGAAAGGCCATAACAGAATTCTGTTGTTGAGAGAAAGCACCAACATCTCCTAAATGTTGCTCGAGCATTATATTTCCAGTCTAGAGTTCCTATCTCATATTGGGGAGAATGTATTCTGATAGCTACATTTCTCATAAATAGGAATCCATCACCAATTCTTCAAAATAATACACCATATCTCTGTCTATACAATACTCCAGTAGACTATAGTCATCTAAAAACATTTGGCAGCCTTTGTTTTACCTCCGCTCTATCTTCCAATAGAACTAAGTTTCATCCAAGAGCTAATGCTAGCGTGTTTATTGGCCATCCTTCTGCTATTAAAGGATACAAAGTATATGACATAGTTAATAAATCAATTTTCATTTCCAGAGATGTGGTCTTTCATGAACACATCGTTCCGTTCCAATCAATCTTATCACTCGCTGATGATAGTGATCCCTTCCTTGATGTTGTACTGCTAAATCCTATTCAGAACTTGTCTTTAAATCCTCCTCATACAAATTTCTCATTTCGTGATAATTGTAATAATGTACCTTATGCCACTACTCCAGACAACAATATTTACCCCACATTACACTCAAATCAATCTCCTCATGGAATTGAATCTAGTATCATTCACACTTCAGATCATAAAGTTCTTTCCACCTTAAACTCAGATCAGTCTCTTGCATCCATTTACAGGAAATGAAACAGAATAAGAAAAAAATCCATCTTATCTTCGTGACTATCACTGCAATCTTCTGATCAACAACTCTTCTCCTCAGACTGATTCCTTATATTCTCTAAGTAAATCCTTATCATACAAATCCTTCTCATCTTCTCACGACTCCCTTCTCCTCAATATATATTCTACATTTGAACCCCAATTCTATCACCAAGCAGCTAAATATGAACGCTGGAAAATGGCTATGGTTGATGAGTTGGTAGCCATGGAAGTAAATCATACCTGGTCGATTGCTGTTTTACCAAAAGATAAGCATTCCATATGATACAGATGGGTATACAAGATTAAGTTCAAGTCAGATGGCATCATAGACCGGTATAAAACCCAGTTAGTGGCAAAAGGTTATACTCAACAAGAGGAATAGGATTTTAGTGAAACCTTTTCTCCAGTGGCGAAGTTGGTTACTGTCAAAACACTTCTTACTGTTGTAGCAGCTAAGAAATGACATCTTGTGTAATTGGATGTCAATAATACCTTCCTTAACGGTGATGTATTTGAGGAGATTTACATGGATTTGCCTTTAGGTCACCATAAACATTAAGCTACTAGACCTGAGGGGGAGAAATTGGTATGTAGATTTCATAAATCAATTTATGGCCTAAAATAAGACTCTAGTATTACATGGCTTCCAACAATGTCAATCAGATTATTCCTTGTTCACGAAAGGGTCTGGTGCTTCCTTTATTGCTTTTTTTGTTTATGTTGATGATATAATCATCATTGGATCAGATACTAAGATGATTGATTCATTGAAGAAGTTTCTACATAGTCAGTTTAAATTGAACGATCTTGGTAAGTTGAAGTATTTCTTTGGCTTGGAGGTTGTAAGATCACAAAAGAGTATCTTTCTTTCTTAGAGATACTATACTTTACAATTACTTGAGGATACTAGTTTTTTGGCTTGTAAACCAGCATTATTGCCAATGGATCCTAAAGTGAAGCTCAGCTCCTTTGAAGGGTATTTACTTGATGATGCATCCTTATATCGTCAACTTGTTGGGCGACTATTATACTTAACTGTATCACGTCCAGACATCCACAAATTAAGTCGGTTTGTATCGCAACCTCGCCAGCCTCACTTAGATGTTGTACATCATCTCTTAAGATATATAAAGGCAGCTCCAGGACAAAGCTTATTATTTAATGCTTATTCTTCTATCCAATAGGGGTGTCCAAAAGTCCCGAACCGAATCGGACCGAACCGAACCCGAAACGAACCGAACCGAACCGAGCGGTTCTTCATAAATTAAATACCCGAACGGGTACCCGAATCGAGAACCGATGGGTTTGGGTCGGGTCTCGGGTCTAGACCAAGAACCGAAGAACCGAACAAGAACCGAAACTAAATAATTTTTTTATTTTTTATATTGAATTAATTAAATTATTTTATTTTTTTCCTATACAAATTAGCAAATTAATTGAATAAATTAGATTATTTCATAATTTTAATTTTTAAGCCCAAATCATTTTAAAATCCATTAGCCCATTTTAATTTGAAGCAAATGAATATACTTTATGTAGTTTTGCTGTAATATTAATATCTACTTTTTGGTATTTGTATGCATTGAATTAATCTTATTGGACGGCTAGTTTTGTATATTTTTTTGAATTGGGCTACGTTAATTTGTAAAAATTACGAATGAAATGTTATTAATTGTATTTATGTAGTGTTGCTGAAAATATTAAAAAATTTAATTATGGTACGGAACCGAACGGAACCGAACCGACCCGAACCGAACCGAACCCGAACGGTTCCATAATTATATTTGGACCCGACGGGTCCATTTATTAAATACCCGAAAGTTTTGGGTCAGTTCGGGTATCTTCAGAACCGAACCGAACCGACCCACGGACAGCCCTACTATCCAAATCTGTGCATTTGTAGATGCTGATTGGGGGTCATGTCTTGATTCAAGAAAATCTATCACTGGTTTTTGTGTTTTTCTTGGGAACTCTTTAATCTTTTAGAAGTCTAAAAAGCAAACAAGAGTCTCAAGATCTTCAGCAGAGCCAGAGTACTGTGCTATAGCTTCATCGGCATGTGAGATTGTATGGATTTGTCAGCTGCTTATTGATTTGTAGGTCACCATTTCCCATCCAGCTCTGATTTTTTGTGACAATCAAGCAGCCATTCATATTGTTAATAATCCAGTTTTCCATGAAAGAACAAAACATATCGAGATCGATTGTCATTTTGTTCGAGACAAGGTCAATGATGGATTTATCAAATTATTACCGGTTCGTACTCAACATCAGTTAGCTGATATATTTACCAAACCATTGCAGTCATCTCTCCTTTTTCCTTTATTGTCTAAGATAGCTATACTTAATCTACATAGTCCATCTTGAGGGGGAGTGCTAGAGTTCAAGCTCTTAGTCAGCAATACTCATCCAACTCAAAAGTAGCAGAAAGTTCCAGGTTTGCTCAAACTCAACAATCTTACTTTGGCGCCCATTTTATGGAATCTAGTTAGTTAGAAGTTATTTAGTTACTTTACAGCTGTGTTTATTAGTTGGTTAGTTAATTCATTTTACTTTGTATTTATATAAGAACCAATGTAACGAATGTATTCATTCGAGTAATTTTTCAATTAATGAGAGAAACGTCTTTCTCCTCTAATAAGGTTTGAAGTGGACATCAAATCATATAACTATCAAAATAAATTTCCATTTCCCCACCTCAGCAGAACAATAAAACATAAATGCTACAGACATCTTTCTACATTGCTTACAGCCTTAAAAAACCAATACACATCCCAGCAACTGAGCACATGAATACAACCGCACAAGCTTCAAATGTACAGATAATACATCCCAGAAACATACATCCAGCATAACAAAAAACTGTTTGTTGACAAAAAAAGTAAAAATAAAAATGCATGATGCGTTTTGGGTGTTTTCTTGTGTTGTTGATTTCTTTCTTCCTTTGTGACTTACCCAAGCCCGGCCCTGAGGCGAGGCAAATGAGGCCGCCGCCTCAGGCTCAAACGGGGAGGGGCCCTCATTTTTTGGCACAATTTTTTTTTAATATCAGACTAGCTCAACTCTGGAAGCCCAATTGTAGCCTAAACTACTACTAAACACTCACTGAATCACACTACTTTCGTCTTCTTCCCATTCTCAATCTCAAAAATTCATTCAACTCTCCAGAAAGTACGTTGGCGAGATTGAGATGCTTGAGAGTAAGCATGTACTAAGGGTTGATCAGGAGGAGCTTGAGACAGCGATTTCGCAAATTGGGGGCCTTGAAAAGATAGTTAATGGGGTATATCGAGGATCAAATGCAAGGTTGCTCGCAGTCGATACTGACAAATTTTGCGCCAAGGTTCAGATTGAGAAAGGAATATATGATGGATGGGGGGGGGGGTTCTCAAGGCTGTTGAGTATGAAGATATATGCAAACTAGCCCAGTGAGAAGATCAAATCATGGAATGCTTTATCTTCTGCACTTTGGTTAGTATCATGCCTCCACTAGAGTAAACAAATTATGCTTCTCTCTGTTGCTCACACTGCATATAACAGGTTTGGTTTGTATCATGACTGTACTAAAATCTTTAGGGTAATTCCCCCCTTCCCCCCCATTAATGGTTTGGAATTCTATTTTTTGATTTAGCAATGAACTTTTACCTTCAGATGTAATTGATTAATGTATGATATATCATATTATTTGGTAGATTACATTTGGCTTGCTCAGTTATTCATGTTTAATTTGTTCCTGATCAATGACTTCTGCTGATTCTGGTTGTACTATATTAGTATGATTAGTGGTTGTTATCTTCTTATAAAATTGAAAGATTATGGTTAACTGTTCGAAAAAATTATCATTACTATCCAGTATCCATTTGAGGTATCTGATGGACCCTGCCTTAACATGCACTCTTATTGGATTTTGCCTAGAGATCTTTCCATTTAGCCTAGAGCTTGTATTCTTGATAGATGAGATTTAGCTTTGGTTGAATAATAGATTGTCTTCTTGTTGAATGTGCTGGATAAATATACACCTGGGACATTTATTTTTTCTATGAATGATCAAATCTAAGAAGTCAGGAGACAGGAACAACTTTTGGTTTGAGACCAATGACTGTAGTGCCAATACATATTTCTGTAAGCAGTAAGAGATTGTTTGGCAAGGATTTTAATCCAATTAAAATTGAAAATATAGTCTTCATTGGGTCTCACCCGTCTAATAAAAATCAACAATAACGACTAATTTTTCAATTTGAATCCGATTTTAATCATTCCCAAACAAACTCTAAATAGACTCCAAAAAGTTGAGGAGAAGAAAACTCCAACTAAAGATTTATTATTCCTTTTAATTAGGCAGGCTACCTAGTATTACCACCTGGCCAAGTTATATGTCTGCTTTAGGGTTTTTATATTAGTATTTTAATTTAATGTGTCACCATATGTCTCTAAAACAGCGAGACGAATAGTATTTAACTGATTGTTTGAACTCTTGTCGGTTTTGTTACTTTATAATATATATAAATCTTTTGTTCTTTATATTTGTTTGTTGTTCTACTCTTTAGTGTTAAGTTAGCAATATGTTGCATAATGCACTATTCGATTTTGCATTTACGTTGATATTGGGGGGGCCCAATTTTGGGAGTTCGACTCGGGTCCCAAAAATCACAGGACCGGCCCTGTACCCCTCTTGTCCGCTCGGACCACTCACGATTTTTTTTTTCATTTTCTTTTTTCTTAAAATACAACAACTAAAGTCAAAAAAATAAAAATTTAAAACTATTAGGCCTACATACGATGATAAATTTCTTGCAAAATGAATAGTGATTGTATTGTTGTAAAGTTAAATATATTCATCTTATTTTGTATTTTGTTTTCCCTAGACGAAACAAAGTAGACGGGATAACCCAACGTTTAGTTCATGCTTGGTTTAGTCAAAAAATTGATAAAATTTTAAATCAAAATAAACAATTAATTTTTAAATCATATATTTCATTAAATTGTATCAAAATTTACTAAAAATCTAAGTTTTAGTTAAATAAAAAAGGTACTTAAAGTTCGATTCAAATCTAGAAAACCTAAAGTTCAACCTTACCAGATAGTCTTCCGAAGCATCGAAACCATCAAATCTCAATTAACTTTTAACTCCTGCAAATATAATAGAGATTAGAATTCAATTAGTTCTTTCCTCGGACCACTAATGTTTCAAGAGAGCATTGTAAACAGCAAAAAGCATACAGACATCCTCTGGAAAACTGAACTCCATTTGTCTTCCCTTTATTTAACACATATGGGTACGCATCTCCAGCGGGTTATTATCTGTCTCCTTAACAAATTTTTGTGGGTCATACTATAGAAAATTCTGTGTGTCGGCAACTCCGACATTCATCTATTCAAAATGTCTGTTTCTTGATAATAAGACACGAATGCATTTGTCTATGCTTTTTTTCTTAAAAGTAGCAGCACAGGCAGGTCCATGAGTTCCAATTTGCAAAGAAAATTCATCTTTTGGTATACATTTGTGCCGTATAGTACTCATCGGACTGTCCAAGAAGAGCTCAGACAGTGTTCATATCCAACCTTCGTTCTTGTTCCATGGCAAAGATTATAAGAATCTTCGTGGCCAACTTGTACTTTTTCGCTTATTGTTTAATTCTGTGAGTGCAATGTGAATTCTGTTTTGGAATTAACTTTTGGGTTTCTTTTAATTGTGAGATAGAGATAGAGCATATGTTATCGTGTGGTTTAAAATATGTTTGGATTTTGTGATTCTCAAAGTCAAATCTGAGAACATGTCTTGGTCTGGACAATGTTTTTCTGTACAAGAAATATTTGAAATTTTTTCTTGATTTGACCTTTCTCACACTACAAAATGGTATTACAAAAATCCAAAAGTATGCTCTAAAAATACTTGTTAGAATATCGGAGGAAAATGCATAAAGAATACTCAATATGTCACTTTATGGCTCACGATTGATCTTCTATATAGAATACAGATGTATTGTATGATTAAGCTCAGTATAATTTAAGATTGACCAACTGTGAATAATTAATTTGTCGTACTTGTATGCAATTATTCATACCATTTAGACAAAAGAAAAGCTTAAATTTATAATTAGGTCACACTCGATGTAGTCTTTGATGTTAAAGTATAGTTGGCGGTCATGGGCCGTCTTTTAAATATGACCAAAAAAAGAAAACAAGGATTATTAATGAAGTGATAGCAATCTCTGCTTTACCAACTTAGTCGCCATAGCGAAAAATTACAATTTGGGTCTCTAATTTTCACAATATGTATAAGTTCTTGACTTTTTTTGTTTCTCTTAAAAAATTATTATTGGGGTCTCTAATTTTTACGAAATGTATTAAGTTCTCGTATTTGAATACACAATCTTTTTGTATTGCGTTTGCGCTATTTTTTACTTTTTTGTATAGATTGAAGACTAACTGTAATTTCTTTTGGAGATTAAAAGAATTTCTTTCCAGTGCCATGAATAATAATACATTGAAAAATTTAATGACAGTGAACAAAATTCTTTCGATAAATTATTACAAGAGCCTAATGCTCTGAAAAATTACAAAATCATAGATTTGGCACCTAAAAATTTGAAATTCCCATTAGAAGCCACCCGCTGTATATCCTCCATCGACATAAATGACTTGCCCCGTAATATACGAAGCAACCGGAAGACAAAGAAATGCCACCAAAGAAGATATCTCATCGGGTTCTGCTAATCGCCCTAGTGGAGTCCTAGCCATTAGAGGGACAAACATTTCCAAAACAGATGGTTCGATATCCTCCTGAACAAACATAATAAGTTCAAAATATGTCACTTGTATTGTCGACTAATCTTGTTAACTAATGTTTAGCAAAACATGCACGAAAATTTACAGAATAATACGTGTTTCATGATTGTAGTCTTGACACCCCATGGCGCAACAGTATTGGTACGAATATTGTCCTTAGCCCATTCGCAAGCCAAATTTTTCGTTAGTTGATTTATGGCACCTGAAAAAAAATGAAAAATTCAATTTAAATATGATTTTAATCATTTAAATTTATGCGGAAAATTGATTAAATGATGCTAATGTATTCTTACCTTTGGATGCTGCATAAACAGAAAGTGCAGGCAGTGCCATTCCACCAGCAACAGATGAAATGAACACTATATTTCCAACTCCTGATTCTTTCATTAATGGGTACGCGAGTTGGCAGATATTATAAGGGGACTCGATATTTGTTTCCATTACACGTGCATAATCTTCATGAGTATGGTCTTTAGCTCGCTTCATTAGACTTATCGCAGCATTATTTACCTAATAAAAAGCGAGTGAGATCGATATAATAAACTCAAGACTATAAATCTTATTGCTAAACATCAGTCAAGGATAATGAATTCTTCTCATCAGTCAAGGATAATGAATTCTTAAGCGGTCTGTCTTGTTCTCAATTAATTTAATTTAATTTTTTTTCTAATTATTTATTAATTTTAACAAAGACAAGCCACCTATATTTCTTGACTTTTATTTCTTGCAGATTCGTATTTTCTCTACCAGTCTTTTCAAGGCCCATACTTTTATTTATCTTAATAAATAACAAATAGAGGTCGAATAAATTAAACCCACGAAATCCCCAGAGATTTGTATGTTGTGATATGTCATCTTGATAACATTGTGCAATTAATAAGCGTGGCATTAATCATGTGATGTAACATTTTGTGTTATATATTGCTGAAATAAGACATATCCTCTTAGAAGGTCCCAACCTCCAACCACCATGAAAGTGAGAAGAGAAGTGGTATGTTTAAGCCTCGTTAATTTAAATTCTACACGTCCGTTCATGTTCAGGTCGAATATATTATCTATCTATGAATGACATAGTGCAAAATTATCATTAAAAGATGTTGGCAGGTTTTGAAACTGTTCTAATACATGAACCACTTCATCAACTCCATACCTACTTGAACAATCAAGGAGAAGAAGGAAAAGATTATGAAGAAACAACATTATGAATCCAATGTTTGACTTACTAGGATGTTCAGCTTGCCATCAAAGATTGAAGAGACCGTCTTCATTAGTTCTTCTCTCTGAGTTCTTGATGACAAGTCACACACTGAACCACTTACTTTAAACCCTTTCTCTTCCCATTCTTTTAGCCTTTCATTCAGCTCTGTCTGGTTTCTTGAACATGTATATACTTTGGCCCCAAATCCTGCTAGCTCCTCCACTATGGCATATCTAAGATCCACACAAACAAGAACATAAAAAAGGACTCATTCTCCATAACAGATTAATTATCCCGCCCCAGGGACGAGGAGTAAGAAGAAAAATAAGGACATAAAGAAGAGAACTAATTCAGTGTGGTTTACCCAATTCCTCTAGTTCCACCAGTAACAAGTGCTGTCATTCCCTGGAGAGTCCATTTTTGTTGTCTGCTGGAACTCCCTTCTCTTGCCATTTCTATTTGGGCTTATCTCAATTAGACAGGATGTGTGTATATGATTGACACCAAGAAGTTGTAACTATTCTGGTCGGGCAATGGTAGGGTTTTATAGGACATTTACGAGGGTGTCCTCAACTAAAGTTTTGATAAATTTTAAAAAATTATAAATCCCAATAAATTTCATGAATTTGAGTAGAATTTCACAAAAGAGTTTTATAAAGTATGGTGATATTTCAAAAGATTTGGTTACACATATTTTTAAACTTGATATCCATCCAAATCTTTTAAAATTCCTCTGTTAATGAAATTTTTAAAAATCCACTAGTTATTCAGTATAATACTTAAATTTTAAAGAATTTCATTGAATTTAATTAAAATCTCAATTGGAGATACCTAAATTTTAATAAAATTCATTAAAATCCATTAAATGATCCTTACGTCAGATTTAAAAAAAAAAAAAAAAATTCATCACAATCTCAATTGATGACACTTAGTTTTTCTGTAGACAAAACATGTTACGGCAAGCTAAATAATGCTTGGTCGAGAAGTTAAGAAATTAATACATTTAGACACATTTCAATATCATGACGAGGAGTTAGGGGGAAAATAGAACATAAGTTCATGTGTCCCCATGTGCCTATCTCTCCTCCAAATGTCAAGTCACTTACACACTGTATCTTCCGTTATCTATTTTCTTTAATTTTATTCATATTCAAACTTTAGATAGGACACACAAATGTATATATTTATATTTATTTAAATCATATCTTCAACAAATCTTTTCATACGCAAATTCAAGATATACAAGTACAGAATTTTCAAGAATGGGTTGTCGTGAAAGATAAACTCACTTTTTTTGTATCTCCTTTGAAACCGTGTTATTTAAACCACTTCGTTGTTAAAGAGAAAACATGTTTTTTGATTTATAAATTATGTTTATTCTAACATCTAATGCATGACTATTCAAAAATTCTATGTGAAATTCTTGAAGGATTTAATACTCTAGCTATTTATTTTCTTGAAGTAAGGAGAGAATCATTTCCGGCCTCAAGATAATATAATATATTGATCTTGAAGTACCATATTTGGGACTAGATAGTTATGATGATGCGAAATATTATTTGATCAACATGAAGTTCATCGACCATTATATTTATTCACGTGTGGTTATCACGGTTTATCTACTTCAACACTTGAAAAGTTGATAAACAAGATTTATCTTCAATGTTATTGCATAGATCAATCAATTAGGAACACATGAATATCTTGTATGAAGATAATACTGCTTGAAAACCATAAAGAAATAACAACATGAAAACTCAATACATATACTTCTTTGATTGAAATCAGGGAAGTAGATGTACTCATTTCCCTTCGCTAAGACTTTGTTCAATTGGATTTTCTTGACAAAATTCTAATGAGGAAGCATTTGATTACTCCAAATTCCGTGCACTCATTTCCCCTTCGTTTTATTTTTTTATCATACAGAATTTTTACAAAACAAGATTTTTGATGAGCAAATTGTCCTCAAGGGGGAGTAAATTAAGATCCTGTTTGATCCACATTCTTACAAAAATTCATTTTTTCAACACTCATTTTCAACCATACATTCTTCAATAAAATAATATTACGCGCAAATTCAAAATTTTTTCTTATTTTTTAATCACTTAACCATCAAATCACTATTTAAAATGCATTCTCCACTCAATAATGTGCATCAAATAGAGTCTATATAATATTTTGTGAATAATTATTATATCCCTACAGTCTAATTGTACATATAAATATGGAGTTTTAGTTTTCAATATATTACGAACAATAGTTTTGACTCTCTTACATATTATATTATTCTCTATATTCTCTTCTCTTATTCTTGTTCTTTCTTAATTTCATAACAGTATAATAATTGTTTTGAGCTAATCAAATTAAATCCTACTGAAATCTGATCAGACTGAATTTGGATCTTTACTTCTACAAACCAACATATGGCCCAACTTATTTGTAAATATTTGGGCTGATCATTATAGACTTTGGACCCCATATGATGTCTTTTCTTTCCCTCGTGCTTTACTTTCAAACGAAGTGTTTTTCTTTTGTCTAGATATACCAACAGTATAGTTTAATCATATATTGTGAAAAAAGTTGTCCTGATTTTTGATATCATATATATTTGAAAGAGAAAATTAAGGATGGGAACCTCGATAGTATTGCGGTTTCGAATCTCTAAGGTTAGAAAGTGAGAATTTGAGTCTCTACCATTTAAATACGTAAATTTTGAATTTTACATGATAAAAATATTCGATGTGGACATTAAAGTCGAACACAACTAAAGTTGGATATTAAGGGTCTATTCTCTTTGTGTTTCAATTTTATATTTTGAGTTTTGAATTCATTTTAAGTTTTTGTGTTTTGAGTGTCCATTTTGAAATTGTTGAAAATTTGTTCTTTTTGAAATTTTGAAAAATGCTCTCCCTCTCTCTCTCTCTCCCTCCCTCCCTCTCCCTCTCCCCCTCCCTCTCAACGAAGTCCACCGCCATTCATAAAATTAACCTTGACCCATGGTTGAGCAAGGTTCATCAGGTGGAAAATCGAAAACAAAAAACTACTTGAAAACGGTAAAGAGAACAGATCCTAAGTAATTCAACCTTTTTCGCTCTTCAACTTTGTGACTATCGTTAGAAATTCAAAACCACGCTAATCGAAATATTATGGACCACCGTCATAATTTTTCCTGCTCAAACAAATTTTTTATTCTAGATGGGAATGTATCCTATATGAAAAACCATTATGTTCGCTCGAGCAATGAGTATCCGTAGCATAAATCCAACATTCTAGAATAAAACATGCCCGTCAATCATTATCGTATGTTTCCTTTCCTTTCCTCTTTTTTTTTTTTTCCTCATTTCATTAATTATCCTACATATAGATTTTTTGCTAGCACAAAAATAATAATAATAATAATAATAATAATAATAATAATAATAATAATAATAATAATAATAATAATAATAATAATAATAATGAAAATCTAAAACCTTAATCTAGGTAGTAGAAGTTGTCTGCCTATAAATCCTAGGGTAGGAATTTTTGCCTTCCAACTTTTTCACGTGGAGCTGCTGTGGTAGATTAAGACCAAAATCCGGGAAAAGGGATTGTTTCTGTACGAAAAATATCAATTCTACAAGATCGGATTTTTAAAGGAGAGATCATTTTCTGCAGTATGAATGGCTAAGAGTAATATTTTCTTTATATCACAATTCATGGTATTTACTTGAGGATTAATTTAATCGTTAAGGGGATTAAAAACTTAAACCTTATTCCATGATATTTACTTGATGTTTCTATTTAAGAAATTACTCACAAAGTTTAGTCGATCCATGATTTTTATTTCATCTTACTTGAGGTTATTGTAATACAAATAATTTCTGAATTCGAAATTGTGGTCATAACTCAAATGAACATTTTTTTCGTCGTTGACATTGAGAGACAAAAGATAGGGGAACGAATATGATTGAAATTTGGGATAATTGCAGTATCGGTACCAAATATTTCATTTAGTAGCAGACTTTGCCCAAACCTTTCATTTATGCTACCTACAGTACCAAACCTTTCAAAATGTCCGCAGCTGAAATCTAAATAGATGATTTCTGTTAGTTTGACTGTTAGTTGACCAAATAATTGACTTTGACAATAATGTTGACTGATTTTAAAAGATTAAAATGGCAATTTTACATTTTAATCCATGGCTTCAGAAACATATAACTGATGCAAAAAATCCTCAATAAACCTCTTTGAATCCTCGAATCCATGGCGTCGAAACTCGCATCCGCACTCTCATTAGCTTCCCCGTAGTCATCTGCACTCTACACTCTCACTTGGATCTCAGCCCCATTGCCTTCTTCATCTTCGATGCCGTTGTCGAAGTCAATGACCTCTACAATGATGGCGACAAATTATTCGAATTATTACCATTAATCATCGAGGAATTACCATCATTGCTAGTAATACTGTTATTATTGCTCTGGTTGTTGGAAGTGTAGGTGAGAGGTTTGGAAGAGGATGAGCGAGTGGAAAAAAATTCTTTCGATGCATATCTCACTTTGGAAGCCATTATATCACTGACCTGCTCCAATCCTTGACAAAAAGAGTAGAAGAAAATATGATTCTAATCATTCGTCCGAACAAATCAAGAGAAACCCTTTGATTCTAAGGAAATTGCGAAAGCATAAGTTGATGGAGGCTCTTAAGGAAGCATCTGATTATGGATTACTCGTTAAATCTCAAAACTCGGCTTTTGATTCCATGGTCAATCAAGATGAAGTTTTGGGCCGATCATGATCACTTGCTCAGCTAAATGCACAGGCATAGTTCCTTAGAGCCACTGCCATTGCAACAGAGCGCACATTCGATTCTCGGGACTCTATTCCCTAGCTTGTTGAAGCGTTTTTGAAGTTGATTTTCCTGATTTGTAGATTTAGGGTGAGGGTGAGGGTGAGGGTGAGGGTGAGGGTGGGGGTGGGGCTGGATGGAGGAGAAGAAGAAGAAGATGCAATGAGTTTTTAATTTTAATTGTTTGATTTTGGATATTTTATTATTAAAAAAATGTAAAATTATCATTTTAACCTTTTAAAATCAGTCAACATTATTGTCAAAATCAATTATTTGATCAACTAACGATCAAACTAACAGAAACCATCCATTTGAACTCTAACTGTGGATATTTTAAAAGGTTTGGTACTGTGCGTGACACAAATGAAATGTTTTAACAAAGTTTGCTACTAAATGAAATGTTTGTTATCGTTGCTGCAATTGTCCCTTAAAATTTCTACTATGCATGTCTGTTTGATTTTCATTGGACTTTACTTTACTAAGAATAAAGATTTTGAAACAAAATAAAGTGAACAAGAATATCAGAACATTATTTCTCGTCTACTACAATTGTTAGGGTCCGTTTGATTATAAGAGTGGAATTTGGGTAGAAAGAAAATGAATTCTAAAGAATTGAACTGTCTAAAATTGTTTTCTTGGGAATTTTCAATTAATTGTGTTTGATTAGTATAATTTTTCAAGTAAAAAATATTGAAATTTTGGATTTTTTGGTGTTCGTGTGACTTTGTATTACATGAAAATTGTTCATTAAAGAGAATTTTTTTTTTCTTTTTACAATTGGAGATATGATTTGTTTCCATTGCAAAAAAAAAAAAAAAAAAAAAAAAAAAAAAAAAAAACCACCAAAACCATGGGAAAACAAATTCAAGGAAATTGTGGAAAATAGTGTCAAGCGAGGTAAAGTTGGAAAATCAATTGTCTAAAAAATTTTAGCTATTAAACAGCCAAAAAAGTGAAAAATGAAAAATATTTTCCAACTTCCATGAAAAATTTTATACATCAAATAGGGCCTCATAGATTTTCATATTTGAAAATGTTGTATAATGACACATTTTCAATTTACCAAATAAATCTTTCATGGTGCATTTGATATTACCTCTTTCTATGAGGGAACTATAGAATAAGTCGTGCAAATTCTTAGGAAAAGAAAAATAGTTAGAAAATAAATTACTATCATGCTACTTGAACATAATTTTTGACATAATGATTGACATAATACCACATAACATTTTATCATTAAACTACTTTAAACAAAGTCAATTTTTTCCACCAAATCATCTCCCACCACAGCGTCTTCTGTAACTGCATCAGCCAGATTCTTCTGGCAAAGCAACATTATTCAATAAATTAGGACCGACAATTATTACAATTAAGAGATAAATTCCATGTTGGTTAAATACCGAAATATAGATCAACATATAATGATTTGGACAATGAATTACTCATTTTAAGAATGTTGATATTTTAAAATAGAATTTCAAATTTTAATATGGTATCTGATGTAGGGGAAGATTATAGGAAAGACAAAAATCCACAAAAACAGAATTTCAACGAAGAGAAATTTAAGAAAACTTTATTTCATTCAAAATTGAGCTGTCTCAAAGGGCTTACAACATTTAAATAGCGAAATTCTAAGAAAATTCGGAAAGAAATTATCTAATAATAAAAAATATTATTTTTTTCCAAAAATGGAAAAAAATTGAGATAATGACGGATCTTGATTCTCCTAATTATCATAATCATCCCCCAACAAGTGGAAATCAAATCCGAGTTTATTTGACTAAGATATTGTCAAAACAAAAATTATTATAAAAGACAAAAACGCTTAATTGATGGCCTAAACGATGGAATTTGCCCAAAATTTGGCGTGCATCAGGGCCAAAGTTGTGATCATTGGCCAATTTCCAATCAAATTAGACTAGTAATTCGTCAAAAACGAACAAACTCGAAATTAAATGAAATTATTATTTTACCTTCATTAGTATCAAAACCCATTAAACTCCAACAAGAAATTTGATCCTAAATTATGAGTATACGAATTTTAAAATTATTATGATCAAAAGAGCCACCATCCTACAGAACATATTTAAGAGATAAATCCCACGTCAATTAAATATTGAAAGTAAGTGTTGTATAATGAACCAATAACCGTCAACTCATTACATACAATAACGTTAACGTTGTATAAATTGGAAAAAGACTGTAATGAGATGTTTATTTGTAATTATTTATGTAAATCATGTCTCACTTGTCTTTCGATTAATATATAATTACACTGTCGGTCTTTCCAACTCCCTTTATGTACACGAAACAATGACTAGAAGTAGGTCCTAATGCTCTTTAATTAACACAATTTGTGAATGAGGACATGCGTGTTTAGCAGAATCTCCTAATAAAGACAAACTTATACATAATTATTATATTTCAAGGCAAAATTAACCCTCAAATCAATCTTATCGCCAATTATTATACAATTAGTAGTTAGTGTCATGACGATATGCGTCTTATCTTTTGACTTGACGTTCACGGCGATTGATGACCGTATTAATTAATTAAAAATAAATTTAATAGTTATTGATTATGCTGTTTAGTTTGGTTCAAATTATAAGGGCTCGAAGGCCCTCTTAACTCAAGCCAAAGAGGGACTTCCTCGACACATTTTCTTTATAGATAAAATAATAAACAATGGTAAAAATCAAAAGGTCAATTTTTTAAGTTCCACGTTAAAGGTGAGATGTCAAAATATTAATTTAACCTCTCAATTTATATCTCTTATAACTACCAAAAAAATAATAATATATTGCATCTTTGTTAACAATTAAATTTGAACGTAGCTAATATAAGGCCAACTTGTTTGGTGAATTGTTGAACAAAGCTATGGATTATTTTTATTTTATTATAAGAAAACACATTGATGTTTCAGTCCAAAATTGAAAAGAAATAAAATAGTCGAACAAATTAAATTAAATAATTAAACATCCAATAGAAATATCTGTAAATAACGTGTCCCTATCGGCAAAGGCAATCAGGTCTTGGTCCGTCAATAACGGCATTTATAAATTCTCTGCATCCAAAGATGCTTCCAAGTCAATCCAACGGGAGGTTCAAACTTTGAGTGCAATGGCAGGCTTCAACTTCATATTATAAGAGTAAAGAAGGAAGTCAAGTGATGAAATTTACAATTTTTTTTTTTTTTTTGTTTAATCTTATTCGGTATTCGATATTAGATTTAGGTATTATAAATATATTATAATAAAATATTTTGAAAGTCGAAATAAACTTTTTGAAACATGTAAAAGTATGTGTGACGTTTACGTGACGTTCTGAAAATATAAATTTGTTTAATTTTTTAATAAATTGTGTAGAGAGATACTTTGAAAATATATTCGTATTAAATATGAGAATATTAATGATCTCTCGTCGTGGATGTTAATGATTGGATCGTTCTAAAAAATAATAATTACTGCTAAAATTTTCTAATCTTTGCTTAAAGACAGAAGTGATAATGCATTATGATAGTGTTTGTGTATAAGAAAATGCAGTGAACTTAATAAATTAAAACATAAACGAGCTCAACTTGCTCAGCAAGGGAAAGTAGCAACAAACATTGAAAAACGAAAATGAAGAAGAATGGAGAGCTAACTACTGAGCATTGATTTCATTTTACACTGTTATCTCACATTACAATATGGAGGTCCAATTACATATATATGCACAACATATTTTAACAAACCTATACGCTCTAGCTATTTTTTGAAGCACACGATTTTTCCTCTCAATTACCCCATTTTGTTGTGGAGTGATCGACGAGGAGAACTCATGCTGGATTTCCTCTTCTAAGCAGAAGTTCTCAATATTAGAATTTTCAAACTCTTTTCTATGATCACTACGAATTCTTAATATGGTAAAGTCTTTCTCATTTGTAAGCTCTTTACACAATGATATGACAAGATTGAAAACCTCAGATTTTTCTCTCAACCGCTCAATCCAAGTATATCGAAAGAAGTCGTCAACCACAACCAAGATATAGCGTTTACCACCAAAACTCTCGATCCTAGGTGGTCCCATTATGTCCATATGGAGTAATTCAAGCGGCCCGCTTGTCAATATTTTAAAAGTTTGTTTATGAGTTACTCTAAGTTATTTACCTTGTTGACACGGGCCACGTAGAATATTATCTATATTTTCAAGTTTAGGTAAGCCATTAACAAGTTCCTTCGGCGAGTTTAGACAAACTCTTATAATGTTACTAGTAGAATCAAACACAGTACACCATTTCTAGACAAAACTAACCTCAAAATTGACATAACATATTTGACTAATGTTTAACAAGTTGGACTTTAACCCTTTTACATAAAGCACATCCGAGATAACAGGTAATCCAAATATATTAACAACGCCTTTACCTAAGATAGGTGCAGTAGCCCCATCTCCAAAAGTAATCACATCGCCATTCCACTCACCGAGAGCAAGGCTTTATCACTACACATATGTCTAGAACATGCACTATCAAGATACCACATAGAGTTATTTTGAGCTTTAAATCCAACGTGGGCAACACAACAATTCAACTGATCATCAGACCTAGGAAGGTCACTCTTCTTAGCCCAAACCTTTTTAGAGGTAGAAGTTATTCTAGTTAACTGAGTCATCATCTCAATTAAATGGCTAACATGATTGGCGATGAGGCTTACCTTGCTCGAGAAATCATGACTTTTACTTCTAGTCGCGAGTTTACGACACCTAGGTCTTGTGTGTCCCAGTGCGCCACAATAGTGATAGGTGGGAATAAATCTAGGTTCAAATCTACTCAGAGGATGTTGTCGATTTATAGGGTGATTGATCCTATATTGTCTAGTAGGCCTCGATCCTAAGACATTCTCGCCCTTGGGTTCAAGATTAACAGTATTCCGAGCTTTGTTGGTGGCTGAGATGAACGTGGTCTTGGATGTTTTAGCAGTGGTATCACCATCTTGAACATAACCTAGACCATGCCTATTTTCAATAGGCATGTTCATCCCTAACAGATTATTGAGTTTTTACATACCACTCATAAAGGAATGAAGTCGTGTTAGATTTTTCAAAATCACTTGTTAATGATTTAACTTTGGCTTCTAAATTCTCATTAACAAGTTTCAAGTCACTCATATTTTTGGTAGAGTCCTGAAAGTCACCTATGAGTTTATCTCACTCTCTCGTTCAAGTTCATTAATCTTTTTCAGAACAGCTTTATTGACCTTTTTATTTTAAGACTCTCATCAAATAACTCTCAATAAGACTCATGAATATCGATTTCGTCCTCACAATCATCCTCAGATTTCTTATTACGTTCTTCACTCTCAACCTTTTCACTTTTCTTATTATTAGATTCAATCTTAACTATAGATGTGAATGCTATAAAATTTTATTCATCCTCACCACAAGAGGTATTACTTTGAACACTCGAATCTGATTCATCATCACTCAAAGTCACTACTAATGCATTACGCTTTCATTTATTCATATTCTTCTTCAAGTTAGGACATTCATTCCTATAGTGACCAAAACCCTGACACTCGGCATCTAACTAACTGAGTTTTCTTATTAAAAGTCCTAGACTTATTCTTCTCACGCTTATCAAATTTACTACGGACATCATTTTTCGTTCTTGAGGTTTTCCCCTATTCCTCATCACCTTTTGAAATTTTTTAACGAAATTAGATATTTCGTTGTCCCTAAGAGTCTCAGCATCAGTTGACTCACTTTTTTCTTCCAAAATAGTGTTCATGGCTATGAATTTAACCTTTTTCGATTGAGATATGGTGAGTTCATAGGTTTGAATGGATCTTACGAGTTCTTCTATCTTAGCAGTATCTAAATCTTTACTTTCTTCAATCGTGGTTTGAAGGGATCCTACGAGTTCATCAAACGATTCATCGCCCTTCATTCTAATTTCTTCAAACCTGGATGTCAACATCTACAGTTTAGAGTTTTTAACAGTTTTATTTCCATCGTGTGTGATTTCTTGTTTATCACAAACATCTTTAGCAATTTCACATATCGATACTCTCCTTAACTCTTCATCAAACACAGTCATGAACAGAGCACGAAGGTCCTCGCTATTCCAGTTACACTATAGTAAGTCATCTTTAGTCCAGAGTGAAAATTAGTGGGTGTGACTACACCAGCAACAGTGGTTGAAGGTACAGTCCACCCAGTTTGAACACTCATCTAATGCCTTTAGAAAACTCTCATTCGAACTTTCCAATAAGCATGGTTGCTTCCGTTAAAAAACGGAGGCACGGATAAGGACTGACTCATCTAGACTTAATTAAAGGTCAGGAATCGAAATAAGTCTCTAATACCAATTGAAATAACGAGGTTCAAACCAAACTACACCTAGATGAGGGGTGAATAGGTGATTATGCGGAATTAAAATTTAATAATTAATTAGCAACAAGTCACTATTAATTATCTCTAAATGGTTAATCAAACAGTCCAATTTTTCCTATGTTGAAATACCGCAGTTATATGAAAGTAATAAACAAATACAAGATATGATCACGAAGAAATCTCAATTGAGTAAAAATTTCGGGCACTTTACCAGTCAATAATCTACTATAAACGAATTAGAACTTTCAGTCAGTCAAACTCGAATATCACAAGTACTTTCTGACCTCCTGACTGTAATTCACACAGCTTTCCTAGATTTCATGTTTCTGCACCAACTCCCAATTGTAGTTTTCAAAACCCTCCTGGATTACGCGCTCCTACATCAACTTCCAGCTTCGTGAATTTGTCTATTTCCTGTTGATCAACGAAGAACTCCGCGTTCTTCAACAACTGAAACTCTAGTCACCTTCCCTTGATTTTTAGAACTCTGACAGATGTGTAGGAAATACCAGTTTAGTATTTTGATTGTGGATTTGATGTTTTTCACTGCCAGGAACAAATCACAGTGCAAAGGTTGAAAGCTTCTTAGATGAAGAGAATGTGTTTTCACAATGATTAACATTAGAATTTACGTTCAGAGGCGTTTGTTATTTATAGTTTAGGTTTTGGAATGAATGGGCCAAATAAAAAGCCTTAAAAAACGAATTAAAAATTCTCCGGATAACCCTATCACTCGAGCGAAAGTTGGGCGACAGGCGAGCGATAATTTGTCGTTTGAACGAAATCCTGGCGTCGGCTAGCGACAATGTTATTGTTTCTGTTGCTCAAGCCAAGTCATGACCACAGTTTAGCGAAATTGCAGCGCCCTTTTTCCTCATTTTCCATTCTCGAACCCTAAATTTAATACAACTCAATTTATACTATTTGCAACGTACTCCTTGACTTTTTACAACTAATTAAATTTAGTCCATTTTGTTCACAGACTTGCCAATTACATAAAAAACCTAACAATGTGAAAGATTGTTGGGGAAATCAAAGGATAAGACGGTGCCATGTGAAGGAATACAAAGGAAGATGTCAACTATAATGTTAATGTAACACGAATGGATTTATATACCCTGTAAATGTAAATTTTGGGGTGTGACAGGTCCGAGCCAGTAGTGTGAGAAAAACATGCATACAGATTAAAATGAGCCGAACTCATTCTTGACATTTACCAATTTTTTTTTTTCCCCACACTTGTATTGTTTACCAAACAAACCAACTCGAACACTTTTGATAATTAAGGTTACGTTATTTATTTTCAGGACTTTGTTGTAATTTATCCTCAAAATTTGTTACCAAATCTTACCAGTGAAAGGCGGCTTGACCGGGTTTAATCAAGAAAAATATATGCCACCCTCCTTTTAATGGTTGAGTGTTGAGAAAGAGAGGCCAATTTACTCTCCAGTAGTCAAAACTTGGTACATTTCCTGAATGTGGTCCATTCATTAAATGGGTCACAATCTTGTGAGAATATGTTAAGAGATAAATTTTTGTATCGAAAAAAAAAACCGTAAGTGAGCAACATATAAGGATTTGAACTACTAATAGTATTGACATTTTAAGATAAAACACCAAATCTTACTAAGAAGAAATGTATGTGACATTTGAACCAACCTTCAGAAGAAATCGAACCCCACCTTTGAATGTGGAATGACTACAGTTTATGCGCTAGAGTTCTATTGACAAATGGGGTAATGAAATGGAAGTGTGGAGTAGGAAGGCCGTATTTGAGCCCTATTTTTTGAGAATAGATTGTCACGAGTAAATCTTTTGAAAATTGTGTGGTTAAAAAGTATGAAATTTTTTTATGTTTTATACGTACAAAATTATTTTATTAGAAGATTGTGATTGAAAATGAAGTTGTTCGAAAATGAATTTAAAAAAAAGAAACTCAAACATGAACTAATTATGCAACAAAATAGAAGAGATAATCAAAATAGTGCATACCTATAAATCGAGCGTCCAATCAAGTTATTAACCTATATATTGAAGAATTAAGGTCGGATATTTTTCACATCAACTCATATAGTAGCATATTGTTCTAGTAAATTCTATATTAGGGACACAAAGTTAAGAGGCAAAATATCGAAGATCAAAGAATCCTAACATTGCTTCTGCGTAGAAAGCAAATTGCAAGCATGTGCTCTCCAGTACGATATTCACAATAATTGTCACGTTTGGCTGCATTCTTTTTTCTAATCATGCCAAAAAAATAAAATAAAAATACTATTGCACAGTTTTCATACGAACATTTTATCTTGTACTATTGTATCCAACATAATCATACATTGGAGAACCTATGTTGTTAATTAGATCTAAAGCAATGTTTCATATATTTTAAACTTAGTTATACTCAAATTACCTTAATTTTCAACTTCTCAAAAATACACAATGGGATGAAAATTAAAGTGTTAATCTAAATTCGAATCTCAAAGTAGTAGTGTTACGAAGGTCCATCGATCTTAATGTCGTTACTCGTTAAGTCATTATTACTTCGATAATTTTACTTTTACATTTTTTTTTTTTTTTGAAACTGTATTCTTGAGAATATGAAAGTGCAAATGTCTGTATCGATTATATACATTTAAGACAAAAGGAGAAATACCAAAATCTACATAAAAAATAAAAGAAATTCCAAGTCCAAGCTCATGCTCATGCTTCCTAGAATTATACGGACGTTAGACATTTTCATGTGTGAACTCACAAAATCTCAGTTTGTATCTAAAATCCAAGCACTCCTGACCGTATAAGGAACGTCTTTGAAGGACCCACTCATGTAAGTTTTCAAAACAAATTGCAAAAATACAGTCAGGCATTACGACAAGGAGATTTTTTTTTGAAAAGACCAACCAAAATACAAATATTATCTGCATGAGAGAACGGCCAAAGTTAGAGTGCCCACCACCCCTAACTTAGCAAAAAATGGCTTATTTTCAGCTAATCACTCGGTCTCTCCACCATATTTTTCCATGTAACTTCTCAATTACACAGAAGTAGACTGCATATCTGTCATTTTCCAATTCTTATTTACTTTCTAAAGCTGCCAGCCTTACTTTCTTTTTCTTCTTGTAGAATTGATCCAAAATCAGCTTTTCTTTTTTTGTCAGAATGGAACAAACAAGGTATTGGATGTGGGGGAAGAAAAAAAGCGATTTCAATTCTCATGTTTTTGCATCATATGGAGATTCTTGGGAAGAACAAGCTTTTGCAGAAGATGCAGCTGGGGCTCTTGGAGGGTGTACATGGCCTCCAAGATTTTATTCTTGCAGTTTTTGTAGAAGAGAGTTCAGGTCTGCTCAAGCCCTAGGGGGTCATATGAATGTCCATAGGAGGGATAGAGCCAGATTGAAACAGTCTCCAATTCCACAAACTGAAGAACTTCCTCATAATCATGTCGATCTTCAATTTCCTTCTGAAATATGTACCTTTCTGTACAACCCTAATCCTGATTTTTCAGATCCTGAAGTTTTGGCTTCGCCTTCTTCACATATAAGGGTTTCAACTCTACCCAGGAAGGCCAGTTCCTGTGAAAAGATACCCGGTCTTCGTTTCTTTGCCAGAAGATTAGAAGATAATCAGAGGAATAACGTTTCTTCCCCTACTGCATCCTTGTCTAACTTTATTGTAGAGAAGGATACCGGCGTTTTCAATTTGTACAATGAAGATAGGAAATCTAAGACTTCAGAAACAAATGCTAAGGCTAAAGAAGATTGTGCCGCAGATGATTTGGCTGTTTATCGAACTCAAACAAATGAATCCAGTAGTGATGAGGAAGTTGCAGTTTGCAAGAGAAGGAGAATCGATCTGAGGCCGTTCACGTTTTTACAAAAATCTAGTCCTGTTGAGAGATATCATCCCCAATTGGACGTTCTTAAAGTGTGTTCTAGCACCATAGAGGAATTGGATCTCGAACTTAGGCTTGGTGGTGCTCCAAAGGTGAAGTAAACTGCATAATGGTAATCCCAAAATAAATATGCAGTATACTTCTTTTTTATCTGTTTATTTCAGATGAAAGTTTATCTGCCCTGATTTCTCCTTTATTTTGATAATTTGAGATCAACTCTTCTTCCTTCAACATGATCCACTTTTATTTTCTCCTTTCAAGTACTTGTCAAATTTGCAGTGTGTAATAGTAATTTTATTAAGTGTGATAATCTTTACTACTTATACATTAAAATTATTGTTCTTGATCACAATACAGATATGACCATTGAATTTCCAATCATTATATATTTTTCTTGATGAAATAAGAGATTTATACAAAGGATTACAATTGTTAACCCTCATTTCAAGAACAGTTCATACTGTTTTAAGGCAATAGATTATCAAAGGTAGAAGATTTGGCCTAGGAAAGTCTAGATGGTATTTTTAGGAGATGAAGATCTTATGTTTAAAACATTATTTGAAGTCTGATGAAACCATTTCAAGTCTAATTAAATCTAATTTCAGGCCAGAAGTACAGGTTAAGGACTTTACCTCTCTCTCTCTCTCTCAATTGGTTGAGGATTATTACACACACACACAAACACAAAATTTGGGGCTCAGAGGATGAAGAAACTGACTAAAAACTTCATCGAATGCAGTGAGGACCTTTTCACATAGATCAGTACTTCATTAATATTATTGTTCATATAAACTAATTATTAACACTATTAAACAATCACAGTTCAGTTTTCAAGAATGCATAAGTCAGATTACAGCATAACACTGATTCCCTTTTTCTTTGTACTGTAATCATCGTCATCAGATCTATTGTAATATATAGTGCACAAGTCCATACATTTGTGTTCTGGTCTTTCACTTTTCTCTCTCTCTCAATCCTTCCAAATTTGCCACCAACTACAAGGAATCAATCCATTTAAGTATCATACACATACCATTTTTTATTCACAAAGAGAATATTATTGCATCATGCATGATTGTAGGCGTAAAAAACGCTTCTTTTGTTTGTTTCTCTGGGGGCATATTTAATTATATTTAATTAACCTTCTCAGCATGAGAATTAATGCAGAATATTAAGGAGAATGCCGGATAAGGAACAAAGAATAATCAGGAACACATCAAGCCCTAACCCTAGCTGTAGCATAATAGATAACACCACTCCTTGTTTATTACTCCAGCATATTGAACTTATATCCTAATTAAGCTCACTTAAACATGTGAGTTCACTTATGTTCTGTTTGGAAACATGGACTCTAGATTACTAAACAATATTAAGTTAAAATCCTATTTATTTTAGAGTCAAGTTCATTCTAATATTGTATAGCAAATACCTTCTTAGGTTTTATGCAATAAATTTATTTTGATTTTGCATCTTCTGGAGCTGCAAATAGATTAAGAAATTAGCTTCTTTTGTATAACAATATTTCCTCCATCTTGTGAGGAGTATATATTAAGCTATTGCTATTGACAAGCAGCGTTTACCGATCATCGGCGACATGTCATCTTAAAATCCTACATTTAAGATGGCAGTTAAAACGAAAAATACAGTAAAGTCATCTAAATACCACATCACTATTTTGGGTAAGCAGTGAAGATGAATGACATTATTCGTATACAATAATATTGTCATATGGTATTCTAAATAAATTTGAAGTTATAAATTTATGAAGTTATAAAATACATTAGTTCTATATTTTATCATACTTGTTAATATCTGTATGAGTGATTTGAATATATGGATCTAGTGAACACTACAAATTGATTTGAGGGGTCAATTTATTTTCTACTCTAGTTTTTCCTTTTAATAATATGGGTATTTTGTTCTGTAACATAATTACTACATGTAAAGATACATGACCACTTTGGTTTTGTCGAAGTTCTATATTTGTGTAAGAGAGATTTAAGGTGATTGGTCATTGTTTGTCTTGTTTAGGATTGTTGAGTTGGATAGGTCTGATCAAATGCAGAGAGATTTAAGTTAAGTGAGAATTCACAGAAAGGCACATGGGGGTATCAGAATTTCTATATGTTCTTCTGAAGAGTTAATGTATAGAATTTTGTGAAAGAGATGGGATATTTCCAGCTAACTTGTTTTGCTTTTTTTAGAGAATATGATAAGTCCGAGATATGCACTAAAGTATGAAAATTACGGGAAAAACTATTAATTCCAGAATATACTGGGATTTTCGAAGTTGTTTATATTTGTCTTGACAGCTAGGGTTTTCCGAAATCAGGAGTATATTATTAATTATTAGAATAGACAAATCATAAAGAATTACTCTCACTACGTACCTTACCCCCACCCCTAATACAAACACATTCTTTGAGAATTAAATCATTTAATGTTATTAAAGAAGTCCAAAACTTTGTGAAAACAACAGTTTCTTCAATTCTAGTGATTTTATTCTTTAAGACGTTTATTCTTTCATCAACTAGTGATGGTTCCCAATCTATTTTGAACTTAGTTCATTAATTTGTTGTTGTTTGTTTATACTAGAGCTATTGCATCTTTTAACATACATTCTATATTTCAATACTAAAAAAAGTGTTGCTAGTTGAACCAATAATTCCAGTACGATTTTCGTGAAGAAAAAAATACAACCTCAAAACAAGGTACCCCAAACATTATTGAACTTTACCTAAAGTTTCCATGTCACTGAACTTAAAAAACAATGCCATTCATCATTGAGCTTTCGATACTGCTACCCCATCCATCATCAAACAGAAGTCCATCAAAAAACTTAACTGGAATGATGATTTGGCTGACGGAGTGCATGACGTGGCTGTTTGTTTAAGTGATTTATGCCAAACCATATAAGTGCTAGTGACGTGTAAAATTGCAAACACATTTTTTATCTTTAAAAAAAAAAAAAATTTAAAACAAAACCCCCAGTTGTCAACAGTTTACCCATTTTCATTTTCCCCAAATTGAAACCTATAATCCTCCTCTCCCGTCGACGACAAGGTCCCGGCTAGAACTCTGCAAGTTGACGATGCAGAGCCTCTAATTGCAAGCCAAGATCCTGCAAATCGAGACCCCAAGAACTACAAAACCTACAACCTAAAGAGCTCTAAAAATTGCGACCCAAGGAACCCTAAAATTGTGGACTTTAGAAGCCTAAACACGCGACCTTCAGTGCATTCACATTGGGAACCTTTGAAGAACCTTCGATCAAGGGCCGACCTCCATTGCGAACCTGTAGTGAACATTCGAATAACCCGTAGTCACCTTCCTTCCATTTGTACCCGAAATGGCAGATGTTGAGAAACAACCGGTTAGAAAAAATAATAATCTCCATCTATTATTGATTCAATCGGTTGCAATATTTTAAATTATTTGTTTTTTCCATTGGATAATTTCATTTGTTGTTGATTACTGGAGTCTTAACCTATGTAATTTTTAATACAATTGTAGATGACTAAGACTTCAATGACTCATATGATGATGACAATCTGTTTGATCGTAACGTGACAAAATGTACTGAAATGATATGAATACTATGGTGGAGTATGAAAAAGTGCCTGAATTATATAGTTCTTCATATGCATCTTCAGAGGAGTTAAAATTCGGTAGTGGTTCAAATTCGGAGAATAATATAGGTCGATTGAATTACCCTGAATATTATGATGGTAATGAAAAGAAGAATCCACATCTTGAGGTTGGTTTACTTTTTGCTTCGTTCGATGAGCTGAAATCTGTTGTGAGGAATTATATGGTGTTCAATCGGGTTGAGTCTATTTTCAAACGAAACGATAAAGATTGGGTACATTGTATTTGTAAAGATGGATGCCCATGGAAGTTGTGGACATCTAAGCTACAGGATCGAGATACGGTTCAGATCAAAACATATGATCCCAAGCACACTTGTTTTAAGGTTCAGACGAATAAGTATGCAAATTATAAATGACTTACAGAATATTGTTTGGAAGACTTCAAAGTTCATCCAGCATGGAAGACAAAACATTTTAGAACTACTGTGAGAAAGGATTTTGTACAACTAAGGTAGTTGCTTGGAATTTGAGAAACTACGCCAAAGTTTTAGTAGAAGATAGCAATGAAGAACAATGTGCTTTGTTATGGGGTTATGGTGCTGAATTGAAAAGAACAAATTCGGGTTCAATTGTGATTGTTTCTCAGGTGGATAATGTGTATCTACATTTCCATTGAGGCATGTAAGATAGGATTCCTACAGGGTTGTCAACATTTTGTGAGTATGTAAGGATTTTTTTGAAAGGAAAATATGGTGGTCAGATGCTTACAGTAGTTGGGGTTGATGCCAATGATTGCATATATCCCAATGCATATGCAATAGTTGAGAAAGAGAACACTAGTTGGTGGTGTTGGTTTCTTACGTGTTGTCTGAAGACCTTTCTATGGAGAACTGGTTGTCCTCAACCTTCATGAGTGATAGATAAAAATAACTAGTTAATGTTGTTGCCGATCTATTTTAGGAATCAGAACGTAGGTTTTTTGTTAGGCACATGTATCAAACAAATTTCAAAGTAACTTCAAGGGAAAGTACTTAAAAGATTGTTTGTCGAGTGCTGCAAAATCAAGTTATTTGACATCGTTTAAATACTGGATGTCAAAGATTGAAACTGCTAGTCCGACGACTTATGGATGGTTGAATGCCAAACCACCATCTGAGTGGAGTAGGTCTCATTTTTCTGATATGCTAAAGTACGAAATGCTCCTTAATAACCTATGCCAGTGCTTCAACAAATTTATTTTTGAGGAAAGAGATAAATCGATTATAACGATGTTGGTTGGCATTCAAATGAAGTTGAAGCATAGAATTCATGTGAAGCGGGACAAAATGAGAAACTACAACTCAATATGTCCTAAAATCCAAAATATTCTGGAAAAAAATGTTGATGTGGCCCCGTGAATGCATCTTGCGGTGGAATGGGGTACATCAATATCAAGTGGAGTGTTCAAATGGTGAATATGTAGTTGACATGGAGAACAAAACTTGTTCTTGTCGAAGATGGGATATCAGGAATCCCTTGTCCGCGTTCTATTGCTTGTATATTAGATAAATGACATGAGATAAAGAATTATGCATCGGAATGGTTTACGGTTGACACCTACATAAGCACATATGAACATATTATTGTTGGGGCAAAAAAGTCCCACATCGGTTGTGGGAAGAAAATAAATCCACCATCTAACCCAAGTGAGCTACTCCACCCATTACCAATTGGTTTTGGGTTGGAACCTCACTTGGGCTTGGTGGTGTGGGTTGGGCTTTGGGTAATTGTTCTCAATAATTTCCTAACAGTGGTATCAGAGCGCAGGTTGTGTAGCTAGATAAATCGAGGTGGTGAAAAATTCTCATGAGATGGTAGATCCATGGTAACGTAGTGAGTGCAGGCTACGATGGATTATCTCGATGAGTGGTGATTTACCTCGTGAGCCTTGTTTGAGGGAGGGATTGTTGGGGCAAAAAAGTCCCACATCGGTTGTGGGAAGAAAATAAATCCACCATCTAACCCAAGTGAGCTACTCCACCCATTACCAATTGGTTTTGGAATGGAACCTCACTTGGGCCTGGTGGTGTGGGTTGGGCTTTGGGCAATTGTTCTCAATAATTTCCTAACAATTATATATCCGATGAATGGCAAAGCATTGTGGCCTGAAAATGAACAACTACCTATTAGGCCTCTGCCTTGGTATGTTGCTATAAAAGGAAGGAAACAAAGAAAGTGAAAGAAGGGACTTGAAGAGAATGAACCCTCTCAATCACAATCAAGAGTGTCGGTAAAGAAAAATGGTGTGGTGTTTATGACATGTTCAGTGTGCGGAGTAAAGGGATACAATAAATGGTTCCACAAAGTGAAGAACGTATGACATACCGGTGCATGTGCAACTGAGGATCAGTAACCTGTTGATGACTGTTGAAAATGATTGAGGTTGGGATGCTACTAATGGTAGAATATGTTTTGTTATTTTGGAATAATCCCTTATTTTGAATGATTGGACCAAGATGTCAAATACACCAAATGGAGCCAATAGCTTGTGTTTTTGTTATTTTGAACTTGGTAGAATATTCTATTGTTGTTTTTGTTTAGATGCTGGGATTCGCCTAATTTGACAATGTTGGCCTAGACACTTTTTTGGAAAGAAATGGAAATACATTACGTATTCTGATGTAATATTTCAATTTCAATTACACGTTGAGATTGTACTGATTTTTATATTGAATAATTATGTAATTACAGTGTTGAAAGGAATTGGAACTATTTAATTTGGCATTGCTGGAAACACAAATCACAACAAGCTGCTGGAATTTTTGAATTGAAACACATTACACCAACATACTTGAAGCCATGTCCAAAGCCATTTCACTAGCGAATTGATACACATTATAGGAACATTACAACAAACGAAAAGACATTACAAATTATACAAAAAATAGCCGAAACAAAGTCATCCACAGTATATACAAATCCACCGTCCACACTAGAAGTAAATTACAGCAATGACACCTTCACGTTCATCATCCACACTACAAACAAATTCGGCCTCTCCCCAAACAACCACTTGAGTCGTGAGCTACACTACTTAGAACAGGAAAAAAGTTACAGCAATTAGCAACAACATGTAGAATCCAATGAGGTAAAAATTCTTATCCCGACGCAGTGTATAACCTCATTCAGAAGATCGTGTGTCATATGTAGTCCTCACCTTGTTCATCGACTTCCCCCGAGACGTAATCTCAAATTTCGAATCTCAAACGCAACGTATTTTTTTTAGCTTCACATCTCCTTACATTTCGAAGTAACCCCAAGACGGCATCTTTCGATCTTGCTTGCATAGGATCATCTTACCAATCCAAAAATCGGTAAGCCATTGAAGTTCCATAATTGACGTAACCAAAGAAACGTCTTCCAGAATTATCATCGGTCCATGACGACTTGAAAATAACCATTTGCCCACAATAACATACAGTAGCAGCTGTGCAGTTCTTGCTATCTGAAGATGACTCCATTCTAGATGTTGAATTAGTTAGAAGTGGAAGAGAGGGAATTGCAGGTTCTTCGAAGTGAACTCACTATCGGTTCACAATGGAGGACGACACTTGGTATGTGATAAAAGTGGTATGGAGGCGCTTCTAAAGTTCGTAATTTTAGGGTTCCTTGGGTCGCAATTTTTAGGGTTATTGGGGTTGTAGGTTTTGTGGTTCTTGGGATTGCGATTTGCAGGATCTTGGCTTGCGATTAGATGCTCTACATCGTCGACTTGTAGAGTTCTGACTGAGCACTTGTCGTCGATGGGAGAGAAAGGTTATAGGTTTCAATTTGGGGGAAATGGAAATGGGTAAATTGTTGGCAATTGGGGGAGAACGAGTCGAGGGTTTGATTTTGGGCTTCTTTTTTTTAAGGTAAAAAACGCGTTAGCAATTTTACACTTCACTAGCACTTATATGATTTGGCATAAATTACTTGAACAAATAGCCACGTCATGCACTCTGTCAGCCATATCATCATTTCAGTTAAGTTTTTTGACAGACTTCTGTTCGGTGATGGATGGGGTATAAGTATTAAAAGTTCAGTGATGAATAACGTTGTTTTATAATTTTAGTGACCTAGTAGAAACTTTAGGTAAAGTTTAGTGATGTTTCGGGTAATTAACCCTCAAAACAAAGTAAGTTCCAAATCAAGTAATAACAATGAAATCAAACTTTGAATATAAAATAAACACTTCCTTCTCAATTTCACGAAGACTGGCACCCAAAAGTGGATTGGGCAGGGCTCAGATTAATGACTCAAAACCAGACAAATCCATTTTACTAGAGAGGGACAAAGAATCACACTCAGAAGCACGAAGAAAACCTCCCAAGGAATCACGCAAAGACTGTCGCACACCAGGACAACAAGGTAGCAAATGGCAGCGAAGCAGGGGGGAAAACTGAAGCAGTAGGAAATCGAACCAAGTAGCCAAGTCGCCGAGCAAGATGTTGGCAAGGTAAGACGGAGAAGGTCTCACAAAAGAGACCGCACGTAGGAGGCAGCAAAATCACAGTGAGGAAGCCGTGTGTATGTATTGTATTAAAGGGTAAAGGGCACAAATATATATACAATACATTTTAGGTCTAGTATATGGGTTGGGCCCTAAATGCAACTCTTGGTCCAACTTCACTTCGTGGGTTATGAGTCATGTGTTTTGGGTTAACTATTTAAAATATTCTCAATAATGGATTCCAAACGAATCATATGATTTTAATCGGATCCGACAAATTCATCATCGCACTGGATTTGTTTGACATCAAAATACTTAACAATTTTTTTACAACATTGGAAAACACAAGAAAATGTTAGCAACCTTGTACTAAAGTTCAAGTTTTTAAAAAGAGTATAATTTTTTATTCATTAAAGTTAGTTTTTAAAACGCATCTGAAAATTTTATTGGTTAGTTACTTATCGGAATAACTCCGAAAATTGTTTTTGACAAAATAAATAACTTAAAAGGTAAATCTAATCTAATTATATAGTACAGCCAAACAACCATCATTTACTTGATCTTTTGAAGGAATCACGGGTAACAAGGTCGGCCCCAATGTCGATCCAAATTAAGCTCATGTACATTGAAGGCTATGCTTGGTCCATGATTCATGTTTGGAAATTAAATTTCGGTTTGGGTCCAAATTGACCACCCTACTTGCAAGATGCAAAATTCCAAAAGAACACACAAATCTCAAGATACTTACGTTCCATTAATATGTAATTTTATTAATAATTGCACAATATATGTAAACTTGTGGGTTCTTTTTCTTTGAACTTACTAAGTTAACATCCCGGCGATCCCCCACGAATGATGAGACATGTCTATGAGATTTGGGAATGGCCTGAACTTAGAAAGAATTACAATCCCCATCCCACCTAAAATTCTAGGAATTCGTTGAGAGTTCAAATAGATTTGTAGATCAGGTCGACTAATCCGTTTTATGACATAAACAAAAATAAAAGTAGAATTAAAATTTCTAACAAATTTTGGAATATGTCCAACTCATAGTTTCACATTTTAGCAACTAAACTTACTCCAATAACAGAAAAAATAATAACTTTCTTCAAGAAAAGGAGAAGAAAAATATTCATTAACTCAATTTGATCTGGGGAAAAATTTAGAAAATCAAGCATGAAAATGAAGGGGAGATATTTATTATTGTCCTACGTACACATGCATCGTGAGGTCAAGTTGGCATACCAATTAGGTGTATTTGAGCAGGCCAAATATACATATTTAAGCAAAAAACACAGTATTATAATGTTAATCACAGTGGGATCATTATCAACTATTAACCTATCTGCTCCACGTGTGCTTTTTGCATTAGTGTGGTATTCTTAGCCATGCTTTGTACTGAATTGATGATGAAATAGTCGGTTAATTTGTAGCAACATGCTCATGGACTGTCTTTTTCTTTTCAATATCACTTGTGTATAAATATATTTGAAATTTGAAATAAAATATTTTTTCTCAAAAATAGTTTCGAATTAATTAAATAACAGGCAACACTTTATGGAATTTATTAGAAGGCACTTCAAGAATTTTTTTTTTCTTCGATATAAACATCTTTCTTATCACAAAAGTGAAGAAATAATCTCCCTTTTAAGTTTTTCATTTAAGAAAGTAGATGGTACTTCAAGGAGACCATATTCTTATGACAAAGGTGAAGAAATGATCATCTTTTAAGTTTTTCATTTAGAAGATCACTTTCTTTATATTAATCCTTGTTCGGATAAATCCCACAAGCAAACATGATCATTGACAAGTAATATTGTAGTGAGTTGAGTTATTATCCCATGAAAAATAAATTCTAATTATAGTGTATTAATTTTTATCAAATTGAATATAAGTGACATAAAAGAGATTATATGCATTCGTGATTATCCTAAATCAACCTATGAGCTATGTAAATACGTTTGATTTTTGTCAAGTTATGTAATGAATGTATTGAATTTTACAATCCACATATTGGCATCTATTTTCAATTCTTTAACTTTATACAGTTTAGCGCTCTTCAAGTGTCTGTAACAATCGATAATCCTATATTATTTGAATTTTTTTTTCAAGATAAATCAAAATATTCTAAGCATCACCTGATCCCATTCTAATCCGAATTCATATGCAAAAACATACATTCATTCAAAAGATTATCTAATGAGATTGCACATGCTATTTCTAACATCTAGGGTTAAACTAAAAACTACTTATAGTAAAACCTTCACAAAATAATAATGTCGGGACCGATACAAATTATTATTTTGGAGGGGTTATTAATTTATCGATAAATAAATAATTTATTTATTTATTGATAAATGAATATTCATTAATTTAGAGTATTTATATTTTTATAACTTTATTATATTATACTATTAAAGAGACGAATTGAAATTTTTTTTTTTTTGTCAAATTTAACGTTTGTTAATGGGTAATTAGTAGAAATGGTCCCTGTTTACATTCATTGCTAAAATAGTCCATATCGTTTTAAATTTGATATTTATACCCTTATTTCAAACCTTTGTTGCGGAATTGGTCATTTCCGTCCACTTCTGTTAAATCCTCCGTTAAATGAGGCAAAATGATTTTAAATTTTTCTGATTTTTGTCTAAATTTTGTGGGATTATTACGAGATGTCAAACGAAGTCGAAATACTGCATTCTTAATACAATTTCGAAGTACTCACGACCTAATTTCTCCCATCCTTGACAGCTTGCGAAACGACCTACTTCAACGAGTGGTAACTTTCGCGACGGTTGGTCATTTCGCACGTCGTTAGGGATGGGAGAAATTAGATCGTGAGTATTTCGAAATGGTATTAAGAATGCAGTATTTTGATTTCGTTTAATATCCCATAATAATCTTCTAAAATTGAAACAAAAATAAGAAAAATCGTTTATATATTTTGGAATGACCTACTTCAATGAGTGGTAACTATCATTTCGGTTGGTCGTTTCGCACGCCGTTAGGGATGAAGGAAACTAGGTTGTGAGTACTTCGAAATGATATTAAGAATGTAGTATATCGACTTCGTTTGATATCCCTTAATAATCCCACAAAATTGAGCCAAAAATAAGAAAAATCGTTTATATAATTTGGAATGACATATTTCAACGAATGGTAACTTTCGCTACGATTGACCATTTCACACGCCGTTAGGGGTGGAGGAAACTAGGTTGTGAGTACTTCAAAATTGTATTAAGAATGAAATATTTCAACTTCGTTTGACATCCCTTAATAATCCCGCAAAATTGAAACAAAAAAAAGAAAAATTCAAAACCATTTTGCCTTATTTAAGAGAGGATTTAACGGATGTGGATGTAAATGACCAATTCCGCAACAAAGGTTTGAAATAAGGGTATAAATATCAAATTTAAAATGATAGGGACTATTTTAACAATGAATGTAAACGATATGGACCGTTTCTGCTAATTACCCTTTGTTAATTTGTATTAATATGAATTTAAGTACTTATTATTTTATATACTCGTTGGGCCTTAAATGGTTTTAAAAAATATTATCTTATGCATTTACGGGAATTACTAATTTAGTACACTGTCGAAGTCAGAATCAAATAATTTTATTATTTAAGCGAGATTATTAATTTATCGAACATTCATTTATCAAGATTTTACTGTATTATCAAATTAAGTCTAGGTTAAACTATGAAATTAACTTATTAACAAAGTAAGTAAATATTAAAATTCATAAAGCAATTAGTTAAACCGAGAACTAATTTAATCCGGGCGTGCTTCCCTAATCTAAAGCACGCGTTTTATATCATTCATTTTTCCATTATTTTTGTCTGTTTAATGCCAAGAATATTGTCTCCAATTAACTTATTAATTACCTTGCAATTAACAAGAAGTGTCACTAACCAAGATGTCGTTATAGCATCATGCCATGTCCTTATTTCAGATTATAACGACAAAGTACTACAATTTTCACTTCAAACGAATGAAATTTGCTCTGATAGACAGTCGAAATTAAATCATATTAATTATAAATCTTATTACATTTCGTTCTATTTTCGTATTTTACATGTCATAAAAATAAACAATTCAAGATCCTGATTAGTCTGCGTGAACATATTACACCTTCTACAAGCAATTTTTTAGACACTTCAAACCAGTAATCTAACAAAAACTGCTGACTGATCATATGTTGCCATTGTAGACCGACCGAATGAATAAACAGTTGAATAATGGATTGGATTTTTATTGTTTAATGACAAGGTTACATTTCATTGCACTGTTGATAGTTTCTTTTGAATAAATAACTTTATTTTTAATTAACAAACCAACAAAGTACATATCTTGTAAGTATTCATAGTTGAGTATATTTTATGGGAACAACTTGGTCAACTTTTTTATCTAGATTTGTGTTATTTTTATCATTTAACAACTAAGTTATATCCTTGCAAAAAATATTAGCACGCTCGCTATAGTTTTTCTCAAAAACACACATGAAAATTTTTATTGCCGACCATTGACCGCCTTTATTCGTGAAACCTAAACTCTTCCTATGTATCCCTAGTTCCTTAAATATTTTTCATGATCATCTGGACCAACACTTGAAAATGGAGATTAATCCATCCAGCACAGAAAATTTGGAGCCAACAATGTCGAGTGATGATCTTCAAGTTCTAGGCCATGCTAAATCTTACAGATGCACTTTCTGTAAACGAGGTTTTTCTAATGCACAAGCACTAGGAGGGCATATGAACATTCATAGAAGAGACAGAGCCAAGCTTAAAGAGTTTTCCAGCCAAGACTTTCTTTCTTTGGACATCAAGAGAATAGATTCTGCTGATAGTCCTCCGGCTTCTGCCAATGAGAACACGCCGAAAACAGCCGGTATTTCGTCTGGAGAAGTTGATTCAGCAGTCGAGCCTTTTGAAAATTCTCAAACTGTGCAAGGTTTAGCTTTGTTTACTGAGGCACCATTGGTTAGAAATGATGAAGGAGAAAACAGTCATTTTGATGAGCATATGGAGAGCAGCCGGGTGCTTAGCCATGGTTCTACGCAGGCTGAAGTAGACCTTGAACTTCGGTTAGGGCCTGAACCTGATCATGATGCATCCTCAAAGCAATAGTTTTGAATCTGGTAAAATATACTTCTGGATCATTGTTCAAGCGTAAAATTATCCACTTATAAGGAAAAGGATAACTTATTATATTATTTCAAGAAAATCAAGTGAGATTCGCGATGAGCAGAAAGAAGACTAATTTTATGGTTAGTTTTTTTTCAATTTTTGCTGGTATATAATCAGTTTCCTTTCATATGCTTCTAGTGATGTATGTAGCTAATGTTTTTTTTTTTTTAATGTATTTTTGAATTTACATAAATATGTGCTATATATATGTCTAATAAAAGCTTAGAACATCAGCTGTTCCATCAAGTTTGAGTATCCACGCTTGATAAGAAATGATTGATTAATTTGTGTTATCAGTCATAGAATATATATTTTATATAATGGTATCAACATGGGAAAGCTTGCTGAAAATGGAATTACCTTGAGTTTTTCAGAAGCGTGTAACTAGGATTTGGAGGACCTTTTCTAGTTTAAGTTATCAAAATTTTGCAAATTTATTGTAGGAAGAATGCGATTTTGGTATTGGTATGAAGTGATGCAATTTCTGTAACATAGAACTGTGCTGTTCAATATTGTTAAGTTTGTTCATTGACATAACAATCATTTCTCATGAAATTATTCATACATTGTGGTTACTACATTAGCCCTATTCCCGGCAGCCAAGATGTTTCCGGCTTTCCTACACAAACTTTTTGTGCCCCTTTTCTAAACAAATATAGGAAGGGGTTATTTGACAAAGTTTTTATAAAAGTTTTAACATATTTTAATAAAAGTTAATGAAATATGTGGTTGAAAAGTTGATAAAATCTCAGCAAAGTTTTCAAGCACGAAGTAATATCCATTAATGATGAGCCATGGTCCCGAGACTTCACGATGTCATAACAAGTCTTGGAACACACTTTTAGGTTCGAGTAAACGAGCTGGTACTGATCAAGATCAGAGATACACTTTGCGCACATTGTAAAAGAGAATTTTGAACCAGGGTTAGGAAATGCCAAGTGGATTAAGATGACCTTATACAGTGTGTTTGACAGAGAATCTGTGGAAAATGCTGGCTAACTATGATCAAACAGATGAACTTTGGTGGAAACTGGATATAGAGCAAGATGTTATGCATTCTTACACCCTGGTCTATATTGGTGGAGATTTTTTGATTAGCAACCCTTTGGAGGTGGAGCTTGTTAGGGTTTTAGACGGCTGCATATTGATCATGATATTGATATGCATTGTTCGACGGCTCTGATGAGAAACATTGGGGTGCCTGTGAAGGAAGATCTTGGCTTTCATCAGGTATGTTCTATCAAACTGCAGCAATTCCATGTTGAAAAACCAGAAATTTTGTAATTTCCCATTCAGTTAGTACCTTTGATTTACTATGAAATGGATTGACTATTTTTATTTCTTGCAAGAGTCCAATTTTAGAATGAATTATGATGAAAACGAGCTCACTTTCAAAAATGCAAAATTGGAGTTCATTTGTCAATTTGTGGTGATATTTCATAACTCGTCACACAACTGAGATCATGGTTAAATATGAAAACTCCAAATTATATTCTCGAGAATTTTATTTTTTAAATGAATTCTAACAACTTTTCCGAACGATATAATTTCTTATATATCTTTTGCAACCGTAATTCTTTCTATTTTCTTCCATCAATGTGTTAGAAGCAAACCTAAACGGTATGTTTGTTGTTAAACTACCCATCTAAAAGTTTATCACTTTGACAAGATGTAAAGATGGATGTAGGTCTCTCAAGACTAGGGCCTTGACACGGTTCAATCCAGGTCCAATTTTAAAGAGTACTATATGGAATTAAGAATTATTGACTATTTTGTAGATGGAACCTGAGGTACAAATTTAATTTTGGAACCGAACTGGAACCCAACCATTCGGTTCCATACCATATTTAAACTTTTAATATTTAATGAAAAATATTAATCTAACAAATGAAAGGTTCCGTATTAGTTATTAGAAAGTACAAACATAGCTCAATTTAAAAACACAAATAACAAGTTTTCTAATAAAATTCATTCATAAATGTATAAATTTTTATTTTTTAAAAAGGGATTTTTATTTTTGTTCCTTTGTGGCTTATTCATTGATAATAGACCACATCAGCCTCTTGGTGGTGGTTTTCTTGCCAGCTGATATCTCTCGCTGAGGGGTGTTTGAACACCCATACCTACACACAAAATTTACTCTGGACTGAAACATTTTTTTCCATTGTGTTGTTGTAAATGGGTTACTATCCGTACACGGCTTCCTCTAGCGCCGCTCTTGTTCAAAACGAATTACCCTCTCGAAAGAATGTGCAATGGAACTCGTTTGAGAACAAGATTTTCGTTACCGCTTGCGAGGCAGTCATCGCAGGAGGACATCGGAACTGAAAGTACTTGACGAAACATGGCTGGGAAATATTGATTCACTTGTTCAGCTAGAAATATTTAATACAAAAATATTGTTGACATTATATGAAGTTTATAGAGTACAATATCATGAAATAACAATGTACAAAATCGGGTGTGTTATTATGTATGCTTAACATCTTCAGTTAAAGCCCAATGATGAGGCCCAAATTGTCAGCCCATTAGTCTGAAATGAGTGTGACCCGGTTTGGCCCCTTTTATGTGTGCATTCTCGCGTTTTCTATTATGCGACTTTGATTCTATTAAACAAACTGGCTGAAATTGTGACACGTGGTTTTGGCTAAACCGTTGGTTTCATGGTGACTCTATATATTCAAGACTCTTCCATTTTGACTGCAGACGATTCATTCTAAGGTTATCTTTGGTTGATTTTTTCTCTCCGTAGTGGTTCTCTCTTGATGAAAACTTGTGGTTTTCATCTGTAATCTTGAGGTTAGATCTTTTTGGTGATGTCTAGTGTATATTACAGTTTTGACTCTGATTCTCTTGTTCTTAGTGAGCAGAAATCTGGGTTACTTTATGTAATATGTAAAAAGGAGAGAAATCGAGAGTTAGAGGTTGAGGGTTTTGAGTCGAGTGACTCTTTTGGTTCTCTAATCTGTACTTGATAAACTTTTGTTGGTTTCTAGTGAATTAGAGCGATAACTACTACGGTAGATGCTCAACGGGTGACTACCCACTCTGTGGTGAACATCCAGGCCTAATGGCGAAAAATTGTTGTGTTGTGTTGTTCTTACTATTTTGGTTATCTTTGGGACTGTTTAATTCCAACAGGGTGTAAATAAATTATTGTATTCATCTTCTGATGAATGAGATTTGTTGATAACAAGAAAGGCTTCAAAGGTATTTCAAAATCACATCAGAGAAAATTTTGAGCATGCTCAATAGAACTCACGAGGTTCAAATATATCTCTGATTTTAATTGCAAAGAGAGCGAACACTTGAGCATTTGCAGTAGACCTTAATCTTTATATTATGGTGATGTTTTTAAATCATATTGTGATTTTATAATCTACCAGTTGAACTAGTGACGTGATACCTTAACAGGGTTGGTTGACACGTCGAGCCGTCTGGATGATACACAGTTGTTAGGACACAAAGGTATATTTAACTGTTCTGGTTAAAATTGAAGAGAGTGAGAGACGAGAACAATATATCTTGTTCATTTATTAAAAGGGGAATGGGAGAAATAAAAAAAGAAAGTGCACATAAAAACTAACTTGTGAATGAAAAACTCAAAAAAAGGAATATCTATACAGTGATGTTCAATGACTGTCTTTTTCAAAACAATTGACATTTCAAGAGAAAAATAAAACCAGTATTATGTTTTCACACAACGCTTCCAGATTTCTAAAGTTGAACAGGGTAAACATTTGTAGGGAATCAATCCAAAATTCCCAACCTGTGAGAAACACAAATAGAGAAAAAACACACGCCAAAAAAAGAACAATCACACGTTCAAGACAATATTTATGTGGTTCGACCAATTTGCCTACGTCCATGAAATTCCAGGGATTTCACTATTATCAGAGAAAAATATAAAGTACGGCCGTACAGTATTTTTTTCTCTATATCATGAAGAACTCTAATCACCAAAACTGTGTTTTCTTATCACGCACAGTATTCACAATGGGCAACAAAACGGGCCAAAAAAAATTCCACAAATTTCTATATCCTATCCGCCCAAGCCTTCGCTCCATGGATTAAGTTTAAGAAAATCTCCCATTAAAAAATCACGCAACATTATTCGGGTCGGTTCGTCAACCGGATAAACAAATCTATGCTCCACAAAGCCCAACAAATCTCCCACTTGGTGACTAGTTCATTCACCAACATCAACCGCAATCCTCCAAAAAAAAAAATAATAATAATAATCCCTCATCCCTGCAACTCATCCTCCCATCCTTAAGCTAGAAGGCCAACTGAAGCTGCACACAGCTTCAGCTTCTCAATAGTGACACCCTTAGCCAACAAGTGTCTAATTCTTAGATTCACAAATCTTCTAAGTATTACTAGCTTATTTTCAACAAGGTAACGGATAAAATGATATTTTGTCTGTATACGCTTCGATTTTGAATCAAAAAGCCGAATTTTTAGCAAGAAAGATTGTACTCTGACTGTCACTGTATAGAATGCCCATCTCCTGCTTCTTACCCAATTCATCTAAGAAGCCATGTAGCCAAATCATCTCTTTCCCAGATGCAGTTGCTGCAACATAGTCAGCTTCTATCGTAGACAAAATAACAATCTTTTGTAGATTTGAAGCTCATGATATGGCTGTACCACCCAAAGTAAATACAAACCCAGTTCTACTATCAATATCACCAGCAAAATCAGCATCTACATAACCCTACAATTTCAAACTTGCACCTGTGAAGCAAAGACATGTATCTGATGAACCCCTCAGATATCTTAGAATCCACTGACTGCATCCTAATGCTGCTTTCCTGGCCTACTCATGAATCTGCTTACAACTCCCACTGCATGTGCAATGTCTGACCTTGTACACACCATAGCATACATCAAGCTGCCAATAGCTGAGGCATAGGGCACCTTGCTCATGTGGTCCCTTTCTTCTTCTGTCTTCGGTGACTGTTCTTTGCTTAAGTTGAAATGACTACCCAAGGGTGTGCTCACTAGTTTAGCTTCATTCATGTTGAACTTGCTGAGAACTTTCTTCACATACTCTGATTATGAAAGTTTTAATGTAACATTAGCCTTGTCTCTAATGTTTCTCATACCAAGGATTTGCTTTGCAACTCCCAAATCCTTCATTGCAAATTGTTTTGACAATTGCTTCTTTAGATTATTAATCTCCTCAACGCTAGACCTTGCAATGTGCTTATTATCCACATACAACAGTAAAATGATATAAGAATTGTCAAATGACTTAAACATAGCAACAATGATCACTTCACATATCTTGAACCCATATCGCAAGACAAACCACCGGATTTCCACACCACCAACATCTCTTCATCCCACTCTACAATCCCATACTAAAAATATGCCATAACAAATCCATAATCGGATGAAATCCAGGCTAAAAAACACGTCCTCACGCACTGTTTAAACATCAATTATGGTCAACACTTCAACACCCATGACTAAACTCCATTACAGGCTTCTAATACTACTTAAGGTGAGCAGTTTCATGGTCCCATATCACAAACAAACAATTTAATTCAAATTCGATCTCATCCCAACTTGAAGGTAGCAAACCACACAGTTTACACCCCAAATTTTGGCGTCGGAGTTGAGATTCACAGTCGCGCACCACCACCATTATCTTCTACCCATCATGGCGAACAAAATGTACATATGAGTTTTCATGAATTTGTCCCCAATCAACCAATTAGTGAACTGGTGGGATTGTAGAGTGGGATGACGAGATGTCGGTGGTGTGAAAATCTGGTGGTTTGTCCGGCGGTATGGTGGTCGAATTTGGAGTAGAAGCAGCCGGCTTCATAAGCTGCTAGGTTTCTTCGCAGGCTAGTCAAATTTGGGGACGGGGGCTTCCCCTGCAATTTATTAAATTGTGGGGACCCCCATGGAATTATGGGTTTAGGTTAAAGTTATAATTTTTTAAAGAATGTGAAGTTTGGTGGGTTATTTGCACTTTTTAAAAAGTTTGGACCTATAATTACAATTCATTCTTTATTTTTCTTTTCTTTTATTTAAATATAAGGATATATTGATCATTTTATGTTAAAAATTGGTGAAAAAGATGTTCAACGCAAAGAATGTGAAAGGTAGGGACGTTATGCGCCAAAAAAAAATCAAAGATAGAGACGTTTTCCACAAAAACCGTCAAAGGTAGGGAAGTTTTGCGCCAATTACCCTTTTTTATAGTACTTTATAATAGCATTTAAAAAGCATTTTAATAGAGATGTGACTTTTAATAACACCACCTACAATAGCATTTCGAAAAATATCATAGAACATGGTAGATAACATTCTTCTCAAGTTATAGATGAGTCGATATGTTGTAGTCGCAAGATTAGTTTATTTAAAGAATTCCGATAATTCGTCATATAATTTTATTAAAAAAGTAACTGGAGTCTCTCAAACATAAATACACTAGTAAGTCCAATTTATACAAACATGAATTCTAAAAACATACCACTCGAAAATCCATGTTCGAACAAAATAATTCAGAAGGAAAGTAACTTCTATAAAAGTTCAAACATGTTCGATAAAAAGTTACCTATATATAACTTATAAACTTAAAAGTCACCTTTTTAATACTTTTGCATTTTTCAAGCATGCTTTAAATTAAACCACGAAATAGGTGATATTATTTTTAAAATTGAAAATGAAATAAGAATTATATTTATAGGGACTAAAAATTTAGAAAAACGTACGCTTCAAAAAACAAAAGTAAGCTTCCTTCTGGAAATCACGTTTTTGTTTTATTCAATTTGGTTTACAAAATTATTTCCTTTCCAAGACTACTAAAATAAAGAAAACCCACATGTTCATGGACCACAGTTAAACATAAACCTCAACCTCACAGCTTTAGAACAATTTCCACTTCCCGAGAAGCCTCCATTTCGTTGGTATTTATCCAGTTTCCCATTAGACGCCATTTGTGTGGTTGTTAGATATTCGTCGCCAAATCCATGGGATTTCCCGCAATCCAAAAAACCATGTCACTGTCCCATACCTCCTTTAAATATCGCAATATTTATAATTCATTCGATCAGCCCACAACTACAAACAACATTTTTACGCCACCATTTTTGATCAATACTGCGTACCAAGAAACTAAAAAATGGCTATGGGTGCCTCAGTTTCGACAGCAATTGGAGGTGTTGATGGAGTAGTGGTACTCTGCTATTATCGCAACTTTTAACATATAGTATATTTATAATTACTATTTGGGTCTATCTCTGTATGAGGCTTTGAAACCATCGAATTGTATTATCGTCTTAATCATTTTACGGAACACAAGTATTTGATTTTATGTCTAAAAGAATTTGATTAGTAGAATGGAGTCTGTTTTAAGAAAAAATGTGTTCTTGGTGCAGTTGAAAGTGAATGGTTCTAACCCAAGAACCACCTTTTATGGCAAGAGGCTAAATGTAGTGTCCCCTAAAGCAATCGACGACAAGATTTCGTCCAGGAGTTTTAAGGTTGTAGCAGAAGTTGATGAGAAGAAACAGACGGACAAGGACAGATGGAAGGGGCTTGTAACCGATGAATCTGATGACCAGCAGGATATCACCAGAGGAAAGGGAATGGTGGACACGCTGTTTCAAGCTCCCATGGGCAGTGGTACTCACCATGCAATCATGAGTTCCTATGACTACATCAGTGCCGGTCTTCGCCAGTAATGACTCTCTTGCTCTTCTTCTTCCTAAATCTTTACATGATAATTTGTGTTGAATCACCTCGTCTAAAAGTTTAACTCGTAAGAGAGGGGATAAATTTAAATTTCATCTAAATTTTGCCCTGCACGTATTGGCCGCATTCTTTTCAATCAAAAGCCTAAAACTTGACGTTACTCATAGTGGGTAGCGGCTAGATTTGAATATAGTATCTTTGTTGACTGATGTTATGTTAAACCACATTATTTTCAATTATTTTCACTGTGTGGTTTGTGCAGATACCAATTCGATAACAATATGAATGGCTACTACATTGCCCCTGCTTTCATGGATAAGCTCGTTATTCACATAGCCAAGAACTTCATGAACCTGCCAAACATCAAGGTTTGCTATGGTTCTTTGTCTTCACTGATAGTCGTTTAAGCAATGGGGAAATAAAATCAAAATTGATGACATTGTCCAATTCCTTGCAGGTTCCACTCATATTGGGGATATGGGGAGGTAAAGGTCAGGGGAAATCATTCCAGTGCGAGCTTGTTTTTGCTAAAATGGGAATCAAGTACGCTGTCCTTTAAATTGTGGAAAAAGTTGTACTATTATGTTATGATTTTCTGCTATGGTCTAAAGACAACTAACATTTGAAAATCAGTTATAGAACAAACAGACCTTATTTTAAAAATGTGGCCAAAGGCTATCCATTGATGATTAATTACATTGACAGCTTTGGTGTTTAGCGGTTAGAGAAGACCTTATTTCATGTTTTGATTTCAGCCCAATTATGATGAGTGCTGGAGAATTGGAAAGTGGAAATGCTGGAGAGCCTGCTAAACTGATTAGGCAAAGGTACCGTGAGGCAGCCGACAGAATTGCAAAGGGAAAGATGTGTGTCCTCTTCATCAATGATCTTGATGCAGGGGCTGGTAGACTTGGTGGAACTACACAATATACAGTCAATAACCAGATGGTGAATGCAACCCTTATGAACATTGCTGATAATCCAACCAATGTTCAGCTCCCCGGTATGTACAACAAACAGGAGAATCCTCGGGTCCCTATTATAGTCACCGGTAATGACTTCTCAACGCTGTACGCCCCTCTTATCCGGGATGGTCGTATGGAGAAGTTCTACTGGGCACCAACTAGAGAAGACAGAATTGGTGTTTGCACGGGTATCTTCAGGACAGATAACGTGCCTAGAGAGGACATTGTAAAACTTGTTGACGCTTTCCCTGGACAATCTATTGGTAATTTCTTCTCCCTAACCTGTGCAGCTACTACTTAAATAGTGCTTTTTGTTGGTAGTAGTTGATTTCACCATTGAAAAAATCCAAGAAACTGTGAATAGCCTACAATTAATACAAAGAGTTCGACTTGTGTGCAGATTTTTTCGGTGCCATAAGAGCAAGAGTGTATGACGATGAAGTGAGGAAGTGGATCGCAAGTGTTGGTGTAGAAAATGTTGGGAGAAAACTCGTAAATTCCAGGGAGAAACTCCCAGAATTTGAGCAACCAAAAATGACTGTCGAAAAGCTCCTCGAGTATGGTTCCCTGCTTGTCCAAGAGCAGGAGAATGTGAAGAGAGTCCAATTATCAGACAAGTACTTGAAGGAGGCAGCACTGGGAGATGCAAATGAGGATGCCATCAACAATGGAACTTTCTACAAATAATTTCTGGATTTCCTTGACTATTTAAAATGTATAATTATCTTTATTGGAAAGGAGCAAAAGTGGAATTAGTTTCTCCAAAATTTAAATTTAAGAAAAACCTTTCTCCAACTTCATAATTTAAATCAGTATCCTACATTGCTGAATCAAATATCCATATTTCAACTCTCTTTGAACCAGATCGCTGTTTCGATTCTAAGACAATCGGCTTCAATTTCTGACTATAAACGCTGGGAGTAAAACCAAAATGGTCCCCAGAATTTACAGTGCAAAAAACGTTCTCAAACTTTAAAATGGAACTTCGTTAATCCCTTAATTTTAAGCCGTGAACCCCATTAGTCCCAGAATCCAATTCTGTCCAAAATGACTGGCAAGCATCCTACGTGGACAACAGAAAAGTGATCCAAACCCAAATCCCTGATATTCCATCTTAAGCCAGATTTCTATCCTTATGTTTTGAACAAAAAATGGGGATGAAATAACACTTTTTTTAAAGTATTTTCTTTAGTATAATCACAACCATGTAGGCAGATATATGGAGTATGATTCGGTTACAAACATTATGAATGTTACTCTTTCACCTTCGTCTTCAAAGCCTAAAATGCCTGTCTTGTCTTACCCAGTGGATCTCTCTCCAATCGTCGAAGAAAATACGTACGTTGAAATTTCTGCTTCAGCAGGGTTGCTAGCAAGTTCCCATTACCTTTTTAGTCTGGAGCTTGAAAATAAATGGAAAAGCCAAGTCGTTGGACTTCGATCTTTTCCCATCAGTTCCAGGAACGAAAAAGAAAAATGCAAGCCTAATTGTAGGTCTCTCAGTGCTGGCAGTTGTTTTTACCTTGAGTTCAATCTTATTTGCTGTTTCAAGGGTAATGGTGGACTTGGTCGTGTTTACAAGGAGATACTACCTAATCCAAGGATCCAGGTTGCTGTAAAGTGTATCTCACAAGAATCAAGACAGGGTTTGCAGTGAATATGTTTCTGAATTTCCAGTATAGGTCGGATTCGCCATAGAAATTTAGTTCAATTATTGGGATGGTGCAGACGTGGTGGTGATCTTCTACCTGTTTATGATTTCATGCCCAAAGGAAGTTTAGATAAGTTCTTGTTTTGTCAATTAAATCTTTAATGAGTTGGGAACTGAGGTTCAAGCTGATCAAAGGTGTTGGTTGGGGGCTTTCATATTTGCATGAAGAATAAAAACAGATTGTAATACAGAGAGATGTTAAGGCCAGCACCGTGTTGCCAGATACTGAATTGAATGGACAATTTGGAGTTTTCGGACTGGCAAAATTATAGGGGTACCTTGCACTCGAATTTCCTAGGACAGGACGAGACACTAAAAGGTCTGATGTGTTTTCCTTTGGTGCTCTGTTGCTTGTGGGTGTAGGCCAATTGAACCCGAGGAAGGACCAGAGGAGTTAGTTGTGGGACAAATGGAGAGAAGGTAGGATTCTTGATAATGTTGACCAAAAAATGGAAGGTGAGTTCAATCAGAACGAGTCTTGTAGATCGACCAATAGTCCTAAATTGAGATCTGAGCAAAATATAAATAGGCAATGACAAGAATTTACGTGGTTTAGTACGTGCCTACGTCTTTCAAACCATTACTTTTTCCATAAAGTATTAAAGTGATTATTTCTCAAATAAAGCAGCAGCGTAGAGCATTTTTTTTGATTCATCATTATTTCTTAATCACAAGATTACATAGTTTAGTTCTGTGAGAAAGCTGATAAAATATTAACCAATCCTTGGAGGATTAGTAACTTTTCCAGAGGAATCAACAAAAATACGAACTCGGTTCGACCGGTAATCCATGGTTACAAAAGCATCCTGTGGAACTACCTGAATCTGAACCCCAGCCATCTCTTCCTTTATCTTTCTTTCTGCTTCCTCTGCTGTCAGCCCCACAACCTCAGCCCATGATGTTTTCCCAGTTACACGTCCGGGGAAACCTTAGAAACACCAAAAACTCCAAATTGTAAGATAACCTGGCTTTGATTTAATGCATAGAATTAAGACGGGTTAAAAACACTAGTAGCAGATGAATAGCTTCATTTAAAAACTAAAACCGTTAGAAATTTTCGTGCAAAAACTAGTCAGAAATTAGAGGGCGAGTGAGTCGAAGCAAAAAATTTCGAGTTTCATCACACAAAAGGCAATAATCTTGAATAAGTGGATAAGTATTACCTGTTATGTTTAATGGCTCCATAGGTGATTCCTCAGAGAGCTCTTTTTCTTTACTCTTCTCAGCCATTAGAACAGTATTGTAGATGAAACAATGGAGAATAGTACAAGATTTAAGGATGCCAGCTTTTACTAATGTCGCATATATATTATCGAATATGATTCTTGTTGCCAAAGTTATAAGTGCCGGCCAAGCAACAACGATACACACACACACATACTTGTGTCTTTAAAAATTTGGTTTGTGTGATTGAATATGAAGATTGATCATTTATGAATAATTTATAAATAGGGAAAAATTTATGGTTCAGGCATTTACTTTACCAAAATTAAAAATCAGGTCCCAAAGTTTAAAATTACAAAAATCAGGTTTTTTTTTTTGAATTAATTAATTATATTTCACAATTATTATATTAAATTAAATATTTAACTGTAATATAATATAATCCACCCCACCCCACCCCACCTCCACCACTCCCCATTGCTCCGGCGACTACTCCGGCAACCGGCGACTACTCCGGCGACTGTTCTCCGGCCGTACTTAATTCCGGCGACGGCTCCGATTCCGGCAACTGTTAAGGTCACAGTTATATACAATTTGGTCACGGATTATTTCGAAGTCACAGATCAAAACTGATAAAAAATTATAGGTCACAGGTTATTTTTTTAAGGTCACAAGGTTCGAAATTATAGGTCACAGGTTATATTTTACAGGTCACAGGTTGAAAAAATCAAAAATTTTACGTTCAAAACTCTATCTCAGTGAGTCACAGTCACAATTCCGAGGTCACAGACACTCACCTAGGTCACAGATTGGAAAAAATAATAACTTTTACATCTCACGACTCTATTTCGGAGTGAGTCACAGACGCCCACCTAGGTCACAGACAAAAAAAAAAAAACCACCACAGTTCAATATCTAGCTCACAGACACCAAAAAAAGCTAGGTCACAGACCCAAAAAAAAAAAAAACCACCACCAACCCGACCACCGATAACACCTTCGACAACCAACAACACAGAGATCCATCGAAAACCAACCACACACACAGATCTGTCACACCACAACTGAGAAACCACTACAAAATCACCACCATCTAACCATTTTCATTTTTAAAAAAAATCACAATGTGCAAATCACCAACAATATTTGATAATGAATAAAAACCCAATTTCATCATAAATCAAAAACTCAAGATCTGGTAGTAGGAAAAGAAAAAAAAAAACAACAAGATCTGAAATCGGATTCAGCAAGAATGTCGCAGTACTGCGACGTCGTTGCACGGCGGCGCAGCGGCTGACGTCGTTACTGCTGACGCCGTGGCGGCGTCGCGGCTCATGCGTCGCAGTCGCTACGATGCAGCTGCGAACGGCAAAGAACGTCGGCGACGTTGCTGCCGCTGCTCAAGAAGAGAGGAGGGGGAAGAAGGGGAGTGGGAGAGGCGGTGGCGGCGGGCGGTGGCCGGGCAGACGGTGGCGGTGGAGGCGGCGGTAGAAATGGAAAAAGAAGAATGAATTAGGTTAGGTTTGGTTAGGATTTTATATTTATAAAGTTAGTGGGGTAAGTAGTAGGGTGGGTATGTATTTAATTTAATTTAAAAATATTATTATTAATATTAATTGTAAAATTAAAACCTGATTTTTGATTAAATAAACTAAAAACCTGATTTTTTAAAAATCAAAACTAAACACCTTGTCTATGCTAATTTTCTCTTATAAATATTCCCAAACAAATGAATGTGTTGGTATAAAATTATTGGTATCTTTTTAGAAGGATTAATTTTGAGTACCATAAAATATATGATTAATGAATGGACAGTATTTGTGAATATGTGATTGAAATTAATGTTTGACTGTGAATGAATAAAAAATAATTTTTAATTTTATACGATATATGATTCAAGACTCAATTATATTGGGATTAAATCTAGTCCTGGGTGATTTATTATAAAATGAATATTTGGGACTTTGTGAATAATAATTGACATTCCGGAACCCATATATTCTTTCAGCCTCGTGCCTCTAAAATTTTGAAACTTTACTTTATAATTGCAACATTTATTGTTATGATTTTCTAAAGGGACAAAACTCATAAATAACAGTTTTAAGTATAATTCATTTCAAAATTAAGATAAAATGATTAACATTTCTGAAATAATCACAAAATTTACCTCCACGATGATGATGACGTGTGGGGTGTTCCGGTTGCTCAAATCAACGAATGTTACCTGCAAAATGAGGTCGGGGCTTTGTCCCCCGTTGTACCTCCGGCGTGAGAATCAGTAGTCGGTTTTAGGGAGTAAACAGAGAGTATATGAGCATTCAATAAGTTCGAGTTTTTCAGAAGCAAAAAATACATTTCCCCACAATGGGATATTGGCACTTGATGGCACGCCCCCCTGCTCCACGATTAACTGTGCCACGTGTTCCACGTATGCCTTCTCACTCCCCCACATTCTATAGCATTGACCCCCACTCGTATTGGGGTTGGTCATGGTCACGTTTGCTGTTGGGTGATTTTCATTTATCTCACGACCATTTGTTTGACTAAATATAGTGGGGGTCGATGTCGTAGGCCTCATAGTGATAGACGGCCCCTGTGAGCCTAGAGGACCCCCCGAGGTAAACGTCTTGGAGGGGCGTGCGTTAAATAGTGACCATCAAGCCTTATAGTGGTAGCCCCTGTGAGAGTAGAGGACCCCCGGGGGGTCAACGACTTGGGGGGACGTGGCTAAGTAGCGACCATCGAGGGAAAATGTTAATACCGTCTTATATCAATTTCAAAAATTAGATATTTATTAAATTTTATTTTTGAAATATTTAATTAAAAATAAGATCGCGATTTTATACAATTTGATCACAAATTATCAAATTGATTGGTTACAAATAAATTCTCTATCACAATTAAAAATTTTCATAGATCACAAATTTATCAAATTAATGGTCTCATATTAATTATTGGTTAAAAATCACAAATTTTTTAAGTCATAACTTATTCCATGATCACGAAACATCAAATTAATAGGCCACAAACAATATTTAAGTTAAAAATTATCAAATTATTGGTCAAATTAACAAATTTTTAGATCACATTATTTATTGGTCACAATTTATCTATTTCATTGGTCACATATGAACCAATTTATTGTTCACAATCAACCAAATCATTTGAAACCGCCGCCAACACATAAAACCACCACCTTACCACTGCCACCAATAGTATTGCAGCTGAAACCATCGTCGCCAAAACCACCAACACCACCACCTCCTTGCAACAAAATTCTCATCTCAAATATCATAGCCAACATTACAACCACCGCACCACTGCCACCAAAAACACCCATCCAACAACCAAAAAAAGAATCATCACCACCACTGTGATCTACGTTGTTACAACAGCCATATGGGTCGCCAGAGGCACGATCTACACCTTTTCACAGATCCACCAACCACCTGTAGCATCACTATCACCACTTGTACCACTACCACACATTCCAAAACACCGACTACACATATTGGAGGAAAAAACCAACCCAAAACTCCAAAACCATCACTGCTACACCCCACTTTTCACCCGCTAGCACCACCACCATCACTGTACACAGGGGCGGACCCACATGGGGTCATGTGGGGTCAAATGACCCCACAATTTTTTTTTTTTGTTTTCAAGTTTTTTTTTTTTTTTTTTTGTAACTGGCCCAAAATGAATTAGATAATGGCCCAACTTCCCAGCCCAACCGTCAAACCAAAACACTAGCCTAGGCCCAACACCGCATCCCCTTATTTCTAGCCCAATTCTTGAACCATTACCTTACCACACCACAACTTCACTCTCCTCTCTCCCTGCCATCTCCCGATTCGGCGATTTGAAGCTCGAATTTCTCGAGTTCAAGCTCGAACTCTGCATCTCCAGCTGGCAGTCAGCCTCCGGTCGGTTGCAGCTCGGTGCTTGCCTGCCTGAGACTCCGCTTCAAGCTTCGGCATCCGCTCGCGAATTGCCTTTGTCTTTAAAGCTGTAAGTCGCCTTCTCCGCCACTCGCCTGCCAATTGCTATGTTTATATTCTTTGATAATTGATAGTTTGATCTATAAATTGTATAGATATTATTGATTATACTCGAATTCGTTTGGGCTTTACTTGGTGGATTTGAGTAAAGCCGTGAGGTAGAGTTATTCAATCGGGCAGATGATATGGTTTAGGGTTTAGTTGATTTGGGAATTGATTTTACTTTGTTTTTCTTGATTAATGGATTTATGTCATATGTCCATCGACTTTCCTGATATGGTTTAGGGTTTAGTTGATTTGAGAATTGATTTTGCTTTGTTTTTCTTGATTAATGGATTTATGTCATTATGTCAATCGACTTTCCTGATATGGTTTAGGGTTTTCAGAGTATGAAAACGCGTAGGTTACAATTGTAATAGCATATTGGCTTATTTTTGTTAATGATATGATATTTTGGAATTCTCATTTTTGACCCCACAACGCGAATCGTCTGGGTCCGCCCCTGACTGTACACCCCCAAAACTTCAACTAAGCTGTAAGTGTTATGCTCTAGACCCAGTCGATTTAGGTTATAAACACTTTTCATATATTTAATGCATTTAATTCTGGCAAGATCTATTATTTATTTATATTGCTTTTCTATTGAAATTATATTAAATAATAAAATCCGTAGATTTAAGTTTTTTTCAATTTGTTAATTACAAAGAGTTGTGATTGTGATATACAAATTGCAATATGACTGAATCTTAAATTATCCATGGTCGAAGTGATAACGAGATACGAATATCGTTATTACGGATAGACCATCGCGTGTGGCATTCTTACTTGTGAAATAAGTAGCTGATCTCACAAGTTAAAGTGTGGTGACACTTGAATGAACACATGAATGTTTTGTTATAGAACAAAACTTTGGAAACCCGCTGGGAGATTCCACATGGATAACTATCTGAGTTTTAGTGGTTAATCTCTAACGTTCGGTAGTGAAATTGGTCTTTTGACTTGAGGTCATCATAGTACCTTATATGAGGGCAGTTATACTTTGGTGGTGTTAGATGTTGCTCTGTCAAGAGTCGCTAATACAGCATCGTTCGGGTATATCAAGAATCATATGAAGGTTGTGAATGACCGATAGAGAATTTGTCACTCTTAGATAGTAAGAGAATATGATCTACATTTTATCCAGTTAAATTGATAATGAAATCCTTGGCCAAGATGAACTCATAAGTCAAAAAGGAGTTTTCGATTACATTGACTAAACAGTGTGATAAAAGATATGATCGATAATTGAGATTGACACATATCCATATCTCATAATTGATTGGATCATATTGACAAAAGGATTATAATTTCACGGTAAACGAACAAGTTTGGTTTGTCACATGACGTGACATTTCTCATCACATGTATTGCCTTGACACATTGCTAGATGTCAATTTGGGACGACGAATCTGAATGAGTGATAAATTAAAATGGTGTTTTAATTTATCGATGTTTTGATTAGATCAAAATAATAATTCATGACGTTAGGCATCGTGATCGGGAACTTAATGGGTCACACACAAAAGAGAACCAGAAGAATGAGATTTACCAATTAATTAATTGACAAGTGTTGGATAATTAATTAATTGAATTGTTTATTAATATGCCCGAATTAATTAATTGGATCAATTAAATAAAGTATCGGACCGGGTTTAGTTTCAAGAGGGGCCAAGCCCACTTGGGCTTATTTTAATATGATACTAGGGTTTGAAAATTGTAGAGAATTTATTATTCTTACTAGCACAAGAAAAGAAACCATAGTCATCATTCTTGTTCTCTGTGTGGATCACCATTAGAGGCTGAATAATTGGACAGTTTGGATTGCAGATCGTGATCATTGGAGTTCGTGAATCAGCAAAGGAGTTTGCCGAATTTATCAAAGGTATAATTCTTATTACAGTTTCTATTTAAACACATTGCAGATCCTTGATGGGAATTGAAAAATTGTTTTATTTCCGTTGTGCATGATTAAGTAAATTCCCAACAGTTTGGGGAAAAAACCAATCCAAAACATACATATCGTTGCAGCACCACCTCCACCATCGCCACTAGTATCATTGCGCACACATCACATAGATCACCAACGCATATATCCACACACAAATCACCGTCGCACACACCACCCCAAACTACACACCACTGCACACCACAGATCGAAACCTTGCAAACAACAGATTGTCGCACCATTGCACATTGGAAGAGGACATTAAATGGGAGATTAGTGTTTCTAGGGGCGTCGAAGGAGTCAGGACAAATAGGGTAGTCTCCGGTGGCGGCGATTGTTTGTGTATAAGTGATAGCGTAGAGAGAGAAGGGAGAGGGAGAAAGAGGAGATGATTTTGGGGTTTGAATGGGTTAGGGTATGAATGTATAAATTAATTTATAATATTATTATTAATATTAAAATTTTCAATTATCTGATTTTTGAATATATATATATATATATATATATATATATATATCTTGTAAATCTTATTTTTGAATTGAAAAGTTTAAAACTCTGGTTATATGTAATTTCCACTTTTCTAAATATTTTCAAGCCTCGAAAGTTTTTGACCCATGTACTAGAAATAACTGTTAATAATTTATTTTTATTATTTTCCACTACCATAGTCTACAAGATTGCGATAAATTTTTCAATGGTAAAATTACAATTTTTTTTGGGCAAACGTCTGTTTTTTTCTACTTTCGTCAAAAAAAAGTAAAAAAGTAAAAAGGGACCGAGTTCTCCATTTTATTTATTTATTTGGAGAACGCCTTTTTTTTTTCTACTTTGGTCAAAAATCGGTAAAAAAATTTAAAATATTCAGATTTAAATTGATTTATTTATTTTTATCTAACGAGATCAAGCTCTTGAACAACTTTCAAGGCAAGTTCACTAGCTGCTCTCTCGTTCACATACTTTTTGTCAAATTTATTTTTATTTTATTTTATTTTTGTTTGGTCAAGACTTTTTGTCAGTTTTATAGCACTAACTTTACCCGTATGCCCTGTCAATTCTGATGATAATGATAGGAATATTAAGAGCCTATTTGGTACAGATTCTCATTTTTTACAGTAAATCAATTCTCATTTTCAACTACTTATTCTTTCATAAAATAATATTTTCCATCACATCAATACTTTTTTCTTCTTTTTCAACCATACATTTCTCATCATATCACTATTCAAAAATCTATTCTTCCCCCAAAAATCCCTATCAAACACACTCTAAGTGGGGGTGAGCCAATAAAGAGAGTTACGGGATGAGCCGAGCCGGGTGTTACCCATGAAAGTCAGGCGTGAATTCGCATGATCGGCTGGTACGGAAATAAAAAATTGTACGAGGCATGAGGGCTCATGAGCCAAGGTTTTTTTGAAACAAGCCAGCTCTTGTTTAGAAGGATAGATTTTTTACTATCATAGTCTACAAGCTTTTTTGCATAAATTTTTTCAAGGATAACAATGGTTTTTTTTTTTTTAGAATATCTGATTGAAAAGTGAGAAATAGTTGTTTATTCGTGTAACTGAAGTTGAATTTAAAAAAAAAAAATTAGAAAATATGTGACAAAATTATAAGATGGAGGTGTCAGTGTCAAGCACAACTAGAAGGGTCGTGTTACACAAACAAAGTGGATGACCGAACATACACATATGAGAGGGTTGGCATTTTTTAATCCAGGCCAAACCCATGCACAAATGTGAGGGTCGGTCAACCCCTATATCAAATTTTTGGACACTTCAGCAAAATTCCAATTATAAACACTATAGTACTTGCATTTACTAGTGGGCTATGCTTGACCAGAAAGTGTGAGGACCACGCTAGACAATAATTGAACCTTGCTGTTTTCCATTTTTGGTGTGGTGTTTTTGCTACTTTTGTAAAAAAAAAAACAGTAAAAATATTAGGCGCCTATCTGTGCACGATTTTAGAGTGTGTTTGGTAGAGATTTTTGGGGGAAGAATTGATTTTTGAATAGTGATATGATGGGAAATGTGTGGTTGAAAAAGAAGAAAAAAGTATTGATGTGATGGAAAAGATTATTTTATTGAAGAATGTGTGGTTGAAAATGAGAATTGATTTACTGTAGAAAATGAAAATCTGTACCAAACAGGCTCTTAATCTGCAATAAAATCGATTTTTATTCCGTTGAAGGAAGCAACGGTCAGAAAATCACAGAAAGGTGGTTGAATGTGTGACTAAACAAAGTCAAAAAGGGTGGGCGGGTACTGTAGCAACGGTACAAATTTCGATTTTAATTGTGCCCAGACAAGATCTAGAAAAGGGTCTGATTTCCATTGCACACCTCTAGTCTATAGTTACGACTCGACGAAGCTTGAGAATCATTTTATTTATATAATGAGATGAAGCTCTTGAACAACACATAAAGCAACCTCACTAACTTCTATCTCTTCCACATATTTTTTGGCCAATTTTTTTGTTTTTCGGGCAAGACTTTCGTTAATTTTATAGCATTAACTGAAGCCCAATGCCCTGCTAAGTCCGACGTTTACAAATATGAGTGTCAAGTGGAGAAGCGAATTTGTCAATTCACCTATGAGATGAGTCATGGGACTAGTTGAGCTAGGTTTTCCGCGCGAGCCACTCGTTGGCTTGTACGTGCTTGCTCTCTGAAAGCCGAAAACAGAGATAATTATTTTTTTTAATAGAGAAAATGTGCATCCTAGATTACCTTGTTCCTACATTGATGTGAATGGTTTCACATAACACCACTATTCACGAGTAGTCACTTTCGATTGTCCTAAATTTCCTTGTTCATGTTCCTACTTTGACGTGTATATCTCAAATTTTATAGATATTTGTTAATGTATTAAACGTAATGAGCCCGTTATAGACTATAATAATTGCTTCCGCATCCAATGTTGACAACACGTGAATATGCAATATTAGACGGTTTTGGACAAGTATTAGTCTTGTCGATTTCTCACCACAAAACATGTCATTAAGTGGGTATGTTCCATTGGGATTTTTAATGATCTTCTGGAATTTAAAAAGTTTAGGGGTATTTAATGTAGATTTTTGAAGACTTTTTAAAAATATTGGTGTATTCAATTCAGATTTTTATAAACTTTTAAAAAATTTCTAAAAGTCATGGTGTATTCAATTAGAACTTTTTAGAAGTCTCTATAAGTCCTAGGGTATTCAAATTTTTATTACTTTTAAAGACTTTTATAAAAGTTTTGATGGTACTAACTTTTAAGCAGAAAGTACTAAAATAATCAAAATTTGTCTCTCATTAATCACAAGGATTTTGGAAGATTTTCACAAAATAATAATAATAATTAATTAATTAAAATAATATATATTTTTTTCAATATTTCTCTTTCATTTTCCCACATTAGAGTTATGATTAAAAGTTATTTGTTTCTGTTGATTAATTAGTTTCAATTTTTCTTTATCTTTATCTTATTGTTTAGTTCTATTTTCTATGAAAAAATTAAATTGTATTCTTAAAAATTTTCATTGTTTTTCATTAATTTTTTCTGAAAAGTATATATTTTTAATTAAATTATAATATTTTATATAGACTAATTTATAATTAAATTTAAATATATATTTTTTATTTATTCTTTAAAGGTATATTATATTAATAATATTGAATATTAAATTTATTTTTTATATGTATTATTATTATTTATTTAATTAAGGTCTTAATTTTTTTTCCCTTTCTAAAATATTTTTTTTTAATTATATGAGGGGAAAGGAAAAGAGAAGGGGAATTGTGAAAAGTTAGTACAATTTTCTATGTGATAATTTCATAATATTGCATTAGATATTTCAAATGAAAGTGTTTAAAATTTTTTTGAATTTTATAAAAGTTTTAAAATGAAAGTCTATAAAAGTCCAAAAAAACTTCCACTAAAATTTATACAAATCTCTAAAAAATCTACGAAATTCAGTAATAACTTAAAAAACGACCATTAAAATCTTCAAAATCCCAATTGAAAACACCCTCTTAAAATTCAAAATTCAAGGCGAGTTAACAAATTTTAAGAAGATAGTTAAGATTCAGAAACAAAAATTTCTACTATTCATAAATTCAATGCTCACCAAGAATAGGACCACTGAACTGTGTGGTGAATAATACATACAACTAATCAATCGTACTTTGTTGACAGCATGAGCAATAGCACTGTTATCACATTACAGCATAGACTTTGCAAGACCCTTTGTTCCAAGATTCAGCCATGGTCCCTCTCAAACTTGCAGCACTGATTTTTTACATAATCAGTTTTCTCACAACCTCAAAATCTGTCGATGAATTCACTTACAATGGATTTCGATCGGCAAATTTGAGCCTCGACGGCATGGCAAGGATCACGCCCAACGGTCTCTTGAAACTAACCAATTCCACCACACAACAGAAAGGTCATGCCTTTTATCCTGATCCCATTATATTCAAGAATTCCTCTTATGCCCCAGCTTTTTCCTTTTCTACATACTTTGTTTTTGCAATGGTGTCTGGCTATCAGAATTTGGGCGGTCAGGGAATTATTTTCGTGCTTTCGCCGAGTAAAAGCTTTGAAGGAGCCAGTCCGGGATTATACTTTGGCCTATTCAATCAAACCAACAATGGCAAGTTTTCCAACCATATTTTTGGAGTGGAACTCGATTCATTAAAAAATGTCGACATTCAAGATATCGACGATAACCATGTTGGTATCGATATTAATGGAATGAAATCTGTATCTTCAAATACATCAGGGTATTGGGATAATAAGGATTTGTTTCATAATTTGACACTTAACAGTGGGCAACCAATGCAACTTTGGGTTGAATATGACGGTATGGAGAAGCAAATCTCTGTTACATTAGCTCCACTGCAATATTCCAAGCCAAATAGAACTCTTCTGCAGATATCCTATGATTTATCACATGTCTTAAAACCAACTATGTTTGCTGGCTTTTCCTCTGCAACTGGCCCTATACAAATAACTTCCCATTATGTTCTTGGATGGAGTTTCAAGATCAATGGTATGGCTCAATCGCTTGATCTCTCTCGACTTCCTAAACTACCTCGTGTTGGTCCCAAGACGATATCGAAGGTTTTAACCATTTATTTGCCGGTTATTGGTGTGGTTTCGGTGTCACTAGCCATATGGGGAGTAGTTTGTTATGTCAACAGGAGGAGGAAATTCGCAGAAGTGCTTGAAGAGTGGGAGCGTGATTACTCTCCTCAGAGGTTCAAGTTTAAAGAATTGTACAAGGCCACTAAAGGGTTTAGAGATAAGGAGATTCTGGGTAGGGGAGGATTTGGAAAAGTATACAAAGGTGTGATGCCTAGATCTAAATCTGAGATTGCTGTTAAGAGGGTGTCTCACGAATCAAGACAGGGGATGAAAGAATTTGTGGCAGAAATTGCAAGCATGGGTCGACTACGCCATCGGAATCTGGTGCCTCTGCTGGGATACTGTCGGCGTAAAAGCGAACTTCTGTTAGTCTATGAATACATGCCGAATGGAAGCCTAGACAAGTTTCTTCATGATCAACCAAAGTTCACCCTCAATTGGGACCAAAGATTTCGAGTCATCAAAGGTGTAGCATCTGGATTGCTTTACCTACACGAAGAGTGGGAGCAAGTCGTAATCCACAGAGATATAAAGGCGAGTAATGTCTTATTAGATGGGGAATTGAATGGAAGATTAGGTGATTTTGGGCTTGCAAGATTGTACGATCATGGGGAAGACCATCGGACGACTCGCGTGGTCGGGACACTGGGGTACCTTGCCCCAGAGCAAAATAGAACAGGGAAGGCCACAACAAGCACTGATGTGTATGCTTTTGGGGCATTTTTGCTTGAGGTTGCCTGCGGGAGAAGGCCAATCGATCCCAAAGCTGCCCCTAATGATCTAATATTGGTAGATCAAGTGTTTTCCTACTGGAACGAAGGTGACATTTTCCAGGCAGTCGATCCAAATTTAAGTAATGATTATTTAAAAGAGGAGGTGGAAATAGTGTTAAAGCTCGGTTTGCTATGTTCTCATTCAGAGCCGAAATTTAGGCCTAGCATGCGTCAGGTTATGTTGTATCTGGAAGGCGCATTGTCTCCGCCAGAATTGTCTGCAAGTGGCCAAAAATTTGCGCAACATGATGAAGGGTGTGATGGTATCCCCTTGTGGTCGTATCCTTCTTCTTCTTCTCAAACAGTATTTACTCAAACTTCCTCAGTTTCAAATTCCCTCCTCTCTGGAGGCCGATGAAAATATTGTGCGCAACATGATGAAGGGTGTGATGGTATCCCCTTGTGGTCGTATCCTTCTTCTTCTTCTCAAACAGTATTTACTCAAACTTCCTCAGTTTCAAATTCCCTCCTCTCTGGAGGCCGATGAAAATATTGTGTTTTAATACGGCGATAAATTAGTGTAGGGTATTTTCTTCCCCGGACTGTATTTGGTTTCTTTCTGCTTCTTGTATCAGTAATTTTCATGGGTTCTTGAAATTTCACCATCGCTCTTATCTAAATTCTAAAATTGCATGTTTTTTTAGACAACATCCTTAGTGATCTAAACTAATGCAAATGTATTTCAGAGTGTCACTTGAAAATAAATAGGGCAAGATATGGTATTATAAAAAGTAATACTGTCCAAAAAAGCTGACTTCTTTAGTTCTTCTAAAAAAGAATCAAACATTGTCATGTTCTGTATATTGTTGTTGGAGTCTTCTAGAAAAGAGATATTTGTGGATATTGGATTATGGCGTGATTTGGAGGATATTGGTAATATTGGAGAATATATTATCGGTGATTTGATTAACTACAATTGAAATATTTCCATAATTTTATTATCTTACTTCCTTGATTGCTTCATCCTTAATAAGGCTACCTTGATGTAACATGATTATATATGTGTTTCATTTTAAACTCCAAACATAAGTGAATACACTAAGGTCTTTCTTCTTCCGTGAATGTATGTTTGCCGCAATGGTGCTGAAACACTTAAATTCTTGTGCTCTTTATTAGTTTTCGTTCATTATTGAATTTTTCACGTTATGCAGATAATTTGATCATGGAGGGTAATTCAAAAATACAAGCAAGGTAAATGGTTGTTCAATCTGCTTGCAAAGTTCAATTTTTTTTTTCAATTTTATACGACTCTCACGAAACGGTTATAGCTTTCAAACCGTAACTCGGAATTGTACCAACCTTTTTTTTCTTCTTCGCCGGAACTCAGAGGGCAGGATGATCGGGATGGCATCTAAAACAGTCCCGGGATCCTTGGAACCTTATGTGGGGAAGTGTCTGGCCATGTTGGAGGGGCTGAAGTGTGCTTTTAAGAAAATTTATGGAATCTGATTGCAGTAAAGAGACCGTGTCTTCATGCAATAGAAGCCAGAAGTGGCTATTCTTTGAAGTATTCAGTAGGCCATGCCATCTTTCCGTGATGTAAAAATCTTATTTATTTGTCGTGAAGCTAATGCAGTGGCACATTCAATATGTTCTATAAATTTTTATTAACTAATCTGTTCATATTCTCCCACTGGGTTCTATTGCACTCGACTCAAGTTAATAGCGATGGGATAAACCGAAATCTAAATCAATTTAACTCAAGTTGGGATCCATTTGACCTAACACGTAGTCAATTTTGACGTGGATCACGATTGATATTGACTTGACTAAGGATATTGTTAGGACTATATTGTTGGCATCTTTTTGGCAATCCGGGTTTAATAAAGCTATTTGTACAAAGTTGAGTTACAAAAGTTGGGTTACAAAGTGTGTTGGCAAAATCCAAATAGTTGATTTCAAATGATTTAAAAATCTATTTTTAAAATGATTGGTGTAGATATTATTTTGTCAACTAATTTTGTAACCCAACTTTGTACATGTAGCATAACTCGGGTTCATGTAAATTGTGCTTATTTGTATGAAACCACTGATGTTATGGTTAAGCCATAGTCAAGTCCAAAGAGTATGTAATGGTAGAGCAATCCAAATGCAAGTTTTAATAAGGTTATAGTGGCTCAGATCTAAAAGCATAGGATTATTTCCGTGGAAGAAGGACACGCGTAGTATTTCAAAGATCACGAAAAGACTTCAAAGAATATGAGATGAATCTAAACCAACGGAAAAATGATAAAGCCATTGCATTCAAAGCAGTTTAACCAGATAGATGAAGTTGAGATTATAAACAAAGATGACAATTTATTTGAAATGAGCGATCAATTATGAAGAACTTCAATAAAATCAAGGCATGCAATGCCCCCGAAATTGAAGAATTATTCAAACAATTTGACTCTCTGTTGAGATTCGATTGACACTTTTGTTGCTAAAGTTTGATGATTTTTGTACCTATAATCAATTGAATTAAGGACAATAGTTGGTAGTGTAACTTTTTGAAATATTTCGTAAGTATGGTTTTTGTATAATCATTAGAAAAGTTGTCAACAAGTTAACTTGCAGTTGGTATGGAGCTGTTGACTATCATTGGTGCTAGAAACTTCTTGTAATGAAATATATATTAGGTAATGTAATGAATCAGCCTATAAATTTTAGACGTTTTAAAAATGAAGTTCAACATTCATTCTCTTTGAATCAATAATCCTTCAGTGGTATCAGAGCAGTCTTGATCTTAGAAAGGGAAGTGAAAATTATACGATGGGATTTGGAAAGGAAGATCAGCAAGCAACCAGCAAGCTACCTTCCATCAATAGCTGAGTGATTTGAGAATAAGTGTGATGGCTTCAAGTGGTTTTTTAGCACCTTTACCTTCTACCTTCACATGAGAGAATTATGATTTCTGGGCTGCAAAAATGAAGGCATATTTGAAGACTTACAATTTGTGGGAAATCACCGAAACTGGAATTGAGCCTCCACCTCTTAGAACAAATCCCACATTGCTCAGTTGAAGAAGCATAGTGAGGAGGTTGCAATGAAGTTCAAGGCTCTCTCTTGCATTCAATCTGCTGTCTCTGATGCAATATTCACAAGAATCATGAATTGTGCAACTGTAAAGGAAGCTGTGATAGATTAAAAGAAGAGTTCCACGGTAATGAAAGGACGAGGCAAATGCAATTGTTGAATCTTAGAAGGGAGTTTGAGACTTTAAAGATGAATTATTCAGAAACTGTAAAGGATATCTCAAATAGGCTGATGAAGGTGGTAAATCAAATAAAATTGTTGGGGGATGATCTGCCTAATAAAAGGGTAGTGGAAAAGGTTTTATTAAGCCTACCTGGGAAGTTTGAAGCAAAGATTTCATCACTTGAAGACTCGAGAGACATGTCTTCAATAACTCTGTCAGAGCTGGTGAATGCGCTTTGAGCCACTGAGCAAAGAAGGCTTATTAGGCAGGAGGAGCAAACTGAAGGAACATTGTTTGTAAAACATAAAGCTCAAACGAGCTTTGAAATGAAAAAAACAACAGTTTGAAAAGAAACAGGTTGAATGAAGCTAAAATGGAAGTAAAGGTATAAAATATGCTCTCTGTCCTCACTGCAAAAAAAAATAGGGACATTCCCCTAAATAGTATTGGTATAGGCCTAGAGATCAATGTAGGGCCTGTAAACAATTCGGACATATTGAGAAAGTTTGCAAAAATCAAAAGGAGAAGCATACTCATCAGCAGGCATAGTTTGTAGAAAATCGGCAAGAGCAGCATGAGGAACATCTGTTTACTGCTATTAAGGTCTGCAGCAGTGTTGGAACTTGGCTGCTGGATAGTGTTTGTACTCACCACATGACTGCAGATTTCAATATCTTTGTTGAACTGAATAAAGCATACAGATCCAGAGTCAAATTAGGTAATGGAGATTATGTAGAGGTGAAAGGAATTGGTTTGATAGTCGTGTAGACTCCAACATGTATCAAACACATTGTAGGCTCAAGAATAACTAACCAAGAGGGGGACGAATTGGTTTTTAAAACTTTTTCGACACTTAGTCTCAAAACAATATAATACACAAAATATAAATGTAAAGTATAATACTAGAATTAAATATGCAAGTTCGATAACTTAATTCAAGTATGGATATAGCACAATATAAATGACAATGTAAAGTAAAGTGCAATAATGTAAAGATAACAAACCAATTTAATGGGGTTTGATACACAATGTGTTCTACGTCCTCGTTACCAAGCTCTTCGTCACGAGCAAGGTCAAATGAACTATAATGGTAACTTACAAACAAGGAATACTGATCCTTAAGTGACTTACAATAAGGATCACTTATCCTTAGATGACTTACAATAAGGAGCACCCACTCTTAAGTGACTTACAACAAGGAATATTTATCCTTAGGTGACTTACAACAAGTTGCACATATCTTTACAATCGAGTTTTCACAAGGCTCTCGAAATTGTCAAAATGTAAGTGATAATTTTACGATTGAAGAAACTTTCTTAACCAATGACATAATCAAGTTAAGTATTAGAGATTTAGGTAAACACTTCAATAAATAGCAAATAATAAAGTTCAAGTGTTTGTGTTGTAAACTTTGATGCATAATGAATAATGAAATAGTTTATATCTTTGTATCAAAGTTTTCAACCTATGATCTCTCTTAACAAATAATACAAGTTAAGTATGAAAAGAGATTTACACTTCAATATAAATGTTGACAAAGAAAACCTTTATCAAGAATTGAAAGAGATGAGATTGAGAAGTTTCTTTGTAAAATAGAATTCTTGATGAAATAGATGAAACTAGTTTTGATCAATCAAGAAATTTTTTATATCAAAGTTTTCAATATAAGATCTCTCTTAACAAATAATACAAGTTAAGTATGAAGAGAGATTTACACTTTAATAAAAGTGTTAGCAGAGAAAATTTCTATCAAAATCAACTTTCGGTCGACGTCGACCGAAAGTTTGACTTTTTTTTTTAGAAAATGCTTTTTCAAAAACCTATTTCATATAATGAGTCAAAATCATTTTTATGCAAGTGATGGATTATGAAAATAATTTGAGCTTTGTGCACTTGCTAAAAATTGATGAGTTAATACCTTTACATATATGTACAATATTTAATCGTCTTGACTTGTTGTTCTATTGGCTTGTATCTTGATTTGCATCTTTTGGGAATCTTCAAGTTTCAATTTGATCGTCGCATGCAAATCGCTATCGTCTCGAATGCTAACTTTCACTTTGATCTTCATTTCGAGTCCGATTTATGATGTGTTCATTTGGCAATTCTTGATCAAGTTTAACATTAAACTATCATCACTCAAAATCAAATGTTAGTAAATAAAATGGCTTGTTTGTTATAATCAAAATATTAAGGTTATAATCAACCATAGGTCAATACACATATCAGATGTTCTTTATGTACCAGCAATAGATCAAAATTTGGTTAGTGTAAGCCAATTGCTTGAGAAAAATCACATCCTAATATTCAAAAACAGAGCCTGCACTATACTAGATGGAAATGGCTATGAGTTAATGACTGTCGAAAAGAAGCATATAAGTTTTCCTATAGACTGGAAAAAATCACCACACATGCACTTTCATCTGAAGTAGTTAAGTCCTCTCTATGGTATAGGCGGTTTGGTTATGCAAAGTATACTTCACTCAAACACTTGCATGAATTTAATCTTGTTAAAAATATGCTTGAGATCAATGAAGATTCCTGTGTATGTGATGTTTGCCAATTTGGAAAGCAAAGGAGATTTCCATTTCCAAAAAAACAAGTCAAGAAGTGCCTTAAACAAACTTGAGCTGATCCATTCAAATGTGTGTGGTCCAATGACAACAACCACTTTGAATGGCAGCAGATACTTTATTCTTTTCATAGATAATATGACAAGAATGTGTTGTGTTTATTTCTTGAAAACAAAATCTAAGGTTGCAGAAGTGTTTAAAAAATTCAAAAAACTTGTGGTGAATGAAAGCGGCTGCAGAATTAAAGCAATCAGAACAGATAATGTGACTGAATATAGCTGTGACCAGTTTGACGAATTCTGTGACTCTAAGGGAATCAAGTGCCAATTGACTGTACCTTATTCTCCTCGGCAAAATGGAGTGTGTGGGAGGAAAAACAGGATAGTGATGGAGATGGCCAGGTGTTTGATGTTTGAGAAGAAGATTCCAAAGGAGTTTTGGGCTGAAGCAATGAACAATGCTGTATATCTCCTTAATAGATTTCCAACAAAAGCTTTAGAAAAGAAAACTCTATATGAAGTTTGGTATGGAGTCAAACCTAATATTACACATTTGAAAGTGTTTGGCAGTGTCTGCTTTACCCATATTCTAGATACAAAAAAAGGATAAGCTGAGTGAGAAGGCTGAAATTGGAATTCTGATTGGATATTGTGGAAATGCTAAGTGATACAGAGTTTATAATCCTCTCCAATAGAGACATCAAAGTCGATGAATAATCTTCATGGAATTGGAAGACAAGTTCAGTAAATAAAATTCATTCCATAAAGCAAAGACACAAGCACTAGTGAAGGTGAAGCAGAACCTGATGATGTTTCAGACTCAGAGAATGCTAGGACAAAGATGAGGTAACTGGCAAATGTGTATGCTAGCTGCAATTCAGCTGTATTAGAACCTTCTAACTTTGTCGAAGCAGCAAAGTCACAAAGCTGGATGGCTGTAATGAAGGAGGAGATAACCATGATTGAAAAAAATGAAACCCAGGAGCTAGTTGATAGACCATTAATAAACAAGTGATTGGTGTCAAATGGGTGTATAGAACCAAGTTAAATCCTGATGGTTCAGTTAACAAGCTCAAAGCTAGATTGGTTGTTATGGGTTATGCACAGAAGTATGGTGTTGACTTCACATACACATTTGCTCATGTGGCCAAATATGAAACCATAATGTTGTTGATTGCTATAGTAGCTTAAAGAGGATGAAAAATTTATCAATTAGACGTCAAGTTAGCTTTCTTAAATGGACACTTGAATGAGGAGATCTTCATTGAACAACCGAAGGCTTTCTAGTGGGAGGAAATGAAGACAAGGTATATCTACTTAAGAAAACATTATATGGTTTAAAGTAGGCCCCAAGAGCCTAGTATAGCAGAATAGATGATCATCTTGGCTGTCTTGGTTTCACAAAAAGTTTTAATGAACAAACTTTGTATATGAAACAAGTGGAAGAAGAAATGGTCATCATTTTATTATATATTGATGGTGTTTTGATCACAGGCAGTAGCTTTGTATTAATTGGAAGAGTGATAGAAGAATTGAAGAAGGCTTTCGAAATGACAGATAAGGTACTTAAAATTGATGAAGGAAGACGATGCCAAAAAGAATGAAGCAAAAGTTTACAGGAGTTTGGTTTGTTGTCTATTATATTTGACTGCAATAAGGCCAGATGTTACATTTGCTGCAAATATCCTATCAAGATTCAGACAAGAGCCGAGTGAATTACATTTTCAAGTAGCAAAAAGAGTTCTGAGATATATCAAGGGATTGAAGAGTTGGGAATCTAGTTTCGGAAGTCTGAAACATGGAAGTTAACCGATTTCACTTACAGTGATTGGGCTGGATCTTCTGAAGATATGAAGAGAACTTTTGGTTATATATTTTATGTTGGATCAAGTATCATTTGTTGGAACTAAATGAAGCAAAAAACGGTGCCTCGATCAACAACAGAAGCTGAATATATTGCAGCATCAGAAGCTACTAATCAAGCAATTTGGTTGAGGAAAGTGTTGCAATTTGGTTGAGGAAAGTGTTAGAAGTTCTAAAACACAAAGAGAATGAGGCAACATCATCTATTTTGATAATCAATCTGCCGTTGAAATGGTGAAGAATCCAGTGTTCCATAGAAGAACCAAACATATTAAGATCAAATATCATTCAATTAGAAAAGCTCAGGAAGGAAAGGAAGTGGAGATTGTGCATTGCAAATCTGAGGATCAATATGCAGACATTCTAACCAAATCATTAGCTAAAGCAAGGTTTGAAACACTAAGAAGCTGCCTTTGTGATTCCAGAAAAAGTGACAAAGAGAATGTTGAGATTCAATTGATACTTTTGCTGCTAAAGTGTGATGATTTTTGTACCTATAATCAGTTGAATTAAGGACAATCGTTGGTAGTGTAACTTTTTAAAATATTTCATATGTATGGTCTTTGTATAATCATTAGAAAAGCAGTCAACAAGTTAAATTGTAGTAGGTTTGGAGCTGTTGACTATCATTGGTGCTAAAAACTTCTTGTGATGAAATATATATTTGGCAATGTAATGAACCAGTAAGTTTTTGACGTTTTAAAAATGAAGTTCAACTTTCATTCTCTTTGAATCAATAATCGTTCACTCTCCACAAAGAAAAACAAGGGTATCCCGTGTAGGGAATGTGAAGGATATGGTCAAGAAGAAAATGAAAGCTATGACTGCTACTTGAAGTCTGACGAAATCGAAGAGAGTCATGAAGAATCTGAAGAACATTTGAACAATTTTGTACACACACAAAACAGCGTCAGAGTACTGCAATAAAGTTATAATGAACTCCGCAGGATGTTGCATCAGGGAAGTGCTACACTAAGCTCCTGTTAGGTGGTATTTTTTTTTTGGAAAAACAATGTTTTGAATAGTGTTTTTGGAGAATGTGTGGTTAAAAAGTAAGAAAAATTTTGGGTTTACGTGTAAAATATTTTATTACGTGAATGTGTGAATAAAAATGTACAAAAGAATTTTTTTTTGAAAGAATGGGAGACAAACATGTGCTAATTCTATTGCTGCAAAACTCACTGAAGCACACATAATGGAGATTAAAAATGAAGCCTCTAATAGTGAAAATAGTAGTGATGGTGAAGAACTAGATATACAAACTAGGCAAAAATCGTATCAAGATATATACAAACAATGGTTAAAGGCATGTGAAATGATCAAAAGAAAAATTAGAAAAGGATGTGTTCAAGAAATCTTTGATAGGAAGACAAAATGATAATTTGATTATATTATAGGACAAACCTCAGAGAGTAAAGAAGCATTGAAGAAGTTCAATTAAGAGTGTGCACGGTTTGATTCAGTCCGTTTTTAAAGGGAATCGAACGAAATTGAATACCTATGAGAATCTTAGAAATTGAACCATTGATTCCACATTCAACTATAAAACCGAACCAATTGGTTTTGATTCATTTCGGTCCGATTCTTTATATAGAAAAATTTATAAAAATAAAGTATGAAACTACTCTTGAAACTAAAAATAGATAAAAGTAGATCATAAAATCACTTGTCATTCATTTAATCTAACAATATAAAAAATCAATTAAATAAGACAACAAACAAAAATTCACTTCAAAACTCAAGATCAAATCACAAAGGGGGAAAAATAAACTATGGAACCCATCATAATGGTAAAATCTCGATCGAAAATTAATTCTTATGAAAATCTATATAACAATAACTTGATTATCTTTAGTAATAACAATAACCCGATTATCTCTAGTAATCCTCAAGGATCTTGATTCTTGATGGCCGATCATTTTGAAAACAACGAGAAATTTGAATTCTTATGAAATATTAAATTAAAGTTATATATTTTTCTATTGTGTTGCTTTAAAACTAAGAGTTTGTACAATATTTATAAAATTATTTTGATTTTAATTTTGATTACCCATTAAATGAAAGAAGAAGAAGTGCATGGAAAATTAAATTTTAACGTGAGATAATTCTGAGGTCTAGTTTTTAAAGATATAGTGCATCTAGGTGCCAAAAAAAAAAAGAAATTGAGAAGAATAGAATTCACTAGTAGTTCTCAAGACAGTATCGAGAATCATCGGACCAAAATTGATCGATTATCGACGTACAGTCCCAAAATTGACCCATTTAGTAGAGGAACTGGACCGAACCTACCGGTTGTAACCTAAATTACTGACCATCAGTGTCTAGATAAATAGTGTTACTCACCACTAAAATAGACAACTAGCCCATTGATATAATAATATTGGAGAATCTAATGCCAAAATCCACATTATGGACACATGAGTTACTCATGTTAATTTTAAGGTCGGTGATAAGTGTGTTTAATACTATTATTGTTAACCTCGTTTTTTTTAAGGGTAACGTAGCTAAAAGATCTCGAGTCCTTCTCACGTTCACGTATCCTCTTTCTGCACACTAGGACAAAACTATTAGAGCACGTGGCCAATCTTGAGTGGTGGTAGAGGCGATCATGCACACTCCGACAATCAAGTCAACCTTTGTAGGAATAATATTTGGGTATGAGATGTGTTTAAAATGTGAGCCACTCAAGTAATAAGGGTTCGGATCTGGGAGAATACACACACACACACACACACACACACACACACACACACACACACACATATATATATATATATAGAGAGAGAGAGAGAGAGTGTGTGTGTGTGTGTGTGTGCAAAAATTATTTGTTGAGAGAATAAACTTACATAACATTTGAATGACACAATATGTGAGATTTTATAATAAAAACGAATGAATAAGAACCGTTAAATGAAGAGACATGTAGCCTCATCCTAGCGGCTGAGGCACCTTGTTATAGGCACGAATCGATTAGTCTTAGGGTTAGGCGCATTCAATGTTATGACCTTTTTACAGCTCTAGGCTCGACACATATGGGCTAGACTTGATATGTTAACTTGGTAAAGTGATTGTTGCGGTGCGTTTTCACATCAACCATAAATGGAAGATCTTGTACGAAAAATCCTCTCAACGTCTCTAACTGCCTTGCCTCATCCATGAAGGCTCGATCCTTCATATGGGTTTGGCCCCTGCACATGGGTCTATCCTTTTCCATAGGGGTTCGGCCTCTTCACAATGGTACGATCAAAATTGCCAAATGAATATAATGATGTGGAGTGTGGGCCTGTGTTCACTTGTTGTGTGGTTATCACATAGCCATATTTGGAGCCTCGCTGGAAGAGGCATAACAATTATTTATACTTATAAATTTGAATTATATTTGCAAATTTGAGCAGTTTTCTATGTAATTTAATGTAAATTGAATTTTATTATTGTAGATAAAACCTGGACTTGGAGGCATTTGGAGCAAAAATAGGAGTTTTGAGCTAAATTGAAGGCTAATCAGATTGAACGAGATTGATAAGAAGCAATAAAAGAGCAATCGAGAAAAATCACAAGTTTTGGAAATGAAATTCAACTTATAAAAAGTTTAGGGACTAATTTACACATTTTGAAACTTGAAAATAAGCAATTTTCGGATGATTATGGAGGGTGAGGACCAATGTGTGAGCTTTTGGAAGTTGTGAAATAATATTGAAGATTTACGGTCTGTTTGAGCTTCATTTTTTTTTATATATATATAATGCATTTTGAAATAGTAGATTAATGGAAAATATGTGATTAAAAATGAAGTAAATTTTTTGAATTGTGTTTAATATTATTTTATTGAAAAATATGTGGTTGAAACAAAGAGATAGAGAAAAATGTATTTTTAAAAAAAATGGAAATCAATCAAGGTCTTAGATTAAAAAAAAAGACCAAAAATTGATGAAAAAGTTGAAATAGAGATCGAAAAGCATCAATATGAAAGTTGAGGGCCTAGCTGGACATGTTGAATAGAGAAAGGACCAAAATTGATGAGATGAAAGTTGAAATTCCAAAATTAGCAAAGCAAAAAAGTTAGGACTTTAGATGCGAGATTAAATGAGATAACTACGGTGAAATCGTGAATTCTAACTCTTTCATATACAAGTTAAAACCTTAAATTGATACTTCCACACATTTTAATTGTTTTCTTATATTTATAATTTTGGTATTATAACTAAAACCAAGTTATTGTTTTACTTGAATTAAAGTTATGAATAGTTAAATCAATCTTTAGATATATAGTTCTTTGTGTGAACGATGATTCGAACTTTTATATCAACTTTATTACTCGTTAATCGATATTGTACACTTACGATAAAATCACAAAACAGTTGGATGTAGTAAATTCTTGTTGGCTAAATGGACTTGTTATAAACTTATCTACAATATATTAAATATCACATCAAGTAGAATCATTTTTTGGATGATTATATCCCTACTACAATTCAATTATTTCAATAATACCTTACCTTTTGTTTTTTAATATGTACTTAATCCACAAATTGTAATAAATACTCTAAAATCTTTGTCCATATTATTAATTCTCAATTAATTAACATTCACATTCATTTAATTAATATTAATAAGAATTTCACATTCACATCCATGTCACTGTTATTAATTCTCAGTTAATTAACATTCACATGGATTTAATTAATATTAATTAGAATTTCACATTCAAGTGCAGTTCATTACTCAAATTCATGTATGCTAATTAACATTCATTTTCACTTAATTGGAAACTAAATTATATTCATTTAATATAAATAATTTAATATTCATTGTCATGTATATATTCTTTGATACTAATTCTAAATTAATTAACATTCACGTTAATTCATATATCGTGTTTGTAATTCGTCTTCATTTATGCATTTAGTTGTAATTCTAACACTCAAAATTTAAGTGTGCATTTTACTATTTATGTGTATGTATAATAAATTAATTTTTATTTTCAAAGGCTTACATTTCTATCATATTTAGATCAAAGGGGTAAATAGCGGGTCAAATATTATTTTTAAAACACTTATAAAGCATTTCTGAATAACGTGCAATGCACATTCAACTCTGATTAGTAATCATAAATGCCCTCACTATCCCTCAAAGTTTTCTCTACCAGTGTAAACATAAAAATCGATTCAATAAAATTCCATGTTTTCAGCAAAATCATATAGATACTTAAAATTTTTTAATCATGTATACATTCGTAAATATATATATATATATATATATATATATATATATATATATATATATATATATATATATATATATATATATATATATACAGAAATGATCTAATGAGCACCGGTACTCATCTTATCCTAAACACCGATGAGTTGGCACATTAATTCATTGGTGGATAAAGATTTTGTGAGTTCCAATCCACCAATAAATTAATGTGCCAACTCATTGGTGTTAGGATAAGATGAGCACCGGTGCTCATTAGATCATTTCTGTATATATATATATATATATATATATATATATATATATATATATATATATATATGTCGGTGTATGTGCACACATTAAAATGCTGAACATTGTCTAGCAGTTTGATAACACTTCTGTTTCTCGCGGATTATCGAGTCTCGTTAACAATTAAAAAATGGTTCAGACGATTGTGTAAGGAACAAACTTTTCGAAACAAAGTCCCAATGAGGGATGCTTTGTTTATGAAAATTACAATTATGAAGAAGCAAAACTCCTCCAAGTGGCATAAGCACACAAAATAATTTGAAAGTTGATAATAAGAACTAAACGAAATGAAATTACATAATTATCTGTTTGAGTGTGATTGATTCGTGCTCTTTCCTTCCATTTTTTCTTTTTTCTTTTATACTCCTTTGCCAGTTTTCCTTGTAAAACCGTTTGGAAACTGCTTGTTGCTTTATAATTATCCACTTGCTTCATAATGGCTGACGTGTTAAGGAATTCTCGTTTTTAAACTGCTGCTATTGCTCTCCTCTTTTAACTGCTTGCAATCGAGATTTTTGGATCGTGGAACGTGATAAGATTGCTCAATAACTGATTCAATAACCGCCGCTTCACATAACAACATGACGCTATATTCGCTCAGATCTTGAGCGTCTCGAAGGTTTGGGCGAGAATGGAACCGTCACTCTGAGCGACAATTAGCTATGTCAACGAGTCGTGCCGAACTCAAGCCGGAAAAAAAAGCTCAGGCCGAGCCTGAGCTTTTTTTGACCGAGATTTTTTCGGCCCGAGCCGAGCTGAACCGGGCCCGGCCAAAAAAAAAGAGGCTCGGCACGAGCCTTAGCGGGCCGAGCCGGCTTGATTTTTTTTTTTTTTAAATTTGCATTATTTGAAAAAAAAATTGTACATTTTATGCGTGTTATAAATTAAAGAAATTATGAAATAGTTGAAAATCCTCCTCCTTTATCCGGATTTGGGACCGGCTACAATTATGTAGGCGGAGTTAAAATTGTACACGAATAAAATATTTCGTGTACAATTTTTTCTTGAAACAAAAAAAATTACATATTTTAAACTAAACAATTTAAAAACTTACAATATCTTATGCTTTAATCTGCTGTAACTCATTGGCCATTATACCATCAACTTGTTTTTGAAGACGTAATTCCGCACATTCCCAGTCCTTCAAACATATTAAAGTCTCCAATATATTTTCTTTTAGTCTTGATCGTTCGTCACATAAAACTCGACCACCTAAACTAAATGCAGCTTCCGATGCTACTGTAGACACCGACGGTGTTAGTAGATCGCGAGCAATTTTTGATACAATTGGATACTACCTTTCGTTACACCTCCACCATGATAAAAGACTAAATTCTTGTAATTCTTGTGGTTATAACATATACCTAGCTAACTCGGAGGGAATTTCAAGATTTGTACCACTTACATCTATTGCTCTAGATATTGACGAACTAGAACTAAATAAGGGAATACTAGTATTGGTCTCTAAATAACTCTATTTATTATCTGTATTTGTTGAAGTGTTTCCTGAAAATGAACTTTGGGTTGTAGAGCTATACTGACCTTCTTTTTCAACGTAATAGTTATACATTTCACATAACATTGATTCTATAGGCATATGTGATAATTGTATATTCATGAAATTTGAAATCCCCTTTATAATAGCTTTTGTGCTAGTTAAATTAAGTCGAGGGTCCATCACTGAAGCTAATAAAAATAACGAGGGTATCTCTTCCCAATATTTACGAAATTTTGCCTCCATAGAATAAATTACATCAACAAAAATTGGGAAATTTCTATGTTTTTGAAATGCTTGTGCAAAATAGAAAAAATGTTATAAAACAAGTGAAGATGTAGGGTAATAAACACCGCTACATTCCTTTGTGGTTTCGAAAAAAAGTTTTAAAAATGTTTTAACGATAAATGCAAGATTCCATTCCCAATCTTCCAAATTATGTTCGAGTCCATATGTATGTCTATCATTATAATAAATTGAAATAACTTTATCATATTTTTCACACGAGTGTAACATAAGATATGTAGAGTTCCATCTATGTGATACATCAGTGACAAATGATTTCTCTTTTAAGCCATACTCTGCACATAAACTGTTAAATGCTTGCTTTCTTACTGGTGATATTGTAATAAAATTAATTGTTTGCCTAATTTTATCCAACGGTGATGATATATGCTCTAATCCATCTTTTACAATCAAATTAATAATGTGGCATACACAACGTTGATAAAAAAAAAACCTCCAAATGTAGGGTTCAAATCATTAATAAATTTTTCGACAACAACTTTGTTTACACTAGCATTATCAAAAGTAAAATTTCGAACCATTTCTTGCATACCACATTCTTGTATAATATCTTTTAAAATCATGTATATGTTAGTCGCATTATGAGGATATTCTACACATCCGAATGCAATAATTCTTTTATGCATAATCCATAGATGATCAATGTAATGAGCTGTAGCAGTAATATAACCTTTTTTATTAACACCGGTCCATAAGTCAGATGTAAATGATATAACAGAATTAAAAGTTTTTAGACTTTAAATAGCAGTTTGTTTTTTCTTGTTATATAATTTTATAGTATCAGAACGAAAAGTATTTCTACAATAAGAATGATACCTGGGTTGGAGATAATTTTGCACAAGACGAGTAAAGTGTACTGACTCGATCATCGATAGCGGCATCTCTGCTGCAGCCACGTATGTAGTCCTTCTTTCATGAAATCTTTCCAGTGAATATACAAAAGTGGAAAGAGTAGAACCGAAACAAGTAAATGTTAGTTCGGTCTGTTTCGGGTCAAGACCGACTTGTTTCGCTTTGCAACTTCTTAATATGTGTCTATTTAAATGCGATGTGCTCGAACTAGGCTTCCAACTAAGTTCTTTACCACATTAATTGCAACATGCTTTCCAAATATCAACTCCATTTTGAACCCCAACTTTTTTACGAGTCATATGTTGCTAACAATCCGCAGACTCTTTTTTTGACCTTTTAACCTCGACTACTTCCTCCTCTTCGATATCTTCCAAATCAATTGGAACATTTTGAGATGTATGGTCCCCCACTGGAATACTCAAACTACTTTTAAACTGATTAATCTCATCACTAGTAAAATCCATGTGTAAGTATATAGTAAAGAATATTGAAAAATTGAGTAAAAGAAATTGGAGAGTAAAATACTGAATATTGCGTAAATAAATTTGAGAGTATAATACTGAATTTGAATATTGAGTAACGAAATTTGAGAGCTCAATTGGAATTTGAATATTGCGTAAAGAAATTTGAGATAGATTGATATGAATTTGTAAAATTTTTCTCGTATTTATAGACAAAAAAATATATCCGTTTTAAGTATATTTAATTTATAAATTCAAATTTTTGATAAGACAATTCAATTTAAATTTTGTTGTACCAAGCACGCAATCGTTAGCATGCACGCCAACGACAATTCAGCTTCATTTTCTGTGGTTGCCTGTGAGGCAGCTACAAAATGTAGCTGCCTGCTGTGCAGGCAGTGTAAGTTTTTTTTTATTTTTTATTTTTTTATTTTTTTTTGGTGGACACTGGCCGGCCCTGAGGCTCGGCGAGCCACATGGGCCGGCCCGGGCTCGGCTCGACTCGATGCCCCCAAATGGGGCTTGGCCCGAGCCTCGGCTCGGTCCGACCAAGCCCGAGCCGCCGAACTTTTTTGCCACCGTTAGCGACAATAAAGTACTTCATTCGCTGAGATATCGGGCGTCATGCAGGCTTAGGTGATGAAAGTCCTCCGTTTATGGGCCTCCACTATATTTCACAATGGTCTCATTTGGACCTATCCCTCAAATTTCCTAACTGAGCTTCATTTCTTGGACAATTTAATTGGACCTCATTTTTGTATGTCAACAACTTCCTAAAACTCATGTAGCATTGATAACATAACGAAATAAAATTAAGATGCAGAAGTCGACGAAGTTTCCCAGAAAAGTCACACATGGGAGATTCCTACCAACTCGTATTAGATTATTGAAACCCCATTTGTCAAAGGCAATTAATTATTTCCTAACCTATAGGCTAATCAAGACTATACCGATTCTTAATTTGTCTAAACGTAGTCCACTCTCACAACTATATAAATTTCAATTCTTTGCTATCATGATGTTGACGTGTAATTGTATAGTTGTAAATTGGCAGTGTGACCATCATAAATTATCTTTTTAATTGTTTGCGTTCATCACGTCGACATGTAATCGTATGGTCATCAGTTGTCAGTGTGCATAACCATCATAAATTATTTGAATTTACACTTAATAATGCACTTAAATGCGAAAGGAACATTAAGTTATCAAACCGTGCATATATATATACACACAATTGCAAGCATGGAATTATAATTTCTAGGTAGTCCTAATAAAGAAACTCCAAGGTCAGTTAAATAACAAGCTTTGAATTATGCTTTGATTGATATTGATGTAGAATGGACATACCGCTACACAAGTGTGTGAGCGAGCAAGAAGACGAAAAAAATTCTATTTCCAGTCCACATAGAGTATAGTATGTGGATCGCATCAAGAATGGCATAAAATGAGTTGGCTGATCAGAGGGCATGGTAATATGACTTCCCATCTTTAGGGTTCGTTTGACAAAGTTTTTGCTTTTTGTTAAGCCCTTATTTGATGATCATTATTTTGAGAGAACGGAGTTTTAAATATTGATTTTTTGAAAAATGCGTGGTTATGTAAAATATTTTATTATGTAAACGTGTGGTTCAAAATAGATATAAGAACTAAAGAGTTTTGAAATAATGATTGTCAAATAGGGGCTAAAAAACTTTCTATTGAAGTTACCATATGTAACATTCATTTTCTGAATAGACAAATTAAACGCTTTCAAAACATTATCCAAATATACTCAAAAGTAACTTCGTAATCTCAGTAGTAGTTTTTTACTCTTCAAAAGTCCTACCAAATTGACCATATGTGGATTGAATAAGTTGAATCATTCAAGAAATTATAGTAACTACAAAAATTGGTTCAAGAGGCCATTGTTTCCTTTCCAATACAAAAGTTTTATAGGAAATCGGGTTGGATTCTCCCACCAAAATTGATGCTTGGGCTTTTGATTTATTGAGGACCACCCCTAATATAAAGAAAAACACATTAATGTATTGATTAAACTTACATATCTATATAGATTTGATTTAAATGTATATTGTTCCAGAGCCATACAATTTTGTTGGTCTCAGAGTAAATTTGAACAAACAAAATTACTTGTAAATTGCAGAATGTAAAGAGAACACAAAAATTTTTTCACCCCGAAGAGTCCGGATGTTTAGCCACAAGGCCTAATCACCCGTTAAGCATCTACAAAGTAGATATTGCTCTAGTTTCACTAGAATCACCAAAAATCGTTACAAATGTATGAATAAATCTTCTTCACTGTTTTCTCTCGCCTCAAATCACACAGATACAATACACAATCTCACCCACTATACACTAAGTATAATACCTAGAAACATCACTCAGATTTATAGAGATTGAATAACAATCACTAAATACACAAACCGGCAAAGAGAAGAGATGAAATCCTAAAACTTATAAGTTCATACCAAAAAATAATAACACGCACATGAAAACGCAAAGGAGAGTTACTACACGAAAATCAAAAGCCACAGGATCAACGGCTGAGAGCTGACCAGATGTATGGCCTGATCACCAAATCAAAAAACAATGGAGACATGTAATATGGAAATATGATTTCTATATTACAAATAAGATTGGGCCAAGAAACCAGAAAACAGTAGAAGCCTAAATGCAAACAAGTTGGGCCATAAATTGTGAGGCAGCCCAAAAACTTAACATTCTTTACCGTGTTGAACAATTCTTGGCAATATCTAGTGTATAGAGCTCTATTGTATCATTTGCTCTTATTTACCTATAAAATGAAAAGAAGAAACGTTAGTACTTATTCAAAAAATCAATCCTGCTTGATTATTCTAAACTAACTATTGTTTAGGTGATGTTTAGAATTTTCAAGCATTTTTTGAATTTACTTATAGGCAATGCCTTGGTTCCCAAATCAGAGGAATTAAATTCAGTAGAAATCTTCTCTAAACTAATCAAACCTTTTCATCCATATTTCTCACAAAGTGAAACTTTATATCAACATATTTTGTTCAAACATGATACATAGAATTTTTCCTGAGATGAATAGCACTCTGATTGTCAATATAGATTCTAAAAGAATTATTCACAAAGCCAATTTTATTTAATAACCCTCTTAACCAAAGACTCTCCTTAATAGCATCATAGGTAGCTATATATTCTGTCTCCGTAACTAACTTTTGTAATCGTGATTTCAAACTAATGCAGCCATCACACAAAGTGAAAACATAAGATGTAGTAGACCTTTTTTTATCTAAATCTCCAGCAAAGTCAAAATCAGTGTAGCCTTTCAAAATTATGCCTTCATTACATTTTTTAAACAGTAAGCCCAATTCAGATGAACCTTTCAGGTATTTTAACATCTATTTTATAGCTAACCAATGTGTTTCACCGGGATTAGCCATAAACCTGCTTAAAATACTTATACCATGAGCTAAGTTAGGTTTAGTGCAAACCATTAAATACATTATAGACCCTACAGTGTTGGCATAAGGAATATTTTCCATTCTTTTAAATTCTTCATCAGTTTTGGCTGACTATTCATTGGACAGTTTAAAATGATTTGCAATGGGCAAAGAAATATCTTTACAATCAATCATAGAAAATCTTTCAAGTATTTTCTTCATATAAGCACATTGTTTTAAACACAGTATGCAGTCAATCCTATTTCTTTCTATTTCCATGCCAAGATTCCTTTTAGCTTGTCCTAGATCTTTCATTTCAAATACAGATTTTAACTTAGACTTAATAAAATCTATTTCAAATCTATTATGATAAGCAAGTAACATGTCATCAACATATAACAGCAAATAAATGGTTTCAGGACCACTGACCCTTTGACAAAGAGGCATGAATCATAATTGCTCTTAACAAAACCCAAGGTCTGAATATATGAATTAAACTTCTTGTACCACCGTCTGGGAGCTTGCTTCAGGCTATAGAGGGATTTTTTTAACAAACAAACCTTATCATACTTAGATTTAACTTCAAAACCCACTGGTTGTTTCATATAAATGGTCTCATCAAGGTCTCCATTTAAGAATGCAGTTTTTACATCAAGCTAATCAAGTTCCCAGTTAAAATGAGCAGTTAAAGCAAGCAGAATTCTGATGGAAGTGTATTTAGCAATAAGAGAAAATATCTTATTATAATCTACCCCTTCCTTTTGAGTGAACCCTTTGGCAACAAGTCTAACTTTATACCTTTTACCTCCTGTATTTGAATCCCCTTCTTTGATCTTAAAATTCATTTACAGTCAACAATCTTTTGATTTTCAGGTTTGTTAACAAGAATCCAAGTTTGGTTTTTTTATCAGAGATTACATTTCTTCATTCATGGCTTCTTCCTAGAATTTAGATTCAGAACAGTTTACAGCTTCTTCAAAGGTAGATGGTTCAGAATTCAAAGAGTCTAAAGCTGAGAATATGGTGACAAAATCATCATTGCTGAACCTAGTGGAGGGAATCATATTCCTTCTATCTCTATCTCTGGTTAGTTGATAGTCAGCAAGAGATAAGTTAGTTGATTCAATTTCAGCTTCAGTTCCTGTTTCACATCAGATTGAGTAGACTCCACCTCCATTAAATCATTTTGATCATTATATTTTTCAAGAATGATTTCTTTTATAGGTGCAGACTTAGCAGATTTTGTTTCAGATACAATTTTGCAAGAAAAATCACTCTCATTAAATATCACATTTCTACTGATGATTACTTGGAAACCACCTTTACACTTAACCCAAAGTCTATACCATTTGGTCTCCTTTTCATACCCCAAGAAAACAAATCTTAAAGATCTTGGTTCATGTTTTCCTTCATTTTTATTGGAGTAAGCAGTACACCCAAAAACCTTATGTCTGTTATAATCTGGTATAGAATTAGACCACAGTTTTTCAAGGACTTGAAAATCAATAACACTAGAAGGAATCCTATTAATAAGATATGTTGCAGTTTTAATAGCTTCACCCCAAAAGGATTTAGGAAGCTCAAAACTATATATCATGCACCTAACCTTTTCTAACAAGGTTCTATTCATTCTTTTAGCAACACCGTTTCGTTGAGGGGTGTTTGTCACAGTTCTATGCCTTAGAATTCAATTTTCTTTACAAAAAGAATCAAACTCCAGATTGCAGAATTCAAGGTCATTGTCAGTCCTAAATGCTTTGATTTTCCTGTTGGTTTTATTTTCAATCATCAATTTTCATTGTTTAACATTTTGAAAAGTATCAGACTTACGCTTCAAAAGAAAATTCCATATTTTCTTGAAAAATCATCTACTATAAGTAAGTAGAATCTAAATCCACTCAGGGTATTTATAGTTGCTAGACCCCATAGCTCAGCATGTAAATATTGCCAGATAGAAGTGGATTTATGTACTTCAAATTTAAAAGGTAGTTTATTCCGTTCTCCAAATACACAGTCTCCATAGAAGTCTAATTTTTCAAAATTGTCTTTTCCAAGATAACCAAATTTATTTAAAATAGTTAGTCCCTTTTCAGACATGTGGCCAAGTCTTTTATGCCAGATTAAAGACTTATTAGAGTTAGAATTCAGAGCAGCAGAGCTGTAACCTACAAAAGGTTCAGCTTGCATAGTATAGATATCATTTATCTTGGGTAAAGAGATAACTTCTTTATGATTAAGATTCAGTTTTATGAAGCTCTTATTAATCCTTTTGTCATAGACCTCATCTTATTTTCCTAAGGAAATAAGATTCATTTTCAATTCAGGTACATATTTGACTTTATCAAGTTCAAGAATATGATTGTTTTCTATTAGGAGACTCAATTTTCCTACCCCCTTTATCTGACAACTCATGTCATTTCTCATCTGAACTTGACCTCCATTCAGATCAAAAGTTCAGTGAACCAATCTTTTATAGGGCACATATGGAAGGTGCAATCAAAATCAAAGACCCACTCTTTTAGATCTCTATTAGTGGTGTTAACAAGGACAACCCCTTGAATATCATATTCATTTTTTCAAGCAACAGCAGCAGACCCATTAGAAGTGTATTTTTCTTTCATATCAGATATCTTTTTAAAACAGTAGGTGCCCTGTCTTACCACAATAATAACATTTTCTAACTTGCAGCTTAGATTTTGATTGATTCTTGTTTTGAATTTTGAACTTAGGATTGAGGTTTATCCCGTTTATGAGAATTGAAGTTGCATTGATTTCCTCTTTTGTTCCGATTCAGCTTTTCCCTAATATTCAAAACTTCTCCAGACTTAGAGTCCTTGAAATCAGATTTTAATTCAAGTTCTCTATTCTTTAAAGATGATATAACAATAACAATATCAATAGTAAAACTAGTTCTCCCATATTTTAAGGCATTTCTAAGCTCTCTGTATTTATCACCTAGTGTATTCAACAGAACAACAACTTGTTGATATTTAGATAGTTTCTCATCATAGTCAGTAAGCTCTTGAACAAATCTAGTGAATTTATCAATATTTTCTTCTAAATTGGAAGAAAGATTAAATCTGAAATTATAGAATTATCTCAGGAGATAGCATTTGTTGGGCATAGATTTAGTAAGGTAGAGAGATTCTAACTTGGTCCAAAGACCCTGAGTATTAGTGGTTTTCCCAACTTTTCTAATAATAGTATCAGATAGATGAAGAAATATAGAACTCTAAGCAATCTCGTCTAACTCATGTCTCCTATAGGCACTAAATTCAGTACCCCATGTCCTATCAATGGTTGCGGCACATCTCTGTTGTAATAATAGAGTCCTCATTTTCTGGCGCCATAGACTAAAATCTCCAGTCCCTCTCCAAATTTCTACTTCAAATTTATGTGCAGTAGTCATGATAGTAGATAAACTCACAAGAATAGAATTATACATCACACGGCGTATAACAAGTATTGACAATATGTATGTATGATAAACTTCAAATATTACAAGATTATATCAAATGAACAATTGATCAACAAATGCAATTATATCAAGTAAAAATGTCAATCTTGAAAAATGTTTAAGGAGTGGTAACCCTTAATTCCCCTACTCCCTTAGATTCCAAGATCCTCGAATAAGATCTTGGACAAAGAAAAGTAGAGAATGATCACTTACCTTAATAACAAGTTCAGAGATTGACAATGACTACAAAAATTAAGGAGATGGTTAAGAGAATACTAGAATCAGGTCAAAAACCTTAGTATGAATGTAGGAAACAAGTCACAAAGACTCAGGGTGAACTCAGTAGGAAACTGAATGAGTCAATTTAACTCACCAGCACTCAGTATGAGTCAAACGAGTCACCACTCAATAGAAGCAACATATTAGTAAAGATAGCCAAGAACAAGAAAAATTTTCAACAGGATCACACAAATCTACACAAGAAGTACTCAACGCTTTAAGCGGTCTAACCCAAAAATTGAATCAAAGAAAGATTCACGATTTCCCTTTTAGAAAATCATAGTTTTCTCCTTTTTTTTCACAAAGAACTATTATAGATCTAAAATTTGCAACTTTAAACAGTTTTTGAAATTAGGGTTTTTCAAGAAAACAAACGGTAATTCAGATCTTATGAGAAAAGAAGCTTCGATACCTCTTGTTGGTCCCAGAGTAAATTTAAACAAACAAAATTATTTGTAAATTGCAGAATGTAAAGAGAACACAAAGAAATTTTCACCCCGAAGGGTCCGAATGTTCAATCAAAAGACCTAATCACCCGTCGAGCATCTACAAATTAGATATTGCTCTAGTTTCACTTGAATCACCAAGAATTGTTACAAATGTATGAAGAAATCTTTTTCACTGTTTTCTCTTGCCTCAAATCACACATATACAATACACAATCTCACCAACTATACACTAAGTATAATATCTGGAAACATCACTCAGATTTACAGAGATTGAATGACAATCACTAAGTACACAAACCGGCAGAGAGAAAAGAGATGAAACCCTAAAACTCATAAGTTCATCTCAACAAACAGTAACCCACACATGAAAACGCAAAGGAGAGTTAATACACGGAAACCAAAAGCCACTGGATCAACTGCTGAGAGCTGGCCAAATGTATGGCCAGATCACCAGATCAAAAAAACAATGAAGAGGTGTGTAATATGGAAACGCGATTTCCATATTATAAACAAGATTGGGCCAAGAAATCGAAAACAGCAGAAGCCCAAATGCAAACAGGTTAGGCCATGAATTGTGAGGCAGCCCAAAAACTTAACAAATTTGAAAATGATACATTTATAATTAATCAAGTTACCTCTTTTAGAAGGTGTTAGACCATATATCTTATAAACCTCGGTGTCGAGCAAGAGAATGAGATGCGTGTTAATTCAAATAGTAATGAAATGTCATTCTCAAAGAGTTAAAAACTTTAATTCCATGTCTAAACATACTGATTAAGAGACAACAATAATTCACAACTTGTATGGTACATATGCCTCCAAAAGGTTACATAAATTAGTAGGGGTGTCCAAAAGTCCCGAACCGAACCGAACCGGACCGAACCGAACCCGAACCGAACCGAACCGAACCGAGCGGTTCTTCATAAATTAAATACCCGAATGGGTACCCGAATTGAGAACCGATGGGTTTGGGTCGGGTCTCGGGTCTAGACTAAGAACCGAAGAACCGAACAAGAACCGAAACTAAATAATTTTTTTATTTTTTATATTGAATTAATTAAATTATTTTATTTTTTTCCTATACAAATTAGCAAATTAATTGAATAAATTAGATTATTTCATAATTTTAATTTTTAAGCCCAAATCATTTTAAAATCCATTAACCCATTTTAATTTGAAGCAAATGAATATACTTTATGTAATTTTGCTGTAATATTAATATCTACTTTTTGGTATTTGTATGCATTGAATTAATCTTATTGGACGGCTAGTTTTGTATATTTTTTTGAAGGACCATGCTACACTTACTCCATGGATTACTACATGGATGACTTAAGGGACAAGTGGCGACTACCTATTGGAGGGTCGGCTGTGGGGCCGAGTTTTGTATATTTTTTTGAAGGACCATGCTACACTTACTCCATGGATTACTACATGGATGACTTAAGGTTGGAGGGTCGGGGGGGGGGGCGGGGCCCCACAGCCGACCCTCCAATAGGTGGTCGCCACTTGTCCAAGATGTACTCCATGTAGTAATTCATGGAGTACATCTAGTATTTTCCTTTTTTGAATTGGGTTACGTTAATTTGTAAAAGTTACGAATGAAATGTTATTAATTGTATTTATGTAGTGTTGTTGAAAATATTAAAAAATTTAATTATGGTACGGAACCGAACGGAACCGAACCGACCCGAACCGAACCGAACCCGAACGGTTCCATAATTATATTTGGACCCGACGGGTCCATTTATTAAATACCCGAAAGTTTTGGGTCGGTTCGGGTATCTTCAGAACCGAACCGAACCGACCCACGGACAGCCCTATAAATTAGCATTAAGGAGATTTATAGCATGTTCGGCAACGTTCAAAAGTGAATTTTTTTTTTAGACGATATATATGTGAGCAAGGTCTAAATAAACCTCTAATAAAGTGGTTTGAAGCTATTATAATGTGCACTTAAACTCATGATATGTTGTCAAACTGAACCATGTCCTTTGGATAAAGAAAGAAGTTTTTTAATATAATTTATCTTCAACAATTTATTCAAAATATCCTTATTTTAATTTGTGAAGATCTGGTGCTGGGCACTCTTGTTGAAGTTTGGTTGTCTCATTTTCTCTCAACCTGATAGTGTCTCTAAGTGTTCGTTTGGCAAGGCTTTTGAAGAGCCAAAATCTGCTTTTAAAATTAAAAAGTTGCTTTTAAACTTAGTTTTTTAGAAATACTTTATATTGTTAGAAGAGTTTTTAAAGGAAATTAATCTAATATAACTTCCTCATTAAGTAATTTTACACGAAACTAAAGCAAAAATGAAGCTATGCCAAATGGACCTATCAATCCAATAATCATATTTAATAATGAACAAATTAAATAACGGCCTTGCTAAAAGGTTAGTAATTAATTTCTTCCTTCATCAACGGGGAACTCTGACCATCAGGGACCCAAATCATAATATGAGAGTACCCCACAATAAACTGTTAATTATATGAAGACTTACTGCAATATAATTTTAAGTCAAAAATGGAAGTTGAAAATGACCAGTAGAGCAAAAATGTGGAAATCCAGTTTTTGCCATTTGCCTTTGGCGCCCATGCACATACAAAAACACAAACAAGGACCATATTATTTGAATCCAGGTCCAATGATCGGTAAAGGACTTCTCCAAATGATTATTCTAAAAGTCGTAATGAACAGTGGGAAAAGTAGGCAGATGCATATTGTTAATGGAGTTTCCTAGGTGGTCCTGGATGCACAAGTATAGAATATGACCATGTCGGTGAAGAGAACGATCTCAACGTTAATAAGAGAGAAAAAAAATTAAGGAACGAATAAATCCAACTCATTTACATGCTCGACTGAGACATAGTGAAAATGCTATAGAAGTGGAGATGTAATTCAATATATAACTTATCGAGATTTCCCACCTGAGAATCCCATTCTCCTTCCCATGACAATGAAAACTTCAACGTGACGCAAATAATCATGGAAAGAAAAGGCTCACAAGACCTCTAAAACACTAATGTCAAACCGATATAGCAGAATTTGCCTTCTAACTGCCAGAGGAGGCCTATGGCATTAATATGCAGGGAAAGTTAGCAGAAGCACATCGAGAAAAGAATAGATTATCTAGCAAAACACTATTACTTATCAATGAGATCCAACCCTTTAGTTGGATTCTACAATAAAAGTGTAAATATTCATCAAGGCTCGAGAAAAACACATGAACGATTATCTACTATACAGATTAAATTATTATATGTATGCCAACTACTATAACAAAATTTTCAATAACTGAGCTAGGAATTTGTAACCCCTATTCTGTTAGTCAAATAGAATATGCCTACACCATATGAACTGCCCCATAAGTTGAACCTACTTGGTTAGATTTTCATTTTCCAGACTATGCTTTCAATGCCACTATCATGAATTTTCTCTGCAGCAGCAACTTTTGCTCGATGACCAGCAAGGGAAATTGTTGACTTTTTCCTTTCGTCTTGAGGGAGATCGCAAGCTTCACTTACGGAAGCTGATCTTAAGTCAGCCGGTGGAATGAAACAATCTAGTGATAGACCAGGAACATTGAACGCAACCTCATCAATTGTCCAAGTTTCTTCCATCCTGGTTTTCGAATGGCTCATTGCCATCTCTCCAAACCGAAAAAGAGTCACCACAGAACGCCCAGAGTGAGCAATCATTATTCCTTCAACAGGCCGATAATCATCTAGGAAAGAACTGATAGTAGTCTCCCAGTAAACTGCGTCACCACCATTACATTGGATGCGAGTAAGATGCGAATCCTCCATATGAACAAGAAGTCCAGTCTTCTGGCTGAAATAACCAAAGAGTGCATGCCTTATAATCTCTGCTAGTCCTTCACTCCTGGCCCTCAAAGTCTGAGGGTCCACAGCCAGCTTCAAAATGAAGCAATCTTCCCCATTAATCTTCTTCTCGCCAATGCAAATGGCATCAGCAAACATACTTGCAATGGTTCTTGGATCAAGACCCTGCAAAACACTTACCCACATATATATGAGATCAAAAGACTGGGCAAAGAATAATTATATTAAAAATCAAAGTAGTCACATCTCCACCTGAAGAGCACGGCGCAAAGGTCTAACTGGGCCTTTCGCAGTGTGCGCCCCCAGCCAGGGTGTGTGCCTCCAGACGAGCTTGCCATTGCAGCCTGCATGAACTTTGCTTCCCCCAACTGCAATCTCCACATACCACATGTCGGGATTCATCTGCCAGAGGACAAATCCTCCGGATTCCGCAGCTTTAGCAGCATTCCTGTTCTTCACTACCTTCGTCGCTGTTTCAAATTCTGAAGCTACCATTTTCAACTTGCCCATGGCATAAGCATTCTTAATAGAATTCAGGATCTTTTGCCCTCCAGTCGCAGCAGTATACTGTTGCAATATATACTGTGCAGATGAAGTTTCCTACAAAAAATACAAATCAATCAGATAAAAACAAATGTACAGAGTAAATCTGAGTCCAATACTGAGAAAATTTTCGAAAACAAATTATTTTCACCAGTACATGAAAGTGACAAAAATGTTGAACCTAATACTACAACTAAACTTTCTTGCATAACGCTCCTATAATCCTCTGCCTCCCACCATTTTTCACTACCATGGAAAAAACTGAACTTTATACACACAAACTTGAAGAAGTCAATGGTTTACATCATTCTGTATTAAAGAAACAGAAAAGCAAATCTATTTCGGTAGAGATAAAGCATTTAAAATCAAAATGAACACAAGTAGACAAAAGAATTTCAATCAATTCTAACCATTACACCTAAACAAATCTTACTCTGCCAAAAGAAATTCTGGAATGACTTAACAATTAAGCATGTCCAGCATACATCATCAACGAAATATAAAATTATAGTCAATACATAAATAAATGTATGCACAGAATCAGGGAAACATACAATAGGAGAGTCTTTGATGCTGTGATGAGGCCAATGGTCAGTGGTGCTAACATGCACCGGCGCAAGGGGGGCACCCATCACCCCCAGCAATAACCTTAGATCAGAGTTCCTGTTACTGTACCCATTCCCATTGGACGCCACTGCGGAAACTGACGGGTTCCGGGTTAGTTGTCCGATGACCCACTGTCCAACATAGCCGACCCGTTTTGAATCTCCGGTTTCCCCGCAGTCTGGATCCGGACCCTCAATCAATGGTGCCAAAGTCTCACCCAACGGTTTCAGATTCCCAGATCTTAGAACCGAGGACTCCGGATTATCAATAGAACTATTCTTCTTCCTCCGAAGTAGACTGGGACTCTTTGAACGTGACCTAACGGGAGATAAACCCCGTACAACCTCCTCCCTTAAAGCCGAAAAGAACCCTTGTTTTTTCTCCATCTTCGAACCCGAAATCTCTCAACTCTTACGCTAATTTTGTTTCTTAATCTCTATCTCTATGCTTTAGCAAACTTTAGAGTGAGAAAAATAAAGGGCATGTCGATTTTGTCGTCGTTTCCTATCGTAGCATTCGATCAATATCATAAAACAAACTGCAAACAAAAAATCTCAGAAAATGGTGAGTTGATATATATACACATTTGCTGCTATAGAGAGTAAAATGTAGCGTGCACTAGAGTGGTTTTTAGTTACAGTTGGAGAAAAAAGGGGAAAATCCGGACTGAGTAGAAGAACAGTGGGAAAACGTTGAGAAGAAAGTGGCGTTATTACGGAGAGAAATGCACTGAGAGTTTGACTGTATGAAAATGACTTGTTTGAGGAGAGAGAAAGTCTGCTGATTCATTGTGATGAGAGGGTGAGTATATTTTCACGCGCAGTGAATTCGCGCGTTGGCCGGAAACAGAAGGAACTTTAACGAATGTAAGTCCGTTTAACATCTTTATTTCAATTTTTAATTTATTTTTTATTTTTATTTTTAATCACATATTCACACATTAAAATATTTTACATATATTTTTCATATTTTTTCATCATACATTTTCAAAAAAATATTATTTTAATCTATATTTTTAAAATCTTAAAGATGTCAAACAGGGGGCATAATTATATATTTTTCTATTTTTTTTCAAGTTTGTTACGTTGTTTCTAAAAGATTATTTGTAGTGAAAATGAATTTTTTGAATAATATATTCTTAACAGGTAGAAAAAAATATAAATTCACGTGTAAAATTATTTTATTAAAATAATGTAAATTAAATGTAAATAGAAAAGTTTGATTCCCTTTCCCTACGCCTTATCATTACGTGGTGTAGCCTTAATAATATTTTTGGTAGGTGGATATAAATTAGGAATTCCACAGTAATTTTTCCTAAATTATGAGAGAGGTGAGACAATTGATTAAAAAGCAGCTATTATTACTTCAAATAAAGTCATAAAATTTTCGTACAAAAATAATCGAGTTTTCATTCTTGTGTTGCTTATTTTTTTATTTTTTTTTATCGAGATTGGTTGAGTTAGATTTTCATTAAGAGATTGCACAAAAAAATCGCGAAACTGCAAATCGAATCGAAGCCGTTGGTTCGGGTCCACGTGGACCCGTGATTTTTTTCCTGAAACCGAACCAAACTGTTTCAAAATGGTTTGTTTTAGATTTCAATTTTCAAAAACTGCATAAAATAGAACCGAATCGTTTTTTTAATTTTTTTAATTAAAAAATTAATTTTATTATTTTACAAATTTTAAAGTTTTCACTTTTTAGAAAAAAATATCAATTTAACAATACAAATTACAACCAACCTATTAAAATAATCATATAAAATAAATTAAGTTTATCATTATTGGCTAATGATTTTATAAGTCCATAACACACGTCGTGACCCGATATTTAATGTAAACTAAAATTAATCCCTTATCATATGAAAAAAAGAACATTTATTTTCAACAATCCAAATCATAATACAAAAAAATTACAACAACAAACCACGCTTACAACTTCAAAAGCCCTAACGTAAACTCTCATTTCTCAAACATTTGACGTTTGCCTCCACAGCTGAACAAAATGCGATTCCCAATAACAAATCGCTAGTAAAATTTTGCTTGTTGGTCTGCTAATTTCTACTCGAATCACCTATTTCTTTATTCTCTCTTGATAAGTCTTAGATTCTCATTCAAGTCATTTCTTACATTATTCTTTCTTTTATTTGTTGTTTTTTAACTTATTATATACATGTGAGTTGTGATTTGGGTTTTTAAAAAAAGACTGTTTGTGTGCTTATGTGATTAATGAACTTGTTTGTTGTTTAGAAAAGAATGAAGGATATAAATAGGGGTGGGCAAAACCCGACCAAACCAACCAAAATCGCCCAAACCGAACCAACCTAATCGGTTTTGGGTCGATTTTTTTGTTGTTTTTACACGGGTCGGGTGGGTTGATTGTGTGGGTGTGTTGAGTTGGGTCAAGTTATGGATTAACTCATGAAAATAGAATAAACCCACTCAACCCAACCCGGCTATATTTATGAATTTTACAAGTGTTATGATATTGCTTGAAAATTCTTAGAATAATATTATAAGATTTGGATGGAATGTATTTTACGAAAAATAAAATAAACAAATACACATTCAACGCAAAAACATTTTAATTGCTAAAAATATTTCTTGGCTTCATATAATTTAATATCAATCCGTCCATCTAACATTTCCAGGCATGAAGTGACAAAATAATTCAGATTTTTTGTTCATTGCAAGTATGGAGACCTAATATTATATAAGTTATGAATCAATCATAAATCTGCCCAACCCCGATCCGCCTACTTTAGTCTTTGTTGATAAGTTGTCCCAAACCGACCAACTCAACCCAACCCAACCCAACCCGACAAATTCTTGATTGGGTTGAGTTTCAACATTTATAAGGGTTGGGTTGTGTTAAATTATGATCAAACTGATTATGTTGAGTTGGGTTCAGTTGAGTTTTGGTTGAGGCAAAAATCGACTCAACCTAACTCATTAGGGTTGGACAAAACTCCCGAACCGAATCGGACTTAACCGAATCGAACTGAATTGAACCCAACGATTCTTCATAAGTTAAATACCCGAATGTGTATCTGAATCGAGAACCGACATGTTTGGTTCGGTTCTCGATTCTAGATTCAGAATCGAAGAACCGAATAAGAACCGGATTTAAATAATTATTTTAATTTTTTATATTGAATTAATTAATTTTTTTAAAAACAAATTATCAAATTAACTGATTTAGTAATTAATGCTCTAACTCCTAATCCAAGTCCATGCCTTGCTAGCCCAACCCAACCCAATTTCTAATTTCAATTTTTTGATTTAATTTTTTGGTCCTATTATTAATTTCATTTTTAGCCCAAGATTTAGATCTTTTTAAGTTTTTATCATTTTCTTTCCAATTTCACACTTTCATTCGGTAACCACTGAGTCAATGACCCCAAATCATTTCATAAATTGAAAACATACATCTACATGCCCAAATCGAAATCCCCGACTGCCGAGTCCGAGTTCCACTCTCCAATGCCCATCGAAGCCACAACCTCCAACCACGACCACCGATCATTGATCATTAAAAATCTGTTAAAAAATTTAATTATAGCACGGAACGGAACGGAACCGAACCGAATCGAACCGAACCTAACGGAACGAAACCCAAACGGTTCCAAAATTATATTTGGACCCGACGGTTTCATTTATTAAACACCCGAAAATTTTGGTTCAGTTCCGTTCTGAAGAGAATTGAACCGAACCGGACCATATCTAGCCCTACAACTCATGCCCACCCTTCGATATAGCGTTTTGATTGTGTTAAAATGTAAAAGTTCCCTAATTAGTACTACTACATTCTACTTTCGTAAAGTCGTTAGAGAATAAAATTTGTCAATTTCCAGTAAACCTAAACTCTATCATTCTTTGTACATTTAAACATATCATGTTCAGTTCTTATTTTTCATCTCAACAGTAGGACGAAAGAAGTTTTAACCAAACTATTATAGTAGAATGTGATTTTGTCTTTACTGACCATTATATGACAATATGAAAGGCAAACAAGAAAAAGTAAATAAAAAGGAAGAAAAATATATTCATTTTATTAACATATTTTAACAACCAATTTTGAAAATAATTTATTCATGGGTTTTATGGGAAAGATAAACGTAATTTAACATTTAATATTATTAGTTCCCGTTTAAACTTATATGCTAACATATTTTAAATATATTATTATAATGTCGATAGGTAAATCGCGGATTAAAATCGAATCAACCCGCAAATTATGGTTTGGTTTGGTTTGGTTCGAAAAAATTTCAAACCACGTGAAATGGATTGAGTTGAAAATATGGCACAAACCGTCCAAATCGAATCACTTTCACTCCTCTGATGAAGTATAATAATTTGTGCTAATTTAAATTGCATGAGGTTTGTTATCACTTTTGGACTATTTTTTAATATTTCATTATTTTGTCATGTTAAAAAATAAAAAATACTATATATGAAGTTCTACAAAATTATACAAGAAGATGAAGTAGTACATTAGAGAACAGCTTACTAATTGCAAGAATTTAAATAAAATAGGAGAACTGATTAATTGTCAGAGACAAGGAGATACTTAGAGGTGTCAATCCGGGTGGTCCGGGCCGGGTCGGCCCACCAACATGTGAGCCCGGTAACGGCCCGCGTGAAAAAAAGCCCACCCGCTGCGGGTTCCGGGCCGGTTACGGGTCGGCCCACAATTTTGGACTACAACCCAGGCCCGCCCGCTAACCCATCAGGGTCGAGCCCATGCGGGTCACGGGTAGCGCGGGTCGCGGTTCGTTCCGGTTTGGCCCGTATGATTGTATAAATAAAATTATAAAAATATAGAATTTTTCATATTTATAGCAAAAAATTTTTTTTTTTGTTAAATGTAAACTAAGAATTGAACAAAATGATAAATTCATAATTATATCAAGAAATTTTTACATAGAATTCAAATTTAACGTTACATGAATTATTTATAACTTTACAAACTTCAATTTAACTTAAACAAATAACAAATACATCAAAATGCATGTCTAATTTATCCACTTCATCTTCTTCTCAATCCAAGATTTTTACAAATTTTTGCAAATTCTTGTTGTTTAGAATTTTGAACAAGAAATATAATTAATAGATTCTCTAACTATACTTATTTGTGGTGTTATTAATTTCAAACCATCTTGCACAACTAAATTCTCTCCCTTTTTTTTTGAATTTTTTTTTATTTTTTCAATTTTTTTTGTTTGGCTCTCTCCCCCCCCTTTTTTTTTTAATTTTTATTATTTTTTTTCAATTTTTTTTACGGGCCGCGGGTTAACCGCGGCCCGTGGGGGTGCAACCCGCGAAGCCCGCGGGTTACACCTCCTTGGCCCGTGAACCGCCCGCACGGGTCACGGGTCGGCCCGCGGTCCCGGTTTTCACGGGCCGATTTTCACGGGTCATGACCAGCCCATCCGTCTTGACACCTCTAGAGATACTACACAAAATGATAACTCGGGTTATTAAAATTTCCTAGTGTCATAGGGCTGACTCATTCAATCTACGATGACGCGAAGTTTTTCCGTCCTCAGCCAACAAACGAGTTTGCAATTCTGATTTATAAAACACACGATTTTGGCTAAGTATGCAAAAGATTGAATTAAGGTAAATAAACACAAATCCTACGAGAACCAATCCAACTTTATTTCTCACTAATAGAAAGAAACACACCAAGTAAAAAACATACAACACTCGTATCATTCAACTCTAGTATCTGCCTCTCTACAAACTAAGTACACAAATTTAGAACTTCAAGGCAAATCTCGAATTACAATTTAAAACCAAAAGTGTTAGGTAGTTTTAACGGACATAAAAACTGCCCCTACGTTCAAACATATAAAAAAAAAACTACTTGTAATCACTATCACATGATTACCTCATGTTTGTTTTGTCATTGAATTCGAGTACCAAAGTTAGTTGGATAGCAAGCTCTCAATGTTCGAACACGTGTGCATCAATCTCTCGATCAATACCAAATTAGACACACGTTCCCAAATTCCGTCATGTGATGGCTCCATCACTGCCATGCAGGGCCGTACCTGTGTTTCGCGGGGTCTGAGGCGAACTTCAAATTTTGGGCCCCTAAGTCATAGCAGACAATCCACTTTTTCTTTTAAAAGAGTATTACAGAACTAAATTTGTTAACTTAAATTCAACAATAAAACAACAAATAAAAATAAAATATTCAAATATTTATTTTGTAATCAAATAACAATACGAAGATATTCTAATTTCAGGTATGAATCCCTTGCTCATCATTTCATGAATCACAGTATGTGATTTCTCATACTTTCCAACACCGCAAAGGCATCGCGCTAAATTGCTGACATTGACTTTGTTCAATACTATTCCTTCATCAAGCATATCACTATAAGCTTTTTCTGCTAATTCTAGCACGCTTGGACTTGGCGATTCCTCATTGCCACAGATACTTACAATATATATACAATCATAGATTCAAAATACTCTGGAGTCGCCATTGCCGGCGCCGTAACAGTGGTCTGTCTGTGGAGGGAGAAGTGAAGACGGTTTTAGGCTTTTAGCTTTTTAGGTTAATTTAAAAAAAAAAAAAATGGGCCCTTAAAAATTCTGGGCCTGAGGTGACGGCCTCTTGGGCCTCTCCTCAAGTCCGGCCCTGCTGCCATATCACATTTCCAAAATCATGCATCTTGCTTCTGCCCATCCCAAATCTGCGTATTCTCCAAATCTGGAACTTACATGAATAAGGAAAAGATGATGAAATTGTAGATCGAGCAATAGTCATGTATGAACCAGCAAATAGAGACTACAGCTTCTTGAATTTACCGTTACATTGACCAAAGCTGACATTATATTAATGGTACACGTTATTGAAACTCGTCAACGTGTATGCTGCACATGGAAGGACTGTTAGAAGTGTTACAGGGCCATGAGAGGTAGTCCTAGTTGGATACCAAAATAAGGTTGAAACACTATGTTCCGAATGGACAATTAGGACTTCGAACATTAAGCAATTGTTGATGGATCATTTCTCTGGAACACGAAGGAATGTAGACTGGGGCGGATCCGGGGGGTCACGTGACCCCCCCAACTTTTGAGAATTTTTATTTTATAAAGTCATGTTTGGTATCGATTGAATTCTAGATTTTAATCTAAATCAATCTAACAATTAATTTTAATAACATATTTCATGAAATCCATAACTATTTAACTTTTATCAAAATTTACTAAAAAAATGATTTTAATCTTCACTAAATAGGGGCAAAATCACAATAAATTTAAATTTTTCTCTTGCTCTCTTTTACTATTTTCCTCACGTTTTTAACAAAAGCTTAACCTTTCCAATTTTTAAAAATTTGTATATAATTTTTCTACAAATTATCACATTTGCTACAAATCTTCACTTTCCAATCAAATTTTCAAGTAATTAGAACCTAAATTTGCATTTTCTCCTATCAAACTGTGTATATAAAATGTGTATAAATTCATTATATCCATTTTGATTTATATGTAACGAATTGTGTTTATTTGATTGATTATTAGTATTGAATATTAGTTATATATTTTTCCTTTCGATTAATTGAATTGATTGTTTGTATCAAATACATTATAAGATTTGTAAATGTAAATATGCATTTTCTTGTGATGAACAAAACATTAATAAAATGATTCTTCGAAATCAAATGGATGAAATTGATTAGCAAAATATTAATGAAGAAATGTTTTTTAAATGTAAATCTGCATTGTCTCAAGTCAAATATGAATAATTCAAAAATCAAAAACAAAGTATTCGATTTGTACAGAGTTTGATTGTGCCCCTAACCTAGAATGTCTGCGTCCGCCCCTGAATGCAGAAATCAGTGATGATGGAGTTAGCAATGTTAACATAGGGACGGAGACTCAAATCAAGGCAATTATTTAGATGGCAATGTGGGGAAAACATGTCCAACGGAATGAAAAATAGGGGCAGGAAAAAGCTTTGATAACAATGAAGGAGATTACATGGAGTTGGGTATCAGTATATATTGCCTTTAATTTATAGAATATTACAGATATACAAGAAAATAAGTATGTTTTACAATCAAATTAAATCCCTGGTTATATGCGAGTTATAGATGGAAACTACTAATTAATTTAAATAGTAAATAAATCTCTAATGCCCTTCCCCCCCCCCCCCCTCCCCACCACACACACACACACACACACACACACACACAAAATTGATACTGGTGAGTCCACAAAAATGAGAAAATTATGATAGAGGCGAGTCAAGAATTTGGTGAAGATATCTACGGCCTGTTGAGTAGTGGAAACATGGAGCGATGACCTTGAAATAATAAGCTCTTGCATATAACAACAATCCACTTCAATATTTTTGGTACAGTCATGGTACACAAGATTTTGCCGCAATTTGAATAGCACTATTGTTGTCACCATAGAGAGGCGTATGTTGTGATTGGGAAACACTGAGTTTTGCTAGAAGACCATGCAGCCACGCAATCTCATAACATACATCTGACATAGCGCGGTATTCAATTTCAGTGGATTTAGAAACACAATCTTGTTTCTTACATTTCCAAAAAATAATAGCATCACCTAAAAAGATACACCGCCCAGTAGTAGATCAACGAGAATCAAGGAAACCAGCCCAATTAGCATAACTATAATTGGTGAGCTCAAGAGACATCTTGTAACAACCCAAGCTTTGTGTCTAGTCATTCTCTTACGTTTTGTCCAGTTTAGGAGGGAATTATCTTTCCTCTTACTCTTCACGGCTTTCTGTCTCGTCTCCCAAGATTGAAACTCAAACCTTATGAGATATTTAAGTTGAATTTTAGTACGAACTTGGCAAGTTCTCAAATCTCAACTTCATAGTTTGCATTTCAATACTCCCATTTAAAAAAAATAAAATACAAAATACAAAAAAATCAAGGTTTTACATAAGCAACACATCGTTAATGAAAATTATTAATCAAGATTATTTACTCTTTATTGATGTGAAGTCAATACAACAATTTTCCTGGGCAGATTTAGTATAATAATATGTTAAAACTTTAATAAAACTTGAACTTTATGATCTTGCCAATATCTTCATGTCAAACCATCAAGAAACTGAATTAACGCGGAACATACCTTAATCAATTGATTTCTGACTTGATTAATGAATCTTGAATCTGGATCTGTAAATCTTTATTTTGGTTGCTTCAAATCTCCATCTTAATTCCTGATTGTGGGTTTTATGGATCTTCCTTTTCATATGCTTTCTCTTATATTCTTGTGTTGATGGGATGCCACAAAGAATGAGAAAATCACCATATGAATTGGGGACCATAACCCTTTATATATTTCCATATGTATTCGGCCCATCGTCAAATACAAACCCTAATGGATCCGGTCTCTACACATATAGTCCGGCCCACACTTTAATTAGATGCTTAAAGCCCAATTACTTAATTCCTTATTAGATCACTTTAATTTTGGGCTTAACTTTAAGATAGCATTTATACACAGTTAATTACATATGTTGGCCCATCACGGAAAATTAAATAATTTCCCAACAATCTCCCACTTGGGCCACATATGCTACCTTATAAATGTGTATAACCTTATGAGCTCAAAACTTTTGCTATCATAACCAAAAGCATCTCCGAACAATCTCGTCCATTGATTATATCAACATAGGATCAAAGCGGTCTTCGTTATAAGTAACATAACTAAACTCATCAATGGTCACGTACATCAATACAATCAAATGACATAGATCAAGTGTGGATGTGTAGCATGGAAATTACATGTAATGTGATCTAAACATGCCTATTTCCAACTGGTCCTGCCTTATTCCTTAATACCTTATGAGATCAACCATAAACTTTAATCAGAGTGGAACTGAACTGAATACTTTATTTCTGAAATGAACTGAATGTGCACAACCGAAATTATGTGTCAAAAGACAACATCCAAAATGCAAACTCCCACTAAACTGGCATATCATCAAAAGATGCAACACCCATGTGAGCACCATGCTCATGAAAGACCTCGGATGGTAGCCATTTAGTAAATGGATCCATATTTATAGAGTTTGTCCTTATATGCTTTATAGAAACCTAACCACTCTGAATTCATTCCTTAACAATTAGGAACTCAATGTCTATAAACTTTGACATCATCATGTTTCTATTGGAATACAAGACTGTTATTGTCACAAAATAACTTAAGTGGTCTTTCATTTCCATCCAAAATATGCAGCCTAGTGACAATATTTTACAACAATTCCATAATCAAAATCGAATATCCAACGATCTCCAATTGGTCTGATTTTCCTGAATGTTATCATGTAATCCTTTGTTCTCTATAGATACCGAATAACCTGATGGCTGCTTTCCAAATTTCCATCGCAAGTTAATTAAATATCTGCCTAGCATTCCAACAAAGAATACCATATCCGGATGTGTGCTATCCCGAGTATACATTAAATTCTCAATTGCCAAAGCATAGAGAATCTGATGTATATCCTTTATCTTTAAATTTATCATTGGGGCATTAATTGAGACTAAAGTTGTCTCCCTTAATTGTAGGGGTATTACTTGATTTTCATATCTGCATTACAAATCTTTTAAGAACCTTATTGATACAACTCTTTTGTGGTAATCCAAAAATACACCAAGAAGAATTCTTGTGTATCTATATCCTTAATACAAAAGGTGCATCACAAAGATTTGCTTACTCCCACTGAACTTGTGATATCCACAATCATCAATTGAATGTATCTCGAAACCAAATGAGATAATTATTTGATAAAATTGTGATACCTATTCGGGAAACCAGCTTAAGCCCATAGATGGATTTATTTAATTTGTAAACCATCTAATGCAACTTAAGATCAAAATATGTCACAAATGCCATAATTGTCCTAAAAGAGTTTTCATAGAAACCGAAGAAAAATCTCTTTATGCATGGCATCAATCCACTCTTTAGAATTATTCATTTGCATGGCTTGATGAAAGTTGATTGATAAGTCATTCTTTCGTCAATCCATGTCATCCTTATTTTTTTGGAGAAAGACTATAAAGTTATCCAAAATTGTCTTTCTTCTTTTATAGTGGATTTCCTTAATGACATTTGTTCTTGAGGTTGTTGAGTTTGTTTTTTCTGGAACAATCTCTTGATTGTGTATGGAGGATTTTGTAATATTGTCTTGATCCGAAATTGCTTCTTGAACAAGATCTGGAGCAAGAATTTGTCCCTGAACCAAATCATTGTCAATTGCAACAGAAGGAATATATAAATATTCTTCATCTAAGACAAAATCATAACCTTATAACCTTATCTCCCCTCACAAACTCTACATCCTCAAGAAATCGAACATTTCCCGTTTCGAAAATTGACCTGGTAGTGGGACCTTTAAAAATTTGTAACCCTTTAACAATTACTTTACTTGGAACTTTGTTGAGACTTTAAGCTGCAGTCTTTAGTGCTTTAAACCTAGGAGGATCCTGATGTACTGTGGGTAAATTCCACATTCCTTTAGGAATATTGCAAAAGGCCCTGGACATTGTTCTTCGATTCGTCATATCTTGGCATAGTATTTACCACTATGGTAAGATTTGACTTGTTAAATTCTTTTACTGAGTCGATTTTCGAACTCAGTCTTGTATGCTTTGAACATGTCCAGTGTTTGGGATTTCTCATAGATGAAATATAGGTAGCCATATTTAGAAAAATCGTCTATGAACTAAATAAATGACTGTTGACCATTCCAAGAAGTCGAAGGGAATGATCCACAGATATCCGTATGAATTAGTTCTAAGACGTCCGAAGTCCTATTGGCACCTAATCTCCTTATGTTTGTTTGTTTTCCCTTAATATAATTTACTTAAGTCTGAAAATATCAAGGGAATCAAGAATTCTTTCTGACACAAATCTTTCCATTCTCTTTTGAGAGATGTGACCTTATCGCTTGTGCCATAACAAAGCAGAATTCTCATTGGTTAATTTATGTTCAATACCATGTAAATCCAAATACAAGGTTTCTTTATAAGAGGCAACCGTATTAAGCAAACATAGGTTATCGTAACCGGATAAAGAACTGACACCCACAATATTTGAATTAAGAAAAGATCAAACTGACTATTTCTAATTGAACAAGAGTAACCAAAGTTGTCCAATGTAGAAATAGAAACCAAATTCCATCCAAAAGGACGGTACCGTAAATGTCTCTTTCAAATTCAAATAATAATCAGTGTTTAATGATAACCTAAATTCCGTAAAGCCTCAACCTTAACTGATTTGCCATCGCCCCAGATAGATGAATCTTTCAGCATCAATTGGCTTTGGCAGCTCAGACAACCCCACATAAACACACTTACGTAAGTGGTGGTACCGAAATTTATCCACCAAGTGTGTCTTGATATTGACATTAAATTTACCTCAAAACAAATCAAAGTGAGAAATGTACTTTTCTTTACACGCCAAGCGTAGCATTTAGCACAATCTCTCTTTATATATCCCAGATTTTCACAAAATTAACAACTAAATTTATTTCGCCGTTAATTTTGAACCGAACCGAATGCAACTTTCTTATTCTTTCTTTTCTTTAACTTGTCCTTAGAGGTACTAGCCAAGTGAGCACTTTTAGTCCTTTCTTGCTTCAGCCTTTCTTCTTCTTGCACACAATATGAAATGAGCTCATATAGAGTCCATTTATCCCTTTGACAGTTATAACTGACCTTGAATTGTGTAGGAAGAGAAATCAAAACCATATGCATGAGCAAATCATCAGATAGCTCAAGCTTTAGAGCCTTTAAGTTTGAAGCAATATGAGACATCTCCATAATGTACTCCCGAATATTTCCTTTGATTTTATGCCTTAGTGAAACTAAGTATGCCAAAAGCGTACTAGTTTCAGCCTTATCGCTCTTTGCAAAGCGTTTCTTCAATTTCAGCAATAAATTTATTGGCAGTAGTTACCTTATCGGACACAGCGCCCCTGAATGATTCTGGAATACTACGCTTCATGATCATAAGACTCATGCGGTTTGAACAATCCCACTTATTAAAGTCCTTGTTTTCATCAACAGAACTTTTATCCGTAAGTGCAGCGGGTTGTTCGGTCCTTAACGCAAGGTCTAAGTTCATGCAGCCAAGAACGATCATAACGTTCTCTTTCCAGTCCTTAATAGTTGGTTCTATTTAGCACAGGAATGGAGTTGATGTTGGCAGATATTGTGGAAGTTGATGGATTAACTGAATAGAGAACTAATACTTAATCTACATGTTCACATAAGAATCCATATTAAACAATTAATCAATTCAAATAATGGTAAACCCCATCACAAGAGACCGGGCACAACATTGATATTTAGTCTTTGGACAGAAATATCAACTTATAAGTGGTACTCTTGGTGTAGTAATCAAATATTGACAATAAACCATGTCAAACAATAAACCTATCTTTGGACCGATTTATTGTTCACATAAAATAAAGCCTTATAATTGTCACATATTTATTACCACAGGTATGTAAATAATTCGGCCAAATATTAACCTTCTTTTGGGCCGGTCAATACCCGCATGAATTACGTACACACAACCTTTCTAATATTCCAAATAAATTAATCTAGACAAGAGAGGTCACTTTGGTGACATGTTGCTTCAATCAATTCATTTAGAAAAATTAGTAATCCAAAAGAAATACCAAAATTTGAATTATAATTGTTAATCCTTAATTCTTTTATTTTATTTTGAAACTTTAGGGGCCTAGGGTTAATAATACAGAACTTTAGGGACCCAGAAATAATAATCCAGAACTTTAGGGCTCAACAATTAATTATGAAAAACTTTAGGAGTCAAAAATTAATTATTCAAACTTTAAGGATCCAAAAAAATGATTATCCGAAACTTTAGGAGTCAATAATTAATTATTGAAAACTTTTAGGGATTCAAAAAATTAATTATTTAAAACTTTTGGGGCCAATTTGGAACAAAATCAGAAACTTTGATACTTTAATTACAAAATTAGAACTTTAAACGGCCCAAAAATAATTAATTTTTAAAACTCCAGGGGCTGAATTATTAAAATCCATAACTTTAAGGCCCAACTTGAATGAACTTTAAACTTTAGAGGCCGAATAACCAAAATTGCAAACTGTAGGGGCTTAAACTTTAAAATTAAAACTTTAATGGTCCAAAAAATAATTAATTTTGAAACTTAAGGGACTGAATTATTAAACCCATAACTTTAAAGGCCCAATTGGATGAATTTATAACCTTAGGGGACTGAAACATCAAAACCTTAAACTTAAGGGGCTAAATCCTTAAAATGAAACCCTAATTTGAAATTGCAGTCAAGGACCTCAAAACTTCAAATTTACAACCCAAGCCCCCGCCCCAAAAATTCACCCAAACTGAAAATAGAAGCTGGGGGCGGGCATGCCGGCGCCGCCCCCCAAACCACGTTGTGGGGCCGTAGCGCCGCATCACCTATGCGCTCAAGCGCGCATTAGTCGCTGACGTCGTCGCAGAAATTCTTATGTGCGCCACGTAGAAATAGCAAAGACAGCGCTAAACTTCTGAAAATCTTTAAAATCAACCGAATATGTTTCAAATTTAATAAATCTAAATCCGAATTCATTAAATTTGAAAAAACATGAAAATATACAAGAATCAAATTAAAAATACTTGATTCCCAATGATTTAACATGAATAGGCTCTGATACCACTTGTTAAAACTTTAATAAAACTTGAACTTTATGATCTTGCCAATATCTTCATGTCAAACCATCAAGAAACTGAATTAACGCGGAACATACCTTAATCAATTGATTTCTGACTTGATTAATGAATCTTGAATCTGGATCTGTAAATCTTTATTTTGGTTGCTTCAAATCTCCATCTTAATTCCTGATTGTGGGTTTTATGGATCTTCCTCTTCATATGCTTTCTCTTGTATTCTTGTGTTGATGGGATGCCACAAAGAATGAGAAAATCACCATATGAATTGGGGACCATAACCCTTTATATATTTCCATATGTATTCGGCCCATCGTCAAATACAAACCCTAATGGATCCGGTCTCTACACATATAGTCCGGCCCACACTTTAATTAGATGCTTAAAGCCCAATTACTTAATTCCTTATTAGATCACTTTAATTTTGGGCTTAACTTTAAGATAGCATTTATACACAGTTAATTACATATGTTGGCCCATCACGGGAAATTAAATAATTTCCCAACATAATATTGATACATTTTGGATGAAATAAGATAATTTTCAACCAAAAAGATGAAAGCACATTACCTTCAAGTGCAAGATTCTGTATCAAGAGTTGAACTGGAAAGTTACAAATTTCGTCAACCGGGTCTTCAACGATCTTGACTTTGCTGTGATTAAGAGTGTTCGATATTAATCTCTCTTGTTTAATGCTCCATTCTTTAGCAAAATGATTTAGATCTGGTTGTGTTACACATTGGTTAGATATGTTGTACTTAAAAAACTTCTTTTGAAAGCTATTACTTCGAGATTTGTGCAACAACTTCGTATGCTAGAAAAATCTTGATGTCACGAAAAAAAAAAAAAAAAAAAGGAATTTGGCATTTTTTTTTCCCAAAAAAAGAGAGTTTTGGTAATTGAAACTGTTAAAATGTCTAGTTCTGGAAAAAACTTCCAAAATTAGCTAGATCTCATGACCACCACCTAGAAATTAGCTAGAAATCAAGATTGTTAGAAGAAAAACTGTCTATGGTTATCAATTATCAATCCACAATTGTTCAATTAACTCTCTACTATTCTTCAAAAAATTTCGTTCAGCTGAATCCATATGTAGGGAACATTATTCCAATATCGATTCTCTTCATCTCACTTTTCGGAAAAAAACAATTCTATGGTTGAAATTCGAACGTTTGACTAATTAAGCCTAGGGTTGAAAGAGATTTGCGAACGTAATTAGGAATTCTGGAGATTAATTTTATTTCTCCCCTCTCTCAATGTAATCGAACCTGACTTGCCACTTCGAATAAATAGTATAATTCACTTGAAGTGCATAATGACCATACGCATCTACCGCAATGTACGCTTCATAACTAGGTTCACCAGAAAAGAGAGAATAAAATGAAATTTGCAAGGCTGGAAAATATGAAAATGTGGTTTGGTTAGTTACGACATTCAGCACTTAAATACTTGGAGCAAGGCAATAATTTATCCTGGTTGGCTATATTCATACCGCATTAAATTGAACAAGAACAAGGACTATCCTCGTGTAATCACACAACTTGTTACTGCAGACAAAAATACCTCAAAAATAAAAGGATTATACTACTTTGCCATTAAGTTTCACATCAAGTTTCACACTTTTTTGTCATTTTGTGTGAGTATTGTCTATTATACCCTTATCTCTATATTTTAATTGTTTTCCGTATTTTAACCCTATAACTGGTATCAGAGCCTAGTAACGAACCTAAAGAAAATTTTTAAAATGAATAGAAAAGATAAAATGATTTTAGAAGAATTACAAAATATTAGTATTTTAACTAATACTAATCGAATTAAATTACAAGATTTAGCAACAAATTTAAGTATTAAATATAAATCTCTAAGTGAAGAAATAAAACAAGTAAATAGTTCTCAACATTTAGCAGAAATAAAAAATAAAGGATTACAAATATTAGTAGATGAATTTTCTGAAAATGAAGAAGAAGATGTTATTATAAATCAATTTTTAGAACAATATGATAATTTTGCTCAACCTTTAGGAGAAACGGATATTTTAAACCAAGATGTTTTAACTCATATAAAAAATATCGAATCTAATTTGGAAATTGTTAATGACAATATTAAAATAGGACCAAAAATCCTATATAAACAAATTGAGTCTAAATTTAAAAAATCAAAATTTAAGGATTCTTATATATCAATTGAACCACCTTTACCGGCATATGTTATAGAAGAATTAGAAACTAAATTCTATGAAGCCACATGAGAAGAATTAGAAGCTTATAAACAGAGTTTAGAACAATTAGCTATTCAAACTGAAAATATTTATATGAATGATCCACCTAAAGAAGAAACTACTGAAATTAATACTCCACCTTTAAATCAACAAGTTGAACCACAAACATTAGTTGGAGAAACAAGTAGAACTAATGATTGGATTCAAGTCGAGTCTGATGACTGGAATTTTGAATGGATAAAAGAACATGGAATAACAGAAGAACGAGAAAATTATAATTTTAGAAAAGGAGCTAGAACTACATCAACCAAGCCTATACACCTTAGGGATAATAATCCAGTTAAATTATTTACTGAACAAATTCCCACAACAGGAATATGGCTAGATGTTGATGATAGCAATAATAAAAGTGAAATTATTGACTCATGGGCAAAAGCTACTGATTTAGCTGTTGCTTTTCATAAATGGAATACTACTCAATCATACAACTTTATAATCCACACCTTTAGAGGAATCACTTCAGATATCTGGAGAAGAACTTCTGAAGAAACTAAAAATCAAATTAAATATGGAGAAAAATCTACAACTACCATTGATAGCAATGAAAGCTTAGATGCTGAAAACTTTAAGGAAATTTTAAAAAGAATGGAAAATTTCTTTAGACACTTACTCTTAGGAGAAGTTATACCAGAAACTAAAATAGATATGATCACTCAAGAAGCCTTACAAGCAGAAAGAGAAATGGAATTATTAAAAATCTGTGATATGTGTGAATTAAACGAATATACTAAGAAATTCGAAAAGATATATATCAAAGCATCTAAATCCATTAAAGAATGGAATCTATCAGAAGAAGATAAAAAACTACTTAATAGATATTTTCTTAAACTGCCTTGGCCATGGGGTCAGAAATTATTTGAAGATTACCAAACTTATTGGAATAAAATAGAATGGGAAGATCCTAATCATAGAGCTGATACCTTAGGAATGAGAACTTCATTCGCTAAAAGAAAAATATCAGAATGGTGTAGAAAATCTATGTATCAACACCTATTTAGGAAACATGGTAAGAAAGCAAGTTTATGTTGCTATGGAGAGATAGCAGCAGTGCCACAATTTGGTTGTCACCAACCACCTAGGAAACCATACTATAAAAGGAAATTTAAGAAATATCTTAAACCCTGGAAGAGAAACAAAGGATTTAAGAGCCATAAGAAGTATTTTAAGAAGAAAAAACCTTGGAAAAAGGAATATAACCAACATAAAAAACCTCAGAAGAAATCTAAGGAAGAATTTTATAAAAAATGTAAATGTTTTACATGTAATGAAATAGGACACATATCTCCCAACTGTCCTAATAGAAATAAAAGAGAAAATGTTAAAGCCATTAGAATAATGGAAGAAATAGAATCTGACTCTGACTATGAAATAATCGAAGATTTAGATGAATTATCTGAAACAGACTCAATCTATGAGCTAGATATAGAAGAAATTGAGGAACCAGAATTTGAACAAATTTATATGAACCAAGAAATTATTAATACTATAGAAACTACCTTAGATAATGAAGAAGGGACTTCACAAACAGTAGTATTTGATGAAGAAAGATATGGAGCAATAAAAGAAAAACAAATATCTTTAAAAGATAGAGACGTTTTTGTAAGACCAATATTACCTTGGTTTAACAAAACCATATATATTGCAAAATATGATGAAGTACCTATTAATATCGAAAATGTTAAAGGCAATACTACTATACCTCTGGTAACTAAAGAATGGGTTAATCAAGAATTAGCAAAAATAAATAGATCCACTAGAGAAAGATTAAAAAATATTGTGATAGGAGGAATCCAAATTATGGTGAAAGGATATTTTAGAGAAGGAATGGATATTCCTATACAAATGTATTTGATGGATAATGAATACTTCATGATCCTATGGATGCTCTATTAGGAGTAGTCTCTGGAAATCTTGTATATAAAAAAATTATATTTACTATAAGACCTGGATTTGCCATGTCCTTACTAGACGAAAATTTAAGTATGGGATTAAATCTATATCATAAAATTGATAGATTAATTATGCCACCAAGAAGTAAAGTCAGAACCTTACATTGTAAAGCTCTATATGCATTTACTACTACACATCAAAAGGAAATCAATAAAGTCTCAGGAGACTTCATACAAATCCATGAAGATTTTAAAGACTTAGCACAATTTACTCCACCAAGAATGTTGAGTAATAATAACATTTCCTTACCACAAGATATATTGCTTGATTTTCATCAAGAATCTAGAAGAATAGATAATAATGTAGGAAATCAAGGATTAGTTACCTTGAATACCTCTCGACAACTTATAGCCGTAATGCCTAGTAGAAGAATAGAAAGAAGTATCGCATCTAGAGAACTTGCAAGCTCTAGTAGAACATCTACAAGTAGAAATTACCCAATAATGCCTAGAAATAGCATTGATATTGATCTTAGAAAATGTGAGGAAGATAATTTCCTTATCTTAACAGAATATATCAATAATCAAAATAACTACGAAGAAATTATAGCCCTTGTTAATACAGGAGCTAGTACTAGTCATATAAGAGCAGACTTAGTTGATCATTTATTAGAAGAAAACCTACCACAAGGAATAACTCTTACAGACTATCATGGAATTAAATATGAAATTAAAACATTTGTTAATCTAGAACTAAGTTTTACAGATATTGAAGGAGAACAATTTAAATTAAATCTTAAAATTCATAAAGACTATAGAAAAGGAAAGGATTCTAGTTGGAATGAATTTTCTTGAGAAAGTCTCACCATTTCATATACAAAAGAATACTCTACAAATAACTATAGAAGGCAAACAAAAAATAATTCCTAGAATTACTAAAACCAAAGAACCAATTTATATGATACAAGGAATTAGATCAATCAAAACTAGTATACTTAGTCCATATATTGAGATAACTCTCAATTTACCAGACTATTGTATGATAAAATTTCATGCCATAATTGATACTGGATCAGGTATTTGCCTATGTAAAAGAAATGTGTTCCCAGAACATTATTATAAAAGAGATTATAAGAAAACAACTTATGGTCAAACAAAGAAGCGATATTGTAGAAATCTATAGAGATTTTGTAGAAAATGTTCCTATAATTATAGGTAATAGAGAATGTTTTATCCCACTAATATATGCAACATATAAAATTGGATGTGATATCCTTTTAGTAGAAAATTTTATCTATACATATAGCCCATTTACACAATATAAGGATAGTTTTGAATTTACTACACCTTGTAATCACAAAATTAAAACACCAAAAATCTACAAAGCTATTGGAATTGCACATCAACCAATTCACCATAGACCTAGACATCGTAGTTCTCAGTAATCGTGGTAGATGTTATATAGAAATTAATCAAAAACAAAAAATTCCAATATTAAGAATTGAAAATTTAGAAGAAAAATTAGAAAATGTTAAATTAGAACTAAAGGAATGTTATCATGAACATCCTTTAGCTAAATGAGATAAGGATAAACCTATGGCAACCATTGAACTAAAAGACTCATATGCAAAGATATCACGAAAACAATTTCCTTATAGAGAAGAAGACAAAAAAGAATTTGAAATACAAATTAAAGAACTCTTACAATTAGGAGTGATAAGAGAATCAACTAGTCCATATAATAGTCCAAAGATTTATGGTTAGAAATCATAGTGAAATAAAAAGAGGAAAAGCTAGAATGGTAATTGATTATAGAGACCTAAATTTTAAAACAATACCAAATAGCTATAAACTACCAATAAAAGATTTGTTAATAAAACAAATGCAAGGAAGTAAAATATATTCTAAATTTGATTGTAAATCAGGATATTGGCAAATAAAACTAGATGAAGCCTCAAAGCCTTTAACTAGTTTTACTACCCATAATCCATTAGGACAATTCGAATGGAATGTTATGCCATTTGGATTAATGAATGCACCTGCAATATTTCAACAAAGAATGGATAAGATTATTAGACCAATAAAGAATTTCTGCATTGTTTATGTAGATGATATTCTTATTCATAGTAAAAACTTAAAAGAACATATTGAACATCTTAAGAAGTTCAACTATATTGCTAATAAGTATGGATTAGCCTTATCAGAAAGAAAAGCAGAAATAGCTAAAACTGAAATTGAATTCTTAGGATATATTTTTACCGAAGAAAAAATACTCCAACAACCTCATATTGGTAAGAAGATTATAGAATTTCCAGAAGAAATTAGAGACAAGAAAGAATTACAAAGCTTTATTGGATTATTAAATTATTCCGAAAAATTTATAAAAAATTGTGCTAAATATAAAGTCCACTTTACCAAAAAATTGAAGAAAGGAGTTGTATGGGAATGGACACAAGAAGATGTAGAAATGGTAAACAAAATTAAGAAAATATGTGAAAATCTACCTGAATTAAATATTCCAAATGAAGAAGATTTCTTTATTTTGGAAACTGATGCCTCTCTATTACACTGGGGAGCAATACTTAAAAGAAAAGAAAATCATAAAGAGTTTCTTTGTAATCCATTGTGTAAATGCCCAGAAGAGCTTGTTGCTTATACTTCAGGCACATTCAAAGATGCCGAAACCAGGTATGATATTAATCGTAAAGAATGTTTAGCAGTTAAGAAAGGAGTAGCAAAATTTGAACCATACTTGCTACCTAGAAAATTTCTTATTAGAACAGATAATACTCAGGTAAAACCATTATTAACAAATAAACTTGGAACAAGTGCAGCTGAAAGACCACTTATTAGAATGCAAATGTGGTTTGCACCATTTAAATTTGATATTATCCATATTAAAGGAAAAGACAATTTTATTCCAGATTTCTTAACCAGGAATGGAGCAAATCAGGAAGGAGTTAGAAGCATTGAAATTCGAAATAAACATAAAGATTGCTACAATGGAGTCCAAGATAACACTAGTGGAGATGGCTGCTGTGAATCCAATATCTGAAAAAGTCAACAAGGCTATATTATCTGAAGGCCCTAGTGCCAATAAATCAAGGCCTCGGTGCCAATATTGAACCGTAAGCATTAAAGCTTCATAAACTTTCGCTAGAGAGAATACTACTTTGTCTCCCTCACAGGAGAAAATATTTACAAAGGATAGTATCTCCATACCGTGAGCTTAATAGCTCAAATATCATCAAAGCCCGCAACACTCATGGTGTTATGGACATCAAAAGTAAAAACGATTTTATTTTGGCATATGTATTGTTTAATCTCGCCTCGTTGTCGGTTTACCAAAGATTGGAGGTTGGATGAAAACCTTAACATATGGAACCTATAATAAAGTTAACCTCTATCCAGGAGCCCCACTTCGGGTTCGTGCTCTTTATGAAATGGGAAATATAATTTGTATTTACCCATCGAATCTTTTAAAAGAAATTTCTTTGTTACCAAAAGAAGTAGTCCGAGCTATTGAAAGATATTGCCAAGTTCTTAAACATAAGAACATATATATCGTGTTTTTCTCTCGTCATTCCGAATGGGATAATGAAGAAGATAGGCTACGCCGCTAGTCATGTCATTAGGATTGCCACTACTTCCAAGCATCTTCAAATTTCGAGAAGAGTGAAGTCCATGAAACTACACCCGTAAGATGTTATCAAGATGACAACCTTCCGTAGAGCCAAAGGATATAAGGAGCAATTTGAGCATATCCAGAAAGTTATTGAAGAAAATCAAAATATTTGGGTGTATGAATCACAAGACCACTTGATTTACAGTAAAGCTGTGGCACCCACTAAACAAGAAGATTGGCACTATCTCGATATTTGGTGTGATCATATCTTTGGAGGGAACGCTAGTGGAACACAGAAGACAAAAAATGAATCGTGGTAAACAAGCTTTGGCGTTATCCAAACCATAAGTGCGAGTACTGTAGCAATGAAGAAAATGGTTCACCAATCTCACTTGATCCAGAGGAATTTCCGGATGAGTGGTTTGAATCTCATATGGAAAAGTAATGGACCCCCTTTATCACTACTTTGTCAAAGTTACTTTGATAAAGAAAACTGCTGGGGTTTCACCTACATTATTTTCCATGTTAAGACAAAGAACTTTAGGCCACAAGAAGATTCTCATTATCTTACACAAGAACACAACAATAATGAAGACCAATTGGAGAGCTTTTTCAAGTCTATAAAAGGAAGACTAATTCTCTAAGAAGGCATCCCATCCTTAAGCAAAAAACTATCTTTCTCTCTAGTTTTTCGAATCTTGTAACCATTTCAGTTTCTCTCTTTCATTTGAAGTTTGTAATAAGGTAATCTCTATGGAGTTCTAATCTCTTTAGAGAAAGTACCAAGAGTGTAGCCGAAATATGTATGTATACTCTTATATAAGAGATATTAGTGTGATGTGTTTATGAAATCCAAGTTATTTGAAAATACTGTCTTTCTATTTTTGTTATTTTCTCAAAAACTCTTATCTTACTTATACTCCAACGGTGAGAACCTTGAGGGTTGTGCTAGTATCTTGTTGCCGTTTAGCCGTGTGTTGGCATTTGAGGCGTTGTTAGAGAAAGCCATTAGAACCCTGTTATCTTTCAAAGGTGATGTTTTAACAAGGAGTTGAAAGGAAAACTGTAATTCCGTGTGATCCATTGTGAGATATGCAAAAGAGTCGAGAGAAAAATAAGAGTGCGGAAGTCGTGTTGGACCATAACCCACTTTTTAAAACTCAAATAACATCGATCACTTATATCTGAGTATACAAATATATGGGAGCAAGCTCGAGGGAAATCTCGTTGATATTATTCTGCATTTACCTTCTGCTTCGATACTGTAAGATCTTTCTTATTTATGTTGAATACTTGCATTAATATTTGCACTTATGATATTTATGAAGTTTTAGTTACTATCATTCAATGTTTAGAAATTGATTGCGAAAGGAAAAGAGAAGAAATTAAATCATTTTATACCGTGCTTGATTATTTTTTGAAAAATAGTAGAAATCTACCCGTGCCTTTATATTTTACAGAAAATATATTTAGAATTAATAAAGAAATTAATAAAGTAGAAAATAAAATTAGAATATTAAACGATTGTTTTGATAAAAAATATATTGATAAATACGAGCATAATTGGCTTTTTCATTTATTAGGAGAAATAAACCAAACTTATCCTATAATAGGAATAGAGAACATTGACTTGAGTAGATAATAGAAGTAGGGCATTTATGTCTTTTTATTAGAGAATGTCAACCAAGCTGTCAACCAAGCTGGTAGTGTAGCATGATTGAAAATAAAAATATCTGAATTCAGCATTTACCCCTTGTCATGAGGGACACGTCCTCTTTTTTATATCTCATGATCCAACTTCTTCACCACTCCACCCGCATCAACTATTTAACCTCTCCCTCCCATCTTCCCACTACCCACTACCCACTTTTAAGTGCAATAAAAAAAAAGTAAAATACTTGATAATTTGACAATTGCATTTTCAACCGAGAATGGAAAGTCTTCTGTGCAACGAGGTGTGGTTTATGAGCCCTGCACCAGTCACTGTTCTTGATAAATTACGTGCCAATGATCAGTACCATAATGTAAGGAGAAATTATACGGCTAGTTGTTTCTACTCAACCAAAGAAGATTTTGAGAAAGCTATTAGGATTTTTCTGGATAAGGAAGCCAGTTACTTGCCGAAACCGGGCTACGTGAGTCATATTAAGTCCGATAATTCGATTGATCAAGCTAGGTTTAAGAGTGTTTGCTGGCTTCTTAAGGTAATCATTTTTTTCATATATTTTTTCGTGCATGTTGAGTAATATCCTTAATTTTATATCTTTTGGTTTTGTTTTTGTTTTTTGAAGTCTCAAAAGCGGTTGGATCTCTCTTTTGGAACTGTTTTTGGTGCTGTGAGTTACCTGGATCGATTCATTTCAATAATTCAATGCCAAGTAACCCTTTTTTTTTTTTACTTCTTTTCTTAGAATGATTTAATGATATAATGTTAGGGTTCTTACTTAGAGATTTGATTTAAGATAACGTTCGTGTATCTCAAATTTTGCAGGGTTGGAAATATTGGATGTTTGAACTACTTTCCATCGCATGTTTATCAGTCGCCTCCAAATTCAATGAATCAATCACTGCACCGTTGCATGAATTTCAGGTGACTCTATATATATATATATAAACAAGATTTCAACTTTTACGTTCACATTTTATAGTACCCATAATAGTGGATCCTCTCTACTAGACATGTCATGTCAACAAATGATTATCCTTAGATAACATGTAATTTAACAAACCTGTCCCATTATTTTTGCAGGTGGAGGGTTTAGAGCATTCCTTCTCATCAAGCCAAATTCAGCTAATGGAATTGACTCTCTTGAAGGCATTAGGATGGAGAATGGATTCCCCGACTCCATATTCTTACGCAGAATTGTTGATACGCGTCATCAATAACTTAAACAAAACCCTTGTAGATAATCTAACTGCACGCGTCACTCAACTTCTTCTTAATATCCTTTTAGGTACGTTAAACTAACTTACGGCATCATATACATGAAGGCTCTTTAACTTCCATGTAATTGAATTGTCTGCGAATAAAATTGTTCAGATTCTAAATTCCTGGAGTTCCGGCCATGCGTTATTGCTATGTCTGCAATAAGATGCATACTTGAAGATGATCTTGTTCCATCAACATATGATACATCCGTTGATCATTTTGACACGTTTATTTCCCAAGATCAAAGGGTAAAAAATTAACTATCCCTCTTAATTTCTGCTGTTCTTTTTCTTTATTATTTTTCCAGCAAGATATACGATATGACGAGGTTAATGTTCTTGTTCTAGGAAGAAGTAATAAAATGCCAAAGCTGGATGGAGAAAGAATTAATGACAGATTACAGCAATAAATTAGAGTCCCAGAATGCAAATTACAGTACCCCTACAAGCCCAGTAACAGTACTAAAGGTGGAGTGGGACAAATTCTACGAGTGTCAACTTGATATCTTTCTCTTTAAGAAGTCAAGGATAAACATCAATTTCAGATCAAGTAATAAGAGGAAGAGAGAAGAAGACTGTGCACTCAGAAATTTATGTTAATTGTGTTGTAATAGGTCAGTGCATTTTAATGTAGAATTTGGTACGACTGCAACTGTCGAGTGCCAATATAACTTCAGACACACTCCTCTTCAATTACTAAAGTTTTTAACGAGATTTATTGTATTCTTAGAGAGTCATCAAGGTTGATACGGTTGAATGTTATAACTTCAAGATTGTAACTTTATTGGTCAACTAAAAAAATAAGGCGAATAAGCATGAACCATGGTGCTTATTTATTTGGGGGATTCGGATATATAGTCATAATTTATAGTGCATTATAAAAATGGCCATTTTTTCGAAATTTTTGCAAATATGACCATTTATAATGTAAATACCCCAAAAACACCCTTTTGTAAATCAATGACTTTCTCAAATATGGCCATTTTTCATGTACCCACCGCCATCCCACCCAACACCCCCCAGCCTCACACCCACCACCAGCCGCCGGTGCAATCGTGGACACCGGCGAAAAAATTTTCTTCACGAAGTCAACATCTCCATGATTTTCAAATGTCTAGTAAGAATCAAAACCCATTCAATAACATTTTAAAAAATCAAAAAATAAAACCTTTCAAACAATAAGTATCATCAGATTAAGTCGATCCACACAGAGTCAATACCAACAAGCCCGGTTCTGGGGCAAGACAAGTGAGGCCCGTGCCTCTGGCCAAACATTAGAAGGGCATCACTCGCCTTGGCCCAATTTTTTTTAATAAATGCAAAAACCATAGATGAAAGCCTTTCTTCTTCTACCGTTTCAACATATGCGTCGGAGGAAAATGGTATTCCGTTCAATTTAGAATTGGAAGAACTTCTCTTCTTTCCGTCGCTGAGTTTTACAATGTTTGATTATGGCGTTTTGCAATCCAGCTTCCCTGACTAGCCTATTTCTCGTTCTTGAAAACCCTAGACCTTCATTCGGTCAATTTGCATAGAAGGATCCAAGGTCTCATTTTAATTTCATACAGAAGTGTGCGCGCGCTAAACAAGTTGATTTGCTATAATCCAAGTTTTTCTGCTTGATTTATAAATATGATTTTGATTATTTGAATTTGGGATAACAAATAGACTAAAATGGCTCCAATCTTGAAATTTCTGTAGGTAATAGTGCATCAGTTCAAGATAAGATGGTGGTTCTAGTATTATTAGAAAAAGAAGAGGGGAAATACTGGTATGTGTATATGGAGATTGATACAAATGCATTACATTTTACTGTCTTAAAGGCACCTCATCTGCATGATTCTCTTACTTTTTTCATAGCATATAGAGTAAGTACCCTAAGAATGCCCTTAGATGGTGCTAGATCAGGAAATTAAGTCACTATTACTTCAAATTGCTTATTGCTAAAGGTCCCCAAATCCGCACTAAATTATTATTTTCGGGTGTTCTTTAGAATTTGTTTGCTAGTTACTTAAGCTCTAGAGCTGGGGGTAAATTTGTACATATGAACAGAGTTACTGTATTGGAGTGAGTTCTTTCTTTCTTAACCAATAGTAATATTTAGATTTCATGGAGTTATATCTGAATTCTTGAAAATTTTATTATTTCTCGCAAGGGTAATTAGCACATAACATTCCATCTTTCATTGTTATTGTAGAAAATGTCAATACCTTTCATTTTTTGACATTTTCGCTCTAAATTTCACATTTCATTGCGCAAAAAGTATTTTCCCACTATTTTTTCAATTGAAAATTATGAAATAACAAATATACCCTTCTCTTTAAATAAAACAAAAAGAAAAAATAAATTACAATCACAGTCCCAATTTTTTTAAAAAGTGCAAATAAGTCACAAATCCATATCTTTGACTTCTTTTAAATTAGTCAAATTCACCGGACTAAAATCCATGTCAATTGAGTTAAAACTTATTTCTGAGGGCTTGTTTACATTGGGGGTGAACACGATTCGATTTGGACGATTTGTGTCATATTTTCAACTCAAACAATTTCATGCGGTTTGGAATTTTTTCAAACCAAACCAAACCATTTTATTTTTCGAACCAAACCGAACCAAACCAAACCATAAATTGCGGGTTGGTTCGGTTTTAATCCGCGATTTACCTATCGACATTTTAATAATATATTTAAAATAAGTTGACATATAAGTTTAAACGAGAACTAATAATATTAAATGTTAAATTATATTCATCTTTCCCACCCGTGAATAAATTATTTTCAAAGTTGGTTGCTAAAAGATGTTAATAGAACGTATACATATTTTTTCCTTTTTATTTACCTATTCTTGTTTGCTTTTCATATTGTCATATAGCAGTAGGTAAAGATAGAGTCGCGTTCTACTGTAATAGTTTGGTTACAACTTCTTTTATCCTACAAGTGAGATGGAAATAAGGACTTAACAAAATATGTTTAATTGTACAAAGAATAATAGAGTTCAGGTTTATTGAAAATTGACAAATTTTATTCTCTAACGATTTTGAGAAAGTATAATGTAGTAGTACGATAATCACTTATGCACATAAACATTTTTTTTTAAAATCTAAATCACAACTCTCAAGTGTATAATAAGTTCAAAAACAACAAATGAAAGAAAGAAGAATGAAAAAAATGACTTGAATAAGAATCTAAGACTTATCAAGAGAGAATAGAGAAATAGGTGATTCGGGTAGAAATTAGCAGACTAACAAGCAAAATACGACTAGTGATTTGCGATTGGAAATCTTATTTTGTAAAACAGTGGCAGACAAGTTTCAAATGTTTGATTAAAATAGTTTAGATTAGGGCTTCTAAAGTTGTGGGCGTGATTTGTTGGTGTAGTTTTGTTGAAATATGATTTGGATTGTTGAAAATAATATATATATTTTTTATTTTATATGATTTGGGATTAATTTTAGTTTAGATTAGATATCGGGTGAGGACGTGTGTTGTAGACTTATAAAATCATCGACCAATAATGATGAACTTACTTTACTTTATATGATTATTTCAATGGGTTTGTAGTAATTTGTATTGTTAAATTGGTTTTTTTTTTGCTAAAAAGTGAAAACTTTAAAATTTGTAAGTTAATAAAATTAATTTTTTAATTAAAAATTTAAAAAATGGTTCAGTTTGATTTTATGCGGTTTTTGAAAATTGAAACTTAAACAAAACCATTTTGAAACAGTTTGATTCGGTTTGAGGGAAAAAAACTATGGGTCCACGTGAACCCGAACCAACGATTTCGGTTCGATTTGTGGTTTCGCGATTTTTTTGTGCAGCCCTAGTTTACATGACTTTAAAAGTTGTTTCTAAAATTAAATAACTACTTTTGAATATATTTGAATAATTTTTTTTAGTGTTGTAAAAAGAGATAAAAAGAGAAAAGAGAATAAAAGTTAATAGACTTGTATATAGGGGTGTCAACGAGTAGAGCCACGAGCCAAAACTCGAAACTCGGGCTCGTCTCGAGCAAAATTGGTTTAGGCCTTTTTTGGCCTGAGTCGATTAAAAACTCGACCAAAAAATTGAGGTTCAGCCCGAGTTTTAGCTTGGGGCCTTAGCGGGACATCTCGTACCCAAACCGAGCCGACTCATTTTTTTTTTTTTACAGCTTCCTGCAAACGTTTCAGGCAACTGTCTGCCTGAAAATTTTGCAGGCATTTGTTTACCGGCCTGTCCGGGCCGAAATGGCCATTGATATGTGCCTACCCCTCGGGCTCGGCCTGACCTTCGACTCAGATTGATTTCGAGCCGAGCCACAGGCAACCCGAGCTGAATAGCCATTTTGATATCCTTACTTGTATATATTATAATGAGAACCAAAATAATATATTTATAGGGCAGGATTATGAATACAATTGTAATAATTTCTAGAGGTGTAGGGGTACAATTATCATTCATTAATAAACTTACCATTTATAGCACTCTCCATTGAATGCCACATTATAAAATATCTGACTTGTTAAAACCTTATTTGATAAAAATTCAATGGAACAAAAAATAAAACAAAGGAAAAATAGTACAGTTATTTTGGAGTATTAAAGATAAATATTATCTCATTAAAACGTTGCTCGAAAAAAACCAGTAGGATAAAACCTAAACGACGGAAAAATAGTATAGTTATTTCCCTTAATGTTGATCATTGAAAATCTTTTAGTCAATAGATTCTACTCTTGTGACCTAATTTCTTGCACGTAAATGTTGACAGTGCTTTTGTAAATAAATAAGACACATTGTCACTTGAGGGAATTTGTTGAATATCAATGTCGTCATTCTTCTGAAGTTTTTTTGTATGAAAGAATTTTGGAGAAATATGATTCGTCATGTCACTTTTGATATAAGCTCATTTGACAGTGGAATACAAACATAATTGTTTTCATACAAAATTATTGGACTATATTTTATTGAAGTTAATTCGCATGATATTTGGATATAATTGGTTATGTTCCTCAACCATGCACATTCTCGGCTTGTTTCATGGATTGCAATAATTTCAGAATTATTTAAGGATGTTATTGTTAAGGATTATTTCACAGATCTCCATAATATAGTTGTTTCTCCACGTGTAAACACGTATCATGTTTGTGATTTAGCTTTACGTGGGGTCAGAGAGATAACCTCCATCTGCATATCCCACTAAAATAGATCTCAACTTTTGAGAATAAAATAATCTCAAATCAATAGTATCTTTTAGATAACGAAAAATATGTTTAACATCATTCCAATGTCTTTATATTGGTGTAGAGTTATATCTTGCAAAAAGATTTATAGAAAAAGTTATGTTTAGTCGAGTATAGTTTGTAAGATAAGTTAATGCTCAAATTGCACTATGATATTGTATTTCAGGACCAAGAACATTTTCTCCATTTTCAAATGGGCGAAAATTATCTTTCTTCACATTAAGTGATTAAACAACTATAGGTGATGCTAATAGATGTGCATTATTAATATAAAAGTGTTTTAAAACTTTTTCTGTATATGTAGATTGATGAAAAAAATAATCATTTTGAGAAATGTTCAATCTGCACCCGAGACAAAATTTTAGTTTTCCCAAAATTTTCATCTCAAATTCATTTTTCAAATAATTTGTAGTTTTGTTGAACTCTTCAGAAGTTCTAATTAAACTTAAATAATCAACATAAAATGCCGCAATTGCAAATCAAATGTTTTCTTTCTTTAAAAAAATATATGGGCAAATATCGTCATTTTTATAGCTTTGGTTCAACAAATATTCGTCGAGGCAATTATAGAACATGCGTCGGGATTGTTTCAACCCATATAATGATCTTTACAATTTAATTGAGACTGTTGTTCTCGGACATGTATAATTTGTTTCTCAAACTTTAAGTTCTTCATAGACTTTCATATATATGTCGCTATCAAGTGAACCATACAAATATGCAGTCACTACATGTAGAATGTCCAAATCGAGCATTTGTGACACGATCAAACTAATTAAGAATCTAAAAGTGATGGACTCCATTACGAGAGAATATGTTTCCTTATAATCAATTCCTGATCTTTGTGAAACCTTGAGATACGAGTCAGGTTTTATATCTTGTAATTTCATTATATTTCAATTTTTTGTATAAAAACTCATTTGTATTTAACAGGAATTACGTTTCAGGTGTTCAAACTATAGGTCCAAACATTTCAAGTTTCTCTAAGGAATTCAATTCCTCATGTATGGCTTTTTTCTACTTTGGCCAATTATTTCTGTGTTGACGGTCTTTAACATACTTTAGTTTAGGATCCTCATTTTGTATAATATCAAAAGTCACGTTAAAGGTGAAAATATTGTCTATAACAACATTATTCGCTCTCATAATTTATGAGATAATATATAATTTATTGAAATCTCATTATTTTCGGACACTTGTGGTTCTTCAGAAACCAGATTTTCAATATTTGATTGATCAATTTTTTCTAATGTTACTTCTTCACGAAAGCTTAATTCTTCAGAGTCTAATGAAAGTAATAATTTTTTTAAAGCATAATCATCTATCACGTCTACCAAAATTAATTTGGTGATATGTGATTTTTTTTTACATATATATACATCAAAACGTGATTTTTTCTTATTCTTCTTTGCCTTTTATTTGTAAAATATTTATTCGTGTTGTTAACATGTTGTAAAAAAAATTAAAAAAAGAAGAGAGAATAAAAGTCAATAGACTTTTATGTATTATAATAAGAACCAAAATGCTATATTTATAGAGCATGATTAAGGATACAATTGTAATAATTTGTATGGTTGTATGGGTTTAATTGTCATTCACTAATAAACTTATCATTTACAATATTTAAAGTATTTTATAAGAGTTTTTGGATGAAACTGGTATTAGAAAGTTCTTTTCAAAAAGCAAAAGCAAAAATCTATCAAATGAACTTTAAATTAATTTGATTCTCATTTTGTACCAAATTATTTATAAACACGTTAGTGGATGAAACACGATGTAGTAAGTTGAGATCTATGTTGAGGGGGGCTTAGGAAAGGATAGACTATGAGATTGGCTAAAAGAAGAAGACTTGCTAGAGAGAGAGAAAAAAAAGGATATATATATATATATATACAGAAATGATCTAATGAGCACCGGTGCTCATCTTATCCTAAACACCAATGAGTTGGCACATTAATTCATTGGTGGATAAAGATTTTGTGAGTTCCAATCCACCAATGAATTAATGTACCAACTCATCGGTGTTTAGGATAAGATGAGCACCGGTACTCATTAGATCATTTCTGTATGTATATATATATATATATATATAACTGACAAAAAGTCATTGTTGTGAAAACGGGTCGATCAGGAAAATCAGGAACCGAAAGGATAATTGGCCCATTTGATTCTTAAAACTCGCATGTGTAGAAACTGGCTCAAAAATTGGAAAGCCGAACGGTCTAACCGAAAAGTGACGACTAAATAGTAGTTCTACTGAGTTTCCTATTTGCTTTTGAGATGGGGGAAAAAAAAAGTTGAAAAGAATCCGAAATTTGGCACTAATCTTTCATCTTCTCCCATTTACCTTAGGCTCATTGATGCAAGACCGTCTTCTCTGATGTAAATACCCAAAAATATGAAAGAAACGGGATCCGATATTTTCATCCACTATTTTTATATATCCATTCCACTCTAAATTTATTCGTATTAAAATTTAAATTTTTTAAAAAAATTACTTTATTCATCCACGTTACATTGTAATATTGTCCTTATTAAATTCTTTATTTTAAACACTATATATCCACATCACTATATATATATATATATATATATATATATATATATATATATACGTGTGTGTGTGTTGTTATAAAAAGAGAAAAAAGAGAAGAGAATAAGATAAGTCAATAGACTTTTGTGTGTACCATATAGGGAAGGAATAAGTATACATATGGTAATAATATTTAGGGATGCATGGGTACAATTGTCATTCGTCAATAACTTATCATTTACAATACTCCCATTTGAATGTCACTTTACAAAATATCTATCTTCTTGATACATTATTTGACAAAACCCAATGAGACAAAAATGCCAACAACGAAGAATACAAATATGAAGAGTAATAAACTGCTGCCTCGTTAAAACCTTGTCAGGATTGGACAAAACTCAATCGAAGGAAAAAGAGTACAGCTACTTCCCTTGATTTCAATTCTTGTATCAAGCGATTCATGTCTTGTATGTCAACGTCTTCAATATTTATATCTTGTACTGAGATGCTTTCAAAAAAATTCAGATGGACAAAACTTGATGACTATAGTAATATGATGATTTGTAAAATAGCTCTTGTTGATTTCTTTAAGAGTCTCATATATATTAGAATATTATTTTGAGAGTAAATGTCTTTTAGGTTATAGACATTCATTATACATAGAATATGCCTCATTAAAAATTTATTAGGAAAAACTCTGTGGGAAAAATCCTAATGAAGGAAAAGGAGTACATTTATTCCTTTGAATATGTCACAAAAGTTGTCTCATTAAAAACCTTATTAGGAAAATCCAATGAGACAAAACATCGATCAAGAAAAAAATAGTACGACGCATGTTTACTCACCCTTATGATAATATTACTTGAATTATATGCTTCAAGCATATTAAATCTTTCAACGTAACATAATAGACATGCTAGATAAGTTGGCTATAATCAAATTTATTATATGCATGTCAAATTTCATGCATTGTCAGACTAATAAATTAAAGACTTGTGATTGCATCCACCATGTGATAATTTATCTATTTACACAAGTTTTCGCGGAATGCATTATAAAGAGTCATACATTTCGTATTACGACTTTACTTTTTCTATTTTCATTTAGCATAAATATACACCTTTATATGTTCAGACTATAGATCCAAAAATTTCATAATTCTCTAGTAAATTCTTTCACTAGGATCGCGTCATTTAATTTGACCAATTATTTATTCGATCGATATATTTCAACGAATTTATTTCGATTCATCGATTTTCATAATATGATGCAGTACATCATTTGCAAAAGTATTGTCGACAACTTTTTCGTATCTTTTTCAATTCTATTTCTTTTTTTATAATGACATAACTTATTGAGATATCTTAATTTTCATTATTTCAGATACCTGAATCTCTTATGGAGTTTTATAATATGTTATGTCTAAATACTCATTAAGAGTATATACCTCCTTAATAATGTCATATTTACTAATTGCTCCATTTTTGTTTGGAGGATTTTGTAATAGAATCGAATATCATCACGTTTCAGGCGTGTCATAAATTTATCAAATATAATATCAACGAAATCGTCCTTCCAGGAGTCAATTCGAATTGCAGCATTTAAAGTTGATGTATGAGATTGTTATTTTCTTTGGTCAATAAATGCATCTAAATGAATTATCTTTCGAACTTTTGGTTCGAATTGTCTTTTGCGAGAATTTAGTTAATGATGCGTTTGTATATTATTTTCAGCTTCTTAATTCTTCTCCCTAATGTTGAGAGAATTGTCAAATGAAATCGACAATCATTTTTACTGAGTTATAAAGTATCACTCATTTGGGATAAGGGTTCATATTACGCATTTATTCTCGGCATTTTTTTTTACTTTCCATCTCAGTGCATTATGGTGAATTAATTTTACATATACTGCACTATCGAAATAATTTGATAGAAAAATTAGGCTCTGACCATAAGCCAAGTTATAACCAGGAGAATTATGATGTTGGCATGATGTGTAACGACTTTCCCTAAACTGAAATGGGAAGTATTTTGGTTCTCAATTAAATTAATTGAAGGCGTTTAACAAACAATAATGTTAAACCATTTATCGACATCTCAACTAACACTTATTAAAAAATTGAAATTTAGGATCACTAGTATTAAAAAGACACATCTTCTTTATTGTATAATCTGAAAATTATGCTCATAATTTGAGGAGCACTTTTACAAACTTTAGGTTGCGAACACCATGCAATCATCTAATATTTGTATCAAATCTATTATATACAAATAATATTTAGATGGTCAACGTGGAAGGTGACGGGGCCCCATATATTACCCTAATTAATTTTCAGAAATATAGGGAATTCAATCCTTATTTAACTAGTAATGATCAATAACCAATTTTTCAATAAAGAGAACAAATATCAAATACGATTTCATTGGATTCAAGAATCTTCTAATTCTTCATTGAATATCCTTTTGAATATTTAATTTTCCATCATTATTGATCCAATGATGGTACCTGGTCATGCCAAACAATAAATTCAAATTGAACTTCTGGTTCAATATAAGATATAATTTAATTATTTAATTTCGAAGAATATGATTAAACATTATATAATCATATATCATTCAGTAATCAAACTATCAATATCTTCAAGAAGAATATTAATAAAACTTATCTTCCTTTAAAATATTACGATCAGTATTGAATTGTTGAATTTGTATTCTTCAGAAACACAATAAGGTATAATTTTTAGAGACATGTGCTGCTTTGAGAGCACATTGTATTCATTATTGCCCATTCAAAAGCAATATGTTAATATTCTTTTGTAATATTGAAAATTATATTTCATGCTCTACATGAGTAATCAAATATTGTTATAATAAATTTACTCTTTGGGAGTAAAAATATAATTTACGTCAGAACATATTTAATTATACTATTCAGGAACAACGAAAATTTAACAGAAATATTTGTCAATAATAGTGCGTTACTTCAGAAACACCACTAAACTTTTTATTTAGAAATATTATCTCTAAAGGAATATATTATCTAGTACATATTAATATTTGCAGAGCTTTGCTTTTTCAAGAGCATTAATAAATTATCATCATAAGATACTTATCTGCATAAAGTTATGCTCTTCAGGATTAATAAATATAATATTCTTCTACGAGTAATATTCATATGAAATAGTAATTGTAATATTGTACTATTTCAGGAGCAACAACAATTTTACAATAGACAAATATAAGAGCACGAAATTCATAAATTATACTACGAATATGAATGAGAAATTAATCAAATGATAGACAAGAAAAAATCTTAATTCGATGATTGGATATGCACAATTATATGTGACTTGGGCAGAAACTGAAAACAAGATAATTATATGCACATGCCAAAACTAAATACAGCGATTGAAAATTAATTGGAGCATTGAACTACGTGGGCTAATCACGAAAATATTGAGACAGTGAAATAATTCATACCTGTAACAATTCAAAATGTAATTTAATCACAGTTTTCAAAGATAGTGGCTAGCCTACCAAAGGTAATTATATATACCAGCCATGCCTCAGCAGTTTCGTCCCCAACCAATTCAAAGCATACCTTTCATGTGACTTCAAATTGCAACAGTGCAGAGAAGGGTGCAGATTCGACTACTAATTAATTTTTTTTAAAGAAAAAATAATTAAAAGAAAAGCGTTCGTGCTGATAGCGTGTTATAAAAAGAGAGAAAAAGAGAAGAGAATAAGATAAGTCAATAAACTTTTGTGTGTGTTATAATGAGAACCAAAACCCTATATTTATAGGGAAGGAATAGAGATACATATGTTAATAATATCTAGGGCTACAAGGGTACAATTGTCATTCACTAATAACTTACCATTTACAACATATATATATTCCATTCTAAATCGTTTCCTACTGAAATTTTAAATTTTTTTAAAAGCACTATACTCATTCCAATTATATTTCAACATTACTCTTATTGAATGCGGAACGCATGGATTAAGCCTCAAATGGCTCTTTTAGACTTTGAGCAATGCTAAATATGTGATTTATTTAGATTTTATCCATGAAGGTATGCTTTCGATAAGAGAATCGTAGTTCATAACAGTAATCAAGTTTGGAGCCATCTCACAGATTTCTTAAACACAAGCATTCATCACCAAGATTTTATCTCAAAGTTTTACATTTGACCTTTCTTCATGACCTATCTCCGATATTTTTTGGCACAAAGATACTTTCATGTATTTCTTGACACTTTAGTTTTTACCTTCTAAAGATCTTGTACTCATAGTCTTAGGTTTTGGCTGATTCTGGAAATTAAGTAAAAAAATACGAGCATAAGAAAAATATGCATCCATTGAAATTGCCTGCCTCTCTATGTTTAGGTTGCATCATGCAATCTTAAAGTGAAAACTAAATCACAATCCTTACATTTTTAAAGCCTTCTTCATATATTATTATGTTTGTACATATTGCGTTTTTTGTATCGCAAGTGTACGATATCGTAATAAGCAATATAGTGAACCTTTAAGTTCGGATATCGTTCCCACGAAAATTATACTTTATGACTTAATCTAATTTTTCTTAACTCCTATTTAACAAAAGCAAGTAAATATTTATGATGATTTGATTATTTTTCGTGGCTACTTTTAATTAATTGAAAATATATAAAAAGATTGTACATAACGGATAATTAAAGATTCAAATATGTGATGAATATTAGGGCATAATAATTTCATTTATTGATCACATCAATTCTTAATTCAAGATTCATAACATAATGTAGTGTTCGATCGAATTCCTATATTGTAATCAATTTACCAATTTCGAATTCTCATTGAATCTATTTAACTAATTAAATTTCATATATCTATGTGAATAAACTTTAATTAAACGAAACACTAGTTCTAAGCATTCATATTATGACCGCAACAATTAATATATGTATCTTTACACGTTATACTAATTTACTGAATTTTATTATATGGTCTAAACTTCAAACTCCCCTATTGATTCGTTAGAGACTTACATAATCATCAAATTATTGATCAAATAATTTAATGTATTAAACTCATAATAAAACCAATACATAAGAATAAATCACATAAATTTTGAATAGAAAAATAAAGGATCACAAGTCGACTATATTATTTTCCTTAATATAAAAATTAGTTATTCATACTATAAAAATAAAAATACGCAAAAGTGGAAAGTTATCACTAAAAATTGACGAAACGTGAAATTCTCTACAGTCTCCTTTTCTTTTTCCCTTTTTTTTTTCTCTTTCTTTATCACTTTCTGCATTTTTTCTTCTCTTTTTCCTTTCTACTGGTTTTTTTTCTTTTAACTTTTCTCTCCCTTTCTTCTCTGCCTCTCTCCTCTCTCCTCTTTCTTCTTTTTGTCTTTCTTTTTTCTCTATTTTCTCTCTCCTCTGGCGTTTCTTTTCATTTCTCTCCCTTTTGGGCCTCTAATTAAAATTTTCAATGCAAGTCTATTGATACTCATTTAACTCGAACTCATTTAATGTAATATTTCTCTCCAAAGTTTCGATTTTGTCATTTTTCGCTACTTTTCCATTCTTTTCTCCAATTTTTCATCAAACATAAATTTTTACCTACAAAATGCAATATAATATAAATTAGGTAAAATTTTATCCAAAAGACAATAAAATATCATGATTTAGGGTCTCGAATGAGAGTAGAAACTATACTTATTACACTTCCAAACTTGAATATTTATATGTCATCAAACAAAATTAAAACATAACAAACATACAAATATGCAATGCTAATTATCTAATTGGTGGCCAGTCAATCAAGTAAAACAACAAGATTTAGCTAGCTAAAATGACTTTTTATCTCGGAATTGAAATAATAATAACAAATCTATACACAACTTCAAAATCACAATACAAAAATTAAAATTCATTTTTCCAATGTAAAATCGACATGTATGTGTGAAGAATTAAACATAGTATGATGAATTCATAAATTGTTTCAATTCCCGACCCTCAATGATCAAATATGTTCTTTCATCACTCGTAAGATTCACACACCCCCAAACTTATTATTTTCACTCTTTTCCAGTGTATGAACTAAGGTTGGATTTTTTTACTATCATCACATTCCTAGTTTGACCAAATTTCACCAATTGCAGTTCAATATTTCAATAAATAAGGATTCTCCATTAAATTTGATTGATTCAATCTCTAAGACTTAACTATGCTAACAATCTCTTATCAAAAGTCAAATTTTCTTAAACAAGTGTTTGAGACTTAACTAAAACATTTGGTGCGTTTTTTGTTTCATGCATCCGCTTTTTCTTTTTTTTTTTTAGAATAATTTTTTTCTTTATTTGAAGTATTCTCTTCATTAAGCTTTCTAAATAACTCATGTTACAAGCTTTCGGCCAACGAATCTCAAATCAGATGACCATAGGGCACGAGGTTTTAAAGACAATTGCATGCTTAATTGCTCGAATCATAACGACTACAAAGAGAAATTTTCTAATAAAATATATTTTATGCTAGGATTAGTGTAATGTCCCACATTTAACACCAATTCAAGTAAAACGATATCTAATTTGAGATTTTCACCCAATTGCATCATACTGACCTCAGACAATCGACACAAGATTTTAATTTTACACATGAAATCCCTATTTATCTCAACATTTTCATACAACAATGAAATCCCCCCAAACTATTCTAAATTTGGTCCAATGATGTAAAATTTAGTGATTTTTGGTTTAACATCTATGATCCACTATTTAAACATATTCCATTATGAAATCAACTCATTCCTATACAATGTTTGACTTAATTCATGTGCTCCATATATATCAAAATTTCACATGGAAAAATAAAAATTAATTTAAGCATGCAACTTATTCACCATTCATAGATCAATTCACGATTCAATATATTCGGCATTGCCCGCCATACCAATTAACTCACACAGGCACATAAAAAGAAAATATTTTTATTTTTATTTTTACTAAATCAATAAAAGTACAAAAAAACACAAAAAAATAAATAGATAAATAAATAAAAAATGAAAACTCATGCTTTCCACCCCCAAATTTAAACTAGACATTATCCTCAACATCTTTAATCATAAATCCGCATATAAAGGGATGAGAAATAAAGTGAAGAAAAGACTTCCCTGATATAGCCTGTAATTCAATTGTGCTTACTTTCCTATTACTCCCATTGGCTACTTGGTAAATATTGGTTTAAATGTTCCGCGATGTCGTGTTCTGAAAAATCAAATAAAGCATAAAGATCAAATAATTGGAACACGTGTTATTTAACTCTAACATCTAATAAATTAACTAACATATCGAAGACCAAAGAGGAAACAGGGTATGGATGAGGAGTCACGTATAAACTTAAAATAAACTAAACTATTCTAAAACTAGAAAATAGAATAAATAAAAAGGAAAAAAAGATTGGGTTGCCTCTTAAGAAACGCTTATTTAACGTCATTAGTTTGACTTTGTGCCACGATTATTATAGAACTAGTTCAGTGCTTTCTTTAGCCGTGAGAAAATCCTCTACGTAGTGTTTAATATGTTGTCCATTAACCTTGAAATTTTCCTTGTACTGTAAGGAAACACTTGTGATACTGTGAAAAGTCCAGATCATCTTGACTTTAATTTTTTGTGGAACGGTTTAAGTCTAGAGTTATACAAGAGCACTTGATCCCCCACTCGAAAAATTCGTTGTCGAATATTCTTGCCATGCTATTGCATCATCATTTCTTTGTAGATGGATGCATTTTCATAGGTTTCTCTTCAGAATTCTTCCAATTCGTGAAGCTATAATATTCTTGTTTCTCCGGCCTTTTCTAAGTCCATGTTCAACCGCTTCAATACCCAATATGCTTTGTACTCAAACTCAGCTGGTAGGTAATAAGCTTTCCTGAAAGTTATTCGGTATGGCGACTTTCCAATTAGTGTTTTGTGAGTGGTGTGATAGGCTCACAAAGCATCGTCTAATTATTTAGACCAATTTTTTCGAGTTGCATTCATCGCGAGTTCCAGAATTCTCTTCAGCTGTATGTTCGAAGTTTCAACATGCTCATTTGTCTGAGGATAATAGGGTGTGGCTATTCGATATTGTACCCCATATTTAGCAAGCACTCTCTAGAATAACCTATTATTGAAGTGAGTTCTACCATTACTTATGATGGCTATTGGAGATCCATAGCGGTTGAAAATATTTTTCTTTATAAAATCTACCACTACCCTCGTATAATTGGTGGGTAATGCCTTCGCTTCTATTCATTTGGGGATGTAGTTCACTACCACTAGGATATATCGATTATTATAGGACGACGAAAAAGGTCTCATAAAATCAATTCCCCATACATCAAATAGTTCTACCTCCAAAGTTTTGTTTAGTGGCATTTCATGACGGGCCGATATATTACTTGTTCTTTAACACTTATCACAAGATCTGCAGAAACTGTGGTAGTCCTTAAATTATGTTGGCCAAAAGAAACCACTTTGAAGTACCTTTGCTACTGTTTTAGTTGGGCCAAAGTGTCTTCTATAAGTTGAAGCATGAACCTTTGAAAAGATCAGTTCATCTCATCTTCTGGCACACATCTCCTGATAATCTGGTGTGGCCATCTTCTGTATAAATTTGGGTCATCCCAATAATAAAATTTGGCATCTTGGATAAGCTTCTTCTTCTACTGATAGGTGAAGTTTGGATCCACATACCCACTCGCTAAGTAGTTAACAATGTCCGCGCACCAATGAGCATTTTCCAATTGCAATAATTGCTCATCAGGAAAAACTTCATTGATATCCACATCATCTGACTCTTTTAATTGCTCTAGCCTCGATAAGTGATCCGCTACCTGGTTTTCCGTCCCCTTCTTATCACGAATTTCAATATCGAACTCTTGCAGTAATAGAACCTACCGAATCAACCTGGGTTTAGCATATTTCTTCTCGAATAAATACTTCAAAGACCTTTGAACCAATTAGATAAGAACGAAATTTGTCAAAGGCAAATACCACTGCTAGCATTTCCTTCTATCAAAGTTTTGCTGGCATTGTAGATGACAAGCAAGACCATTCTCTTTCGTTGACCTAGCACTGCTCCCATTGCGAAATCACTGGCATCACACATGAGCTTGAAACGTAGTTCCCAATCTAGTGCCACTATAATAGGTGCAGATGTTAACTTTTCCTTTAAAGTGTTAAAAAGCATTTAAACACTCATCAGAAAAGATAAATGGTACGTCCTTCTCCAATAGATTGCACAGAAGTTTTGTAATCTTTGAGAAGTCCTGAATGAATCGTCTGTAAACCCAGCATGCTCCAAAAAGATTCTAATTCCTTTGACTGAGGTATGTTGTTGCAATTTTTCAATCACCTGTATCTGTACTGTCGACCTCGATACACTATGAAGAAATTCGATATCCCAGCACTATCTCCTCTTTCACCATAAAGTGGCACTTTTCCCAATTGAGCACCAAATTCTTCTTCTCACATCTTCATAATACGAGCGATAAATGTTCTAAGCAGTCATCAAATGAATTTTCAAATACTGAAAAGTCATCCATGAATACCTCGATATACTTACCATGTTAGAGAATATGGCTGTCATGCAACGCTGAAAGGTCACAGGTGCGTTGCACAGACCAAAATGCATCATTCTAAAGGCAAAAGTACCGTAGAGACATGCGAAAGTTGTTTTCTCCTGGTCTTCTGGAGTAATGACTATCTGATTGTACCCTGAATGTCCGTCTAGAAAGCAGTAACGAGAATGACCTATTAACCTTTCTAACATCTGATCAATAAAGGGCAATGGGAAGTGATATTTTCTGGTAGCATTATTTAGCTTCCTGTAATCTATACACACTCTCCATCCCGTGACTAACCGTGTTTGTATCAATTCATTGTTCTCATTCTTCTCTACTGTAATTCCACCCTTCTTAGGCACCACATGTATTAGACTTACCTAAGAACTATCTGAAATGGGGTAGATAATTCATGCATCAAGAAATTTCAGCACTTTTCTCACTACTTCCTTCAAGGTTTGATTTAACCTGCCCTGACCTTCCACGGATGGTTTAGACTCGTCCTCCATTAATATTTTGTGCATATAAAGAGTATAACTGATTCCTCGAATATCGGCTATGGTCCATCTATTGAAGTTTTGTGCTTCTGAAGTACCTCCAATAACTTATCTTTCCCATCCTCTGTCAAGTCATTTACAATGATCACTGGAAGTGTTGTAGAGTCTCTCAAATATGCATAATGGAGATAAGATGGTAGGGGTTTTAACTCAAGAGTTGGAGCCCTCTCCACTGAGGGTATAGGTGGTGTGGGATTGGAACCAAAAGACTCATATTGCCAATGTCTCTTTTCAATTGGTTGCCGCCAAATGAACAGTACATTCTGTTCTTTCTGTATTTTTGCCTCTGTTAGAATAGCTGGATTGTTACATCAAACGTATTGGCCACAAACTCATCAAGAACATCCACTTGGCAACAAGTATTTGAAGTTAATGGGTGTTTCATTGCCTTGAACATATTGAATATGACATGCTCATTGTCCACTCGAAGAATCATTTTTCCATTATATACATCAATAAGTGCTCTCCCGATAGCCAAGAAAGGTCTTCCCTAGATTAGCGAAATATTTGAATCCTCTTCCATGTCCAAAGATAACGAAATCTGTCGGGAAGATGAACTTATCAACCTTGACTAGCACATTTTCAATAATTCCGTTTGGTCTTTTGATAGACTTATCAGTCAGTTGCAATAAGATTGTTGTAGGTTTAACTTCTTCCAATCCAAGATACCGATAAACAGAGAGTGACATTAACACTAGCACCTAAATCATATAAGGAATGCTCGAAATAATTAGAACCAATAGTGCATGATATAGTAAAGCTCCCTGGGTCTTTTAGATTAGGAGGTAGTTTTTTTAAGAGAATTGCACTGCATTCCTCGTTCAAGAAAACCGTCTCATGTTCTTCCAGCTTCCTCTTCTTGGACATAATTTCTTTCAAATTTTTTTGCATAACTGGGCATTTGTGCTATTGCATCTGCAAAAGGGATGTTTATGTGCAATTTCTTGAAAACCTCCACAAATTTGGCAAATTGTTTGTCTAACTTCTTTTTCTGCAACCATTGAAGAAAGATGATTTGTGGCAGTAAATTTTTATGGGACTTGATGTTCTTACTGTAGATTTTTCTTTTCTCTTCCTCATCTTTTACAACTGGTACACCTTTTTCCTCTTTACGAGCCTCTTCAACCTCTATCACTTTGCCTTTTCTGTTCGGCCTCTTCACATGTATCTTTGACAATTGTACTCCACATCTAGAGCCTGTTTGTTTCCGATTAAAATTCAATTAAAATTGAAAATATGACCGTTATTGGGTCCCACTCGTCTAATAAAAGTCAACAATAACGACTAATTTTTCAATTTTAATTCGATTTTAGTCTCTACCGAACACGCCCCTAGTTGTAATAGTTTGCACTTGCTCATTTGAATTTATCATTGTATTGCTTGGTAATGTCCTTTGTGGGCGTTCTGCAAGCTGTTGAGTTATTTGACCAATTTGTCTCCAAATTCTTGATCGATGCTTGTGATTCTGAAAATTTATGTCAATTTGCTGGAACACATTGTCAGTATTTTGCTGGGCATTATTTAAACTATTCCCTTGCTGATTATCTGATCATCTGAAGTTCGAGTGCCTCTTCATCCCGAGTTATATGTTTGTGTATATGGGTTAAAATTGCGGGAGACATTCTGAATGAAGTTGACTTGTTTCTCGGGGACGCCCATAGACATAAAGTTTTCTATCAAATGGTTAGCTCCATAGCTTGCGCATGATGGACCACCATCACTGCATGTGTTCTTCTCGTTTGTGATTTTACTAATAGCTCTACCTGCTTTGTCAAAGCTGTTATCTGCGCGTTCGTAGATGCTGTACTATCTAATTCATACATCCCAAATGCTTTCATGTGTACCACTATTTCTGATGAAAATATTGAATGTGTAGTTGCAATTAACTCAAATAAATCAATGTTTGTTGTACTGATTTTCCTATGATCGATCCACTCGCAGAGGAATCTACCTGAGATTTTGATAATGGTGAGAGTCTGGTGTAAAAGTACTGCATTTGATTACTAATTGTCATTCCATGATTTGGACACTTTAGCATTAGCTCTTTGAATCTATTTCATGCCTCACGATAGCTCTCTCCATCTCTTTGTTGGAAAGCTTGAATTTCCAATTTGATTTTAGCTACTTTCTCCAGTGGGAAGAATTTGTTGTAGAATTTTCTGATCAGTTCTTCTCATATAGTAATGCTTCCATGAAGTTCGGCGTCTAGCCACTCCAATGCAGCATTTCTCAGTGTATATGGAAATAATCGCAAATTAATAACGTTTTCGTTAACCCTCGGAGCACGAAAGTTCTGACAATTTCTGAGGAAACTGAAGATATGTGTGTTCGAATTTTCATGAGGTAGCCCGTAGAATTGGAGAGTGTTGCTCATCAAATTGATCCACTCTGCCCTTATCTGAAAATTATTTGCCCTAAAATCTGGATACACAATACTGGAGCGCGCATGTGCGGCTATGGCGTCAAAAATATTGAAATTGACAAGTCTCCTTCGTTTATTTCCCCTCGCTCCTATTGCTGATCCGGTGGCGTCGCTACTCTTGCGACCACTTGTATAATTGGTTGAATAGGAATATGAATATTTTGATCGCCGGCCATTTGATGTTGCTATTTTTGTTTGTGTTCCTTGCATTTTCGTCTGAAAGTAAGTTCTATCTCCAAGTCAAACAGTTCCAGATCATCGCCCTGGGAACGGAGCATACAACGAACACTTTATACTAATTCACTCTCTATGTGAATCAACTTTAGTTAAATGAAACACTAGTTCTAAAAATTCATTTTGTGATTGAAATAATTAGTATAGATATATCTATATGTTATACTAATTTATTGAATTTTATTATATGATCTAAATCTCAAACTCACATTTCGATTCGTAAAAGACTCATAATCATCAAATTATTGATCAAGTAATTTAATGCATTAAACTCATAATAAAACCAACACATAAAAATAAACCACATAAATATTGAATAGAAAAATAAATGATCACAAGTCGACTATATTGTTTTCCCTAGTATAAAAATTAGTTATTCATATTGTAAAAATAAAAATACACAAAAGTGGAAAGATATCACCAAAAAATTGACGATACTTGAAATTTTTGATGTCTGCAGTCTCCTTTCCTTATTCTCTTTTTTCTTCTTCTCTTCTTTCTCTTTCCTTTCTACTCGCTTTTTTTTCTTTTTGACTTTTTTCTCCCTTTCTTCTTTGCTTCTCTCCTCTTTCTTCTTCTTCTTCTTTTTTTTTGTTTTTTCTCTTTTCTATCCCTTTTGGGCGTTTCTTTTCTATTCTCCACCTGTCTCTCTATGTCTATATATGTGTGTGAGTGTGTAGGTTTAGTTTTAGTCTTCAATTAAAATTTTCAATGCAAGTCTATATAGACCCATTTAATGTAATATTTCTCTTCAATGTTTCATTTTTGAAGTTTGTCATTTTTCGTCACTTTTGCATTCTTTTCTTCAATTCTTCATCAAATATAAATTTTTACCTACAAAATACAATATAATATAAATTGGGTAAAATTTTATCAAAAAGACAATAAAATATCATGATTTAGGGTCTCGAATAAATGTAGAAACTACACGTATCAGTATGTATTTGTTATCACTACAACAAAAACTGCCTATGGCAACGCGCGAAAAACATTGCCATAGACTTTTGGCAGCGTTCGGGTGCACGTTGTTGTGTTTGACGTTGCCGTAGCATTCCAACTTACAGCAACGTGCAATGCACGTTGCTGTATGATCTACGGCAACGTGCAGTGCACGTTGCTGTAAGATCAATGGCAATATCAAGTAAATTTTTTTTTTAGTACAATGATTTATATAAATCAGCCACAAAACAAGATAGAAGATAACAATATCAAGTAAATCCAATAATCATTAACTGAACTCCAAAATGTAACAATATCCATACAAAATTCAAATAAAAAATTCTGAAACTTCTAAAAATCCAATACATTTCAAAAAAAAAAAAAAAAAAGAAACTACCACTTCCATCTTCCACACCAACGTCCTTCAATGTATCTCTCCACACTTCATCAACAGTTTTCTCAACCAATAAAGATCTAATTTCCAAACCAAGTTGTTTGTTTTGAGTTTAATTTCCAAACCAAGTTGTTTGTTTCTCAACCAATAAAGATCTAATTTCCAACAGTTATATATAATGGTATTTCTTCCGGTGTTTGTTTTGAGTTTAATTGAAAAAGATATTTTATGAATATTAGAGTTTTAGTTAAAAGTTAAGTTCAAAAAAATATAAAATATTCAAAAGAATTTAATAAGGATAAATTTAGTGGAAGAATTTAGAGTTATAGATTTTATTTGTTAATTTTTATTCTTATCTATTTTATTAAATTCATATAAAATTAGAAATGTAATACAAATTAAAAAAAAAAAGTGGTTAAATATATATAAAAATGGTAGATGAAAATAGCGACTCCCAAATAAACTTAAAAAAATGAATGAAGAAAGAATCTGTAAATGGATAGAGAGGCGTCGTCTTCTCTTCTTTGTTGGTAGGGATATAACGATGAATCCATTAACATGTAGAGTTCATTTTAGCTTTATTTGGGTTTATTAACTTTTATTTATCCCTTATTAAAGATTTTAATTTAAGTGAAAGTCACCAACTAATTTATTTGATAGGATTTCCAACTTTTCAATTACATTCTTGAATTATTGACACACGGACATAAATTTGTCACTTATTTTGAATTTTTGTCATTTTTTTGAATTTTTCACGTCCAACTTATAAGTTGTTGTTTTCCTAAAATGAAGTTATATTCCATATTTATTTAATACAAGCAGAGACGAACCCAGCACCCGGCGACGAGGGGCGGCCGCTCGTGCTGGGCTCTGCCGGACCGATCGGCTCCGACAAGGTCCTGTGTGGGTCCGCCAGGAGCTTCAGGTTTCCGTCCGCCGACCGCCAGAAACTGGTAAGAAATGAAGAAGTGTCGCTTGTGCTTGAAATGAAAGAATGAAGAAGACAAAGCCATTGGGCTTGAGTTTTTTTTCCCCTTTGTAATTGTTTCATTGTTGGGGCCTTTTCAATGAATGGGCCCAATCCACGGTTATTGGTCTGGTCCATTGGTAGAATGGATATATGGGTTCATTAGCCACAAAACCTAATTCAATTCAAAATGAAAAGTGGAAATTATGCCACACACCTACTTTTAATGAAAACGGGAGGGAGAAGACGAACGGCCAGAAGAGAACAAAAGTGAAAGCTGCGGAGGTGCGGACCTGCTATTAGACGCCGGGGGCACACTCTTGCAATTAGCGAAGCCAGCTGAAGAAACTTACTTAACAATTGGCCAAAAGTATGGTCGATTTCAGCCTCCATTTATATTAATCTATATGCTATAACTATTTGAGGTTTAAGGATTGTCCAGCAGGCATAAGACTAATTCTATGCTACCTAAAATACATTAAAACTACATTAAGTAAGTTCATAGATTTATGGGTTCATTAGCCACAAAATCTAATCCAAATTTGTGAATTGTGATTTGAGAATTTACGTCTTTAAGAAATTAGGGATAATTGAAAAAAAACTAGTGGTTGATTTGTTAATGTATGTGTAATCTGGGTTTGTTTGGGTTCGAAAAGAAAATTCTGAGTAGTTTTTGACACCTTGCTGCTGTTGGGTGGTGCTTGAATTACTTTTCCAATTAAAAGATTGAAATGGAAAAGTCCCTGTTGTTGGAGATGGTAAAATCTGCTTATTTTATCAACAAAAACGTAAAATTTAGCTTTAAATGATGCAAAATATGTCTCAAAAAAGTGTAATAAATAATAAAAAAACCTTACGTTTGAAGCAGATAAGAGAACAAGAGAGTCCAAAAGCTCAGCAGGGCTTAAACCAAGTGGAATAGCGAAGTACTAATGTGTTGCTTCATGCTTGAATTAAAACATTGCTAAGCATTACCGATTTATGTGTTGCACACTTGCTGAACTTCGGCATTGACCGGTCAACGTCCGCCCGGGCTCAACTTCGAGGCTGGATCCGTCCCTGAATACAAGTGATACTTAATGACAAAGAGACAACATGTAGAAGATCCAACAGATCTATACTAAGATTTTGATGGTGTTTTTCACCTTTTTTTCGTTTATTTGTCACTTCTTTGAATTTCTGTCATTTTTTTGTTAATTTATGTCACTTTCAACTTATAAGGTGTTGTGTTTCTAAAATGAAGCTACATTTTATATTTAGTTAATTGAATGAAACATAATAACAAATAGACAACATGTAAAAGAAAATCAACAATCCATTGATCTATTCTAAGGTTTTATTTGTGTTTCTCACTTTTTTGAGCGTGTATCAATTTTTTTTAATTTTTGTCACTTTTTGAATTTATATCCTTCAATTGATTTGTTTCCGTATTTAATATCACAGAAACAAAGATCATTTAATCTTTATGAAATGTGTATTTATTGTTAGTATATTTGAATTTCATTTAATTGTCTATCTTTTTTTTCCAGGATTGTGATTTAATATAGTTAAGTAAAATTCTTAAATCTTTTATTAAAAAATGTCAAATTACATAGTTTGTGACCTTTTCATTTAGAAAGAAACAACTTATTTAAGAGGTTTTCAAACTTTCAACATACAATTAAAAACTTTCTCCTTTACATTGGAACCATCCACTTTTTTTGTTTTTGTTTTTATTTATTCACCTCAACAAGAAAGGATAATTAAAATTTCGAGCCGTGATAAAGTTCTTCACATAACATTGAATTAAACCACATGCTCCGTTTTAAGATTGAAACACTATTCTTTTAAGGATCTCAAAGATTTAAAACACATTGAAGTATTGCGAAGTAAAACGAAAAATAAGAATATTGTCGAAATATGTTGAGAAATATAATAGTATCATCATTTTCTATCTGACTTGTTTGTGCATGAACGATAGCTTTGCCTCCACGACAACTTCCAATACTTTGTTATAACACTTAAGCTTTACTCTTTTCACAGACATGCAGTCTCACTAAGATAAATTTTGTCACTTCTGCTTTCACTGTGAGAAAGATACTTGTACAACAAGTCATATAAAGCTAGGGACTAGGACAAAAAAATAATGGTGCTCATATATTCCATAGATTCTCTTTGCATGATCACCAAGATTGTTTACGTTAACAGTATATCTCACTACGAAGTTATGTTCAACTTGCCCCTTGTTTATTCTACCCTTTTTCAATAAATTATTCATCAACAAAGCCACTTTAGCAATAAATTTGAGGTGGCTAGTGGCTACTTGCGTAACATGGTTAATCGCTATCCATATATAACAAGATTCGACGTGATAAGTTCTTTCATGACTACAAGCAATGATAAAATGTTGGAAACAAAGGACAAGATAATAATTTTGGCATCGTTTAAGTCTAAATAGCATACGACGACTTTAAGATATTGTATTAATGAATTGATTGTGTTAATTAATGGTAGTTAATTTTGAGATTGATGCTTTAATGAATTCTCACAAAGTTTTAGGACCTATTTGGCAGAGCTTTTAGAAAAAAAAAAAATACTTTTGAGATTAAGAAATAAGTTCTGAGCATATTTGAATAATTTTCTGAAAGTGTTTTGTTACGTTAGAAGTTATAGAGGAAACTTGTTTGAGGTAACTTTCTCATAAACATCTTTTACAAGAAGTATAAGCAGAAGCAGAAGTTCTTTCAAATAGACTCTTAATCTGGTTAGGGTGTGCTGGAGATAAAAGGCAGCTTGGTCTGTGTAAAGACAAAGATTCAGATAATATTATTATGATGAAAGTACAAATCCCCAATCAGAAGCAATGTATATACTCATTTGCCTAAAAAGGAAAAGTGTAAAAAAAGAAGAAAATAAAGAAACCCAAATTGGTGGACGACAATTTACTATTATTTCTTCTCCACAAAAGGTTTGTTCTATAAATTGTGAACATATGTTCAGATCATCGCAAGTGCACAACGGTAGAAAACTTATCGCCCTTGCAATTCCTCTCCTCGACTCCAAATTATTCTAAATGTTCATATCCTTAATTGTCAGCTTATTCCTATTTCTCACGGTCACAAGTACAGTTTTTTCTAACTTGGTTTATTCATTGTTTTTCCTGTCCGAATACCGCGAAATAAATGAAAATGAAGCTTAAATTTTCTTGCATAATCGAACAATTGACCTTTTTCTAATTCTTTTATCTCCACGTTTTTAATTTGCAGGTGGGATTGGGAATCAACTCATATTGGTGAACAACTGTAAGGAAGGAATATGGCCCGGAATACAAGGCAGCGCAGGCATGCAAACCCTGAAAGATGGTGGATTTACTCTAACTAGTGGGGAGGAAGTAGTCATCGACGTGCCAGAGAAATGGTCGGGAAGAATATGGGGAAGGCAAAACTGCAACTTCAATGCATATGGAAAAGGGTCGTGTGCCACCGGAGACTGTAGTGGTCAATTACAATGCCAGGGATTAGGCGGCGTACCACCTGCAACCGTGGTGGAAATGACACTAGGGACATCAACTTCACCCCTACATTATTATGATGTCAGTTTAGTTGATGGCTTCAATTTGCCTGTAACAATGAAGCCTGTCGGGGGTGGAATTGGGTGTGGTGTGGCTTAATGCGATGTCGATTTGAACATATGTTGTCCATCGGCATTGGAGGTTAGGGCTGGAGACAAGGTGATTGGGTGCAAGAGTGCGTGCTTGGCCATGCAGTCAGCCAAGTACTGTTGCACAGGAGAGTATGCTAATCCTAAAACCTGCAAACCAACTGTGTTTGCAAATCTGTTCAAGGCTATATGTCCAAAGGCCTATAGTTATGCATTTGATGATTCTTCAAGCCTTAATAAATGCAGAGCTTCACGGTATGTTATCACCTTTTGCCCTCCGAAATGAGGATCACATGAAGAAATCGAATAATTTTAGACTGTTGCATAAAGTGTGTTGTAAAGGAGTTTGAGATATGAGTGGTCCAACTGGGTTTAAAAATGTTCAATCAGCTGAATAGCTAACGTAGCTTTCTTACGTTGTAGCATGTGTTTTACTTCTGTAAGAGAACTGAATAGCTGATAAAGAATTACTCAACGCTCTCAGCAACAAAGAATATAGCTTGAAAATGGAAAACACATGAAAAACTCGAGATAATAACAAATCAAAGTTAAATCAAAAGGATACCAAATATACTCTAAAACTGTTACTCTGATTATTCTTAATAATAAGATACTAACCTGATATATGGACTAACAGTTGACTGCCAGGATCACCACTCTCAGAGCAAGTTATCTGTCCCTGAATTTATGCTCAATTCCACTCGCAAGTTCAGAACTTGGAATATCAAAAATCTGTTCCTTCTTGAGACAGAATTTTATGGAAAAATAGAACGGTCTAATCATCTGTCAAGTATGTCTGAGTAGGAATACGAAACCTAGCTGAAAGCATTTTACTGCTCAGTCTGTTGATAAAAAAATTCAATCGAGCTCATAAAAGAAATTATAGAATAGTACTTCAAGTCATCCTTCATAGAAGTTCATGACAAAGTAAATTATTAAAACTATGAAATTGGACAACTTCACGAGCAACAAAATTTGCTACTTCACAAAATTCAACATAAAATTATAATAATCACATAACATTCACACAAATAAGGAAATAATTTGCTTTTGCAGGAGAAAGATCTAAGGAAGAAAGCAGAAAAATTTGCGATTTTGTTTGTAAGACAAAGGTAGCAGATTTCCGAACATCTTTTTTTCAACAAAACAGAAAAGCAAAACTGAGGAGAGGGATTTCTCAATTCACCCACTCCAGTGACAGCGCTAGGAAGCATTGTCAGTAGATTGTCCCGGACCAATTAACAGTGGACTTTCCTTCTTTTCAGAACTAGGTTTTGTATAAGGATTTTGGTTAGCAGCCCATGCCCTGAGTGCTGGTTCAAAATGCTTGCTGGCAACATCTGGTGGAGGCACATCTTCTCCCGGGAGGACAAGAAGCCCCTTCTCTCGAAGGGAAGATGGTTCATTATAGCAGGCACTCCAGAGAGAGTCCACAAGCTGTCTTTCCTCTTTGGCAGCCCCTAAGTCTTCGGCAGACATCTTCCCAATTTCCTTTATCCGTTCTTGTAAAATTTTCTTCAATCTGTCATATTCTTCATTTGGGATACTGTCAAGCTTTCCCAGTCTGTCTTGAGCTAGGTCAAGGAGGCCCAGAAGTGCAGCTTCACGTACATCAGCAACTTCACTCGATGCAAGGTTCATCAATATATGAGGGAATCCGAGCTCAGTCACTATACGGCACTCTGAACGGTTCTCGTTTAATAAATAATGGATCAAGTTAAGGGCTTTCCTGCAAATTATTAGCTGTGTGAGAAAAATAATGCGAATAATTTGGAACAAAAAGAATTAATGTGATATAAAATGATACAGATGAATAAAATCATGGATCCATATCAGGGTTTCTTGAAATTGCATATCTGAATCAGATTTTAGCTCTAGCTTTTGTAAAACAAAATAACTGTTTCTTTTGGGTTCTTATAGCTTATTAGGGCTTAAACCAAGAACAGAAAAGATATATCTCAGTCTCATTGAACACTTGACATCAAGCCATTTTCATCCTACAAGAAGCAGAAAATGGCCATGAATGGGAATCTGAAAGGGAACCAACCAAATGTCTTATAGAGTAACCATATAATAACGAAACAAAAAGACATTATATCTAAACACGAAGGGAGATACCTTTGAAATCTCACATCGCCAGAGCTCAAAGCATCTCTCAGAGCTGCATAACCATTTGCAAGGCGAAATGCAGAAATCCCAGGCTTGTTATGTCTGATTAGAGCTGAACGTAACAAAAAATGAAAAATAATTTAGCAGGATTAATAGATCAAGATAAGGAATGCAGGAAGGTGCCTCAAATTTTTAAAAAACAGAGAAATCTAAGGAGTACACACATGAGATTGCACTGAGTGCTTTGGTGCGGACCAAGACATCAGGATCCAAAGTAAAATTTGACAAAAGTTGTTCAAGGCCATTTGCTTCCAAGACCAATTGTTGACCCCTAGGGTTGTTCTGAACAATCATACTCACAACTTCTGCAGCTTTCTGTCTGATGTTAGCATGCGAGTTCTTCAGGTAGCCAAGAAGTGGCACCAAGCCACCAATCGAGTGAAGATCTGGCAAAGGCATACAACCAACCAAGGTGTTAAACAAACAGTGGAATGATAAAATTGCATACAGGTTCAGAAGTGCAAACCCTTCATTTAAAATATTAATATCAGTCACCATTCTATACAAATATGCTACAGTTACTTCGACTTTTATTTTGAGCTTAAAAGGTTTCCCTAGTGGAACCACTTTATGCAATGGAAAATTAACAGGTCCTCTTTCTAGTATGCATGGTAATTTCTTCACATAACATAGCACATAAATCTTGCTCTATCTATTGTCACTACTCACCAACATCATTTCACGTGGATCAAAGATCTGCTGTAGTCTTCATTTAAAGAATATCAAGCAGTCTCCTAGAATCAAAGTCAGCTTTTCAAATTTTTAGATTCTAGCTCAGTTCGTCAAGAGCTTCAAATACAATTCATCAAACAAGAGTGAAGCTCATTACTAGGCTTTAGGTATATATCTGCGGATGACCTCAATAGGAAAAATAATTCCAACCCTTTCAAAACCAGTTTTTAATCTTCTAAAGGACAGGTAGTAAAGCTGCACTATCATGATAACCCCCATTTTCTTCTATGGTTCAAAGTAAGTTTGACATCTCACTTCGTCAAGAACATCCTGTCTATAAATTTACCCAATAATAACTGAAACGGGCAAAGTGAACAGAGATATTCAATTTAAACCCTCTGTTTTTCGATAATTACTCTTCAAAATTCTAGAGAGAACTGGTATAACTCTAAATACTCTTTATTCCTCCATAAAATGGCGAAAAATAGCCTAGAAACAGACTATGCACAAAATAAACTCACCATTAGCCATATCAATGGACTCCACATGCTCTTGTAGCTCATCCAGCATATCTGCAGTCGCAAGAATCCGTAAAAATCCAATCTTCTTCTAATAGATTCATACAAATAAACACGGAAACATAAATTTCCATTCATAAATACCTTCAATATCTTGAGGAGTTACACCATGTGACTCCAAAACCTGATCTGGAGTCTGCATAACAAGAGTTATCTCTTTCATTCGCTTTACAACATCAACAGTCTGTGATTGCATTGCCTCCATGAACCATTTTCTATCCTCCTCGCTAAACCCACAAAATAAGGATAAGAACTCATTAACTTCGTTCATTTTAAACAATAATTCTAAAGCCCAAATGAGAAAAAGAAAGTCTTCGTTTCAAATATATTTTCTAGAACATAGATATGAAACCAATTATTGTAATACCTTAGTTTACGGGAAGAACCGGTGCCATCAGAGTGAGAGAGACTCCATTTAAGTACGCATTCCCAATTAGGACCCTCCTTTGCCATATTAATTAAACAACAGAAACAGTGCAGATTGACGTCGAAATTAATATGCAGAAATACAGTGTAATGGAATTAAGACCAATATATGAATGAGCTTTCTCAAAATTTAGGTATTTATACGTTCGGTTGGGAAATTATTCGAGGGGCTTCAAGAACAAACTTGGAGAATCTGGGATTATTGGACCTAAGAAAAGTCAATAATGGAACGTTGACCTAACTATTGTCGGACTGTCGGTGGGCCGTGGCATGGACCGGATTAAGCCCGCTCTTGTTATTGGCCCATAGAGACAATAGGTTGCAGAATTTGATCAATAGAAATGGGGAAAATTACAAATCAGGAGTTTAAAAATTTATTTTCAAAAATAAGGTTTAAAGTTTATTTATTAAAAAATAAGGTAATATCCCCAATTAATAACCCTAATTTTAACACACACTACTCCCTCCCCTCCCCTACATCTCTCACCTCTCGTTTTCCTGCCTTCCCCCTCTCCTCTGTGAATGGAGCGACAGCGGCGCGACGGCACGTCGGCGAGGCTGCCATTCACCTCTCTCTCCCTTCTCTCGTCTTTTTCCAAAACCTCCCGTCTCATTGTCCTGTCTCTCTCCCCCTATCATCGACCCACTTCTCTATGTAAACCTCCCGGATGTGAAATGACTTGTGTTTGATGTGGCGCGAAGAAGCAACAGTATTTGCGAAGCAGATCCATCCACTCCAACGTCTCTTCAAAGGCGAAGCACCGCGACTAGATCTGGGTGGTGTTTTGTTTGGTGGCGATTTTGTGGTGGTGGATATTGCAGTTATGGTGGTGTGATGTCTCTCAGCTGGTGCGATCTGGTGGTAGCGGTGGTGGTGTAATGTGGTTGTGATGTCTATAGTGGTGTTGGCATCGATGACGGTAGAGATGGAGGTGGTGGCGGGTTTGTGGTGTGGTGTGGTGATGTCTGTGTTGTTGGCGGCGACAGGGATGGTGGTAGAATTGGTGGTAGCAATGTAGACGGAGGTGGTGGCGGGTTTAAGATTATTTTTTTTTGTTGGATCTGGTGGTGACGGTTTTGTTGGTAGTGGTGCTGTTGTGGCGGCGGCGGCGATTATGGTGGTTTGGCGGCAGTGGTGGTGGTTCTAGCGCGACGGTGCTGTCGGAGGTCGTTAAGTGTTGGTTGTGCTCCTCAATTATTGGTCGACTGTGACTATTAAATTGGTTAATCTATGATCAATAAATGATATGCAACCAATGGAAAGATAATTTGTGATCATGAAATTACCTGTGACCTAAAAAAATTGATAATTTGTGACTAACTAATAAGCTGTAACTCATAATAATTGTGATTTGTGACCTATTAATTTTTTGATTTGTGATCTATGAAAATTTTAATCTGTGATCGTAAAAAAATCTGCGATTTATATATTTTCTGATTTGTGATCGAAAAATAATCTGTGAACAATTAATTTGATAAAATGTGACCAATAAATAAGTCGTGATCTATAAATATGCATATGTAACCATGAAATGTATAATTTTGATTTTAATATATTTAATTAATTAACAAATACTCGATTTTTGTAATTTTTAAACTTAAGGCCTGAAAATTGATTTAGTGATAGTTAATACTTGATTTATGATTTTTTTTCCCATAGAAATGTCTCACTTAAGAACGTTTACAATTGTATCGTCGACATAGGCTTCTAAAAGGCGAAGTTGATAAAATTCTATATTTGATTAACAATGTCACCAAAAAAAATGAATGCATATCATGGTGTCTATTGAAAAATAAGTTTTAAAATAAATATATTGAAATAGTATTACTGTTGATTTTCTATCAAAAATTCTAGAGAGTAATTTTAATTTAAAAATTTGAAAGAATAGATTATTATTTTATAACTTTGAATTTTTTATTTAATAAAAATTGTCATGTTTTGTTATTTTATATATTTTTTCATATTCACTCCTTCACTTAAAAGAGAGAATGTGAGATTCACTGTTCATTTTTGTCACATTGGTTTTCACATTAATTTGGTTCGAAACCGGTTTCGTATTGTTCAAAAAAATTGGCCGACTTCATCTGTAAAAAAAAAATAGGAAACAAAAAGTTGGGGATCATTTTCTCAGATATTTCATATTATTCTATGCAATATTCTATTCAAGAAACAAACAAATTGGGAGTCAAAAATGTAGGCGCCGTGCTATATTTTTGTATTTCATATCCCAATTAGTTACTGTTATTATCCCTACTATGTAAAGAAAAGGGCAAAGAAAATATTTATAAAAAATAAAATAAACCTGCAAACCGACTTAGTGCAAACCGTCAAATGCAGTTGATATTTTATAAAGATCACGTATTGGAGAAGCAAAGCAAAAATAAACTTGCAAACCGACTGAAAAGATATTTTTTTAGTCGGTTGATTTTTGTAGTCGGCCGAAGAGATTATTCTATTTATATAGGAGAACTAATGAAGAAAAATTTATTCCATCATCGAGAATTTCTTAACCTTCGTTGCTGTTTACTGTAAGTATTTATATGTAAAAAATTATTTTAGTTTCTATTATTATTATTTTGCATGTTTAGTATTTCATTAAATAAATACAATTGTGTTCCATGATTAAGATTTTCGTAAGTAGTTCAGTATAGTTAATTTTGTTTTTTGTATATTTAGGATGCAAATATCATTATGTTGATCTATAAATCTTGAAAATATTTATTTTACTCCATTATGTTCTTCAGCTTGTACGACTAAATTTTGAAGCTTTGGTATTGCAGCAGAATATAAACTTTTACTGTAAGTATTTACACGTAGAAGTTATTTTCGTTCATATTATTATTACTTTTGCATGTTTAGTATTTAGTATTTCTTTAAGTAAATATAATTGTGTTCCATGTTTAAGATTTTTGTAAGTAGTTAGGTATAGTTAATTTTGTTTGTATAGATTTAATATTTCTCTATATTTCACAATAAATTCTGAAACATATTAGGTTAACTTAATAAATTTGTCAACATATCATTTTAGTATTATCAGTATTATTATTGGGTTGTCAACATTAAATTTTTAATACTTAAATTACAACAATTAATAATACTTACATACAATCCTACCTGAATTTATGCAGATAAAAAAATCGTTGAAAAATTGACTAGGAAAGATAATAAAAAAGAAGAAATAAAAAAAAATAATAACTCCCCGTATTTCTCCCCGTGCGCGCACGGGGACCCATATTTTTTAATTTGGTAAAAAAAATATGTGACTTTCTTCAATTTACTTCATATACACTTCGATTTTTTATTTTTATTATGATTTTCTTTATTTGCTGTATTCTTAGTCATTCATGATTTTGTCAATATTAAATTTGTTTCCAATTTTTTAAGTTACAAAAAACCATTATCAAAGTAAACATATTAAAATTTTCAACATCGATTGAATTGTGCTATCTTCAGGTATAATATTTTTTTTATTCTTTTCTAGATTTCGTAGAGTTTAATCTGTAATTAATCTTTGTATTTTTTTTCCTTAAAGTTCCTATTATATTATTGTGGACTCTAATTCGTATTTATTGTTCTTCTGTATATAATGTCCAATTGTATTTTTCGATAGTTATAATTGACTACAGTAATACACCATACCTTCATTAATTTTTGTAATAAATTGTTATTTGTTTAACTTTCTTTATGCATACTACTTTTCTTTCCTTTTGAAATATATTTTTAGTCATTTTTCACAAATTTTGATATTTCAACCTTTACTTTTGCTGTATATATGTTTTAACACATGTAAGATTATTACTTTCAGAAACTTTTACTTTCTACAGCTACATTTTAGAATTTAAATTAATGCATTTTATAAATATTATACTAGAGTTTTATGACTTTCACCCATCATTTTTAAATCACGTTATGCTAAAGTTGGTATTAGTATTATTTGTTAGTTGTTTGACTACTAAAATATTTTTTATTTTATTCAGATCGGTAGCATATTTATTGTCCTCTGGGAACTGGTAATGAGGAGCCTGAGTTTATTAATCTTGAAAGTATTTCCGAAGGCACGAGTAAATCATATAATGCTTTCATACGTCAACAACAAAATCGAAGACAAGCAGATAGGAGGAATCGAGTTCAAACCGTAAGTGTTGATCATCGTAAAAGGATAAATGATCCTATGTTATCTCAAAATAATAATTCTGGCGTTGCTTATGTGCATGAATCTTTTTCTGAGGGTTCTACTTCGAATGAAGAATCGACTAATATTTTTGATTATGAATTATGTGGAAGTTTTAACCTTTTGAACATACCAACTACTGCATATGTGTTACCAACATGCACCTATTGTAAGTATTGTGGTGCGAAAAAATTTCATAGAGAAATAAAAGGTTTTTGTTGCTGTGATGGAAAAGTTAAACTTTTCATGCCTGATTCACCAAATGAATTGTATGATTTATTTATTTCTAAAGAACCTACATGTATGGAATTCAAAAAACTTTCACGCGGATATAATAACCACTTTGCATTCACTTCATTTGGTGTAAAGTACGACAAGGAACTCTTTAAATCATACCGAGGTATTTACACATTCAGAGTTCAAGGACAGATATATCATTATGTAAATCAACTTATGCCACAAAATAATATGCCACATTATATGCAATTATATTTTTATGATACAGATAATGAAATTCAAAATCGTATAAAAATTTTTGAAAATTTAGTAGAACCTACTTTAACTCTTCTAATTGAAATCTTAAAAGGAAATCCATATAGTAAATTTTTCAGATCTTTAAGTAATATAACGAATTTGCACGACCATCGAATACAAATAAAATGTCACCACGGACTCGATCAAAGAGTTTTCAATACTCCTTCAAATGCCTCAAGTAGCTGCTGTATGGGTTGATGATGATGAAAATGCAAATAATCATGTTCGTGATATTACTATATATGGTCATTCTGGTGATTCGCATAAGGTTCATTATTATTATGGTTGTTATGATCCTTTACAATATCATTTGCTCTTCCCATTTGGTGAATCTGGTTGGCATGAAAGCATTCAAAAACATAAACACACATCTTCTCAACCTGAGAATTTGGCTGACCATGTTGCTGTTCCTAAAATAATAAATTCTGCAGTTCAAATGATTGAAAAAAAAGCTGAAGGTTTACTTATATACTTTGTCATATATTTTCTAATTTTAAAAATATCGATGTTTTAGTTACATATATAAAAATTGTTTTATTCTTCCTCATGCAGTGCTTCATAAAATGAAGAAACAATATCAGGTTTCATGTCGTGAGTATTATGCATACAAGCTACAGATTAGGCTTACAGGTAAGTTTGTGTTGCTTCATACTGGTAGACTTTTTCAACAATATGTTGTAGATATGTATGTTAAAATCGAAACAGCGAGATTAGATTACTTTCGTAATAACCAGAAACAAATTCGTGCTAAACTTTATCAAGGTATTGTAGATAGTGTCGAGAACGGAGAAACAAGAGGGTACAAAATTGGAAAGAAATTTGTTTTACCACAATCCTTTACTTGTGGACCTAGAGATATGTTAAGGAGATACTTAGATGTTATGGCTCTTGTTCAACGTTATGGAAAACCAGATATATTCTTAACTATAACATGTAATCCGAATTGGCCAAAAATTAAGCAAGAATTAAAACATAATGATGAGGTTCAAAATCGACCGGATTTAATTGTACGTATATTTAGAGCAAAATTAGAAGAGCTTAAAAATGATTTGTATAAGAACAATATTTTTGGTCCTGTTGTTGCTCATATATACATGATTGAATTCCAAAAAAGAGGTCTTCCTCACGCACATCTACTGATAATTTTTAACCGTGGCCATAAGATTTCTTCTGCTCAACAAGTTGATAGGATAGTATCTTGTGAAATTCCTGATAAAAACAAGTACCCTCATCTTTATTCAGTTATTGTAAAGCATAATATACATGGCCCTTGTGGAAATCTTAATCCCAAAAATGTATGCATGGTGACAAATAGTGGTTGTAAGAATAAATATCCAAGAGATTATTGTAATAGTACTATATTTGGAGATAATTCATACCCATTGTATAGACGTCGTAATAATGGTATTAGTATTAAAGTTAGAGGTCAAATGTTAGACAATCAATGGGTTGTACCATATAATCCTTATTTAAGTGCAAAATTTGACTGTCATATCAACGTTGAAATATGTTCTTCTATTAAAGCTGTAAAATTTTTGTACAAACATGTATACAAAGGATATGATCGTATTAATTTTTTCGTTAGCAAAGATGAAAAAGAAAAAGATATTGATGAAATATCTGCTTATCAATCTGCTAGATGGATATCTCCACCTGAGGCTATGTGAAGGATTTTTTCATTCAGTTTGTCAGAAATCTATCCAATTGTTTATTCTTTACAACTTCATACTGAAGATCATCAACAAGTTACATACAAAAATACGGATGATTTATCTACTATTATTGAGAATGAAAATACAAGGAAAACAATGTTAACTGAATTTTTTCGATTAAATAAAGCAAATGAATTTGCTCGAACGCTTTTGTATCGAGATATCCCAACATATTTTGTTTGGAATGCAAATAACAAAATTTGGACTCCCAGAAAGAAACAAATTGTTATCGAACGAATTGTCTCAGCGAATCCATCGGAAGGAGAACGATATTTCCTTCGCATTCTTCTTAACCATATTAGAGGACCAACATCATTTGACGATATAAGAACTTTTAATGAAACAATTGTTGGTACATTTCGAGAAGTAGCACTTTTACATGGTTTATTAAGTGGAGACAATCGTTGTGAAGAATGTTTATCCGAAGCTATTATTTACGAAATGCCTTGTTCTTTAAAACGACTTTTTGCTACACTTTTTACGTTGTGCAATCCTAATCATCCAAAGTTACTGTGAGATAAATTTAAATCTTATATGATGGATGATTATGTACATCAAAATATACCTATTGAAGTCACTGAAATACGAGCTCTGGAGGATATAAGTTCTATTTTAGAATCCCTGGGTAAAAATATAAATGATTATGGAATTGTGCCGTTTAATGTAAATATAAATGAAGATGAAAGGTTGACAAGAATGATTGCAGAAGAGACAATTAATTTGGAAATTCAAGAAACCTTTGCTTGTGCCGCAATGTTAAATAAGGAACAACAATTTGCATACGATACAATTATGGAAAAAGTAGAATCTGAATCAAGCGGTGCTTTTTTCATCGACGGTCCAGGAGGAACAGGTAAGACTTTTTTATACAAAGCACTCTTAGCTGGTGTAAGGTCTAGACATTTTATTGCTTTAGCAACTGCATCGTCTGGAGTAGCTGCATCTTTATTACCTGGAGGTCGAACAGCTCATTCGAGATTTAAAATTCCTTTGGAAACAATAGGAGAAGTCAATTGCTCTATTAGCAAACAATCAGCTTTGGGAACTTTGTTGAAAATGTCTAAACTAATAATTTGGGATGAAGCACCTATGGTAAATCGTTGTACTATTGAAGCTGTAGATAAAATGCTTAGAGATATTACTGATTGTAACTTACCTTTTTGTGGAAAAGTAATCGTTCTTGGAGGAGATTTTCGACAGGTTTTACCAGTTGTACCGAAAGGAAAAAAAGAAGACATAATGAAAGCTAGCTTGGTTTTCTCATATCTATGGCCTTTGTTTGTACATCTACCATTAGTTCATAATATGAGAGCAAAGTTCGATTCTACGTTCTGCGATTACTTGCTTAGAATTGGAAATGGGACAGAACAAGAACATACTTGTAAATGTATTAAGCTTCCAAATAGTATAATTTTACCATTCGAAGATGAAATCACGTCTCTGAAAACTTTGATACATTGTGTTTTTCCAAATATGGAAGCTTATGCTGATCATTTACATACCATGGTAAACCGTGTTATTCTTACACCTACAAATGAATGTGTTGACTATATTAACAAACTTCTGCTTGAACAAATTCCTGGTCAAATTTTCACATACTATAGTTTTGATGAAGCAATTGAAAAATCGTGTAATGCGTGCAAGAAGATTTCTTAAATACTTTGACATCAAATGGTATTCCACCTCATGAATTGAACCTTAAAATAAATTGTCCTGTAATGTTATTGCGGAATATTAATCCTTCTGAAGGGTTATGCAATGGAACACGTCTTACTTGTCGAAAATTTGAGAGAAACGTTATTTTTGCTGAAATCACTACTGGCGAATATTGTGGAAAACATGTTTTCTTACCGAGGATCCCTTTTATACCACTGAAATCTGATTGAACCACAATTCCATTTAAAAGAACTCAATTTCCAATTAGACCATGCTTTGCAATGACAATAAATAAAGCCCAAGGTCAAACACTTGATTTTGTCGGTTTGTATCTTCCGGAACTAGTTTTCTGCCATGGTCAGTTATATGTAGCGTTATCAAGAGCAAAAACAAGCAAATCTCTAAAAGTTTTACTGAAACCATCAACCACAGATACTTCGCACAACTCATGTATCTTAAATGTTGTCTATAAAGAAATTCTTTCCTTTATACATTCATAGAACAACCTTCTCGTAGGTATATTTATTTCGTATATTATATTTAAAATACGATGTTTTACTATGCATAAAATAATATTTTTCATTTTATATACAAAGTTATCGAAATTTCTATTGATGTTATTCGAAAGTTCAAATGAATTCTCTATCGCATCTCAGATATTTCACAGGTATGAATTAATTTAAAAATAAAATATAATTTTTTTTATGAACATCTAATACACTTTCATTATAGTTTTCCAACATTTGTATAGTTCTCAAAAAATAATTTTACATTGTTTTTTAGACTATCTGTCACATTTTTTTGGAAATAAAATATTAATTCATCAACAAAAGATGTCATATTAGTGTAAGTGGTGATACCATCTAACATATTTTTTCTAAATAAAAACAAGTACACACATGTGTTGTATATAATAATCTCCGTATTTCTCTTATTCCATTGCCATATATGTACTATTATTTATCATTTCGCAAATTCCTCCGAATCCATTTTTTTGGTTTGTTCACGACACCTTTAATATAGAATCTTCCATATATCAACATTGGTTTTATAGGTACCTGATCTTTGTGATCCTCCATTCAAATTAATGAAACGAGTTAATATATTACCCTAATCTTTAAAATTTGCAGTTCAATAAATTTCTCAATTATGGTTAGTCTATTAATAATGTTTTCCATTACTTTAGTAGAATATATTCATTGACATTTTGTTATATGATTGGACACAAAGTTTTCTGTTATTAGCAAGAGTTCCATCTTCTCAAAGGCATCCACGATTATTGTATTTGTACAATTTTTAGTCTATCAAAATCTTTTAATGTTGTCATATGACATTTTACATAAAAGCGTGTCTTCGTGGAGTACAAGGGAACGAAACAGAAAAATTTCTTTCTTATTTTAAGCCATGTATAATACCCCAAAGAATGTGGAGTTGCTTCAGGTTTGAAGCATATGGAGGCCAAAAAGCATAAAACATGTTGTATATATGCAAAGGAAAGCACATTGTTCATATGAAAGAGGTAAGTTTTATGTTTCTCACTCTTCCTGGTCATAATACATCATAAAAATCTTTTTAGTAACAACTTCTTATATCTTTGACAAATGTGTTTTGCTTGATCTTCACTCAATCATGATGACATCTTTATTCTCGATACTAAATATGAAATCTTTCAGTTCAACGAATCCGACTCATGTAGTCAAGAAAGGGCAAGAAAGGGCTAAAACACTGGAAGTTTTAGTGAAAGAACGGGAAGGAAATGATTTTTAAGAGAGGTAGACCATCTGCAATGTTTCTAAGATTTGGAAATTACAATGAGATGCCTGAGGATTCGGAACTGAGGAGACTTCTAGCCGGTCCCAACCCATTACACCATAATTGCCATACTCCAACAAAGCCCCGGACGCCATGAAAATTAAACTCTTCTCTCATTTTATTTTAAGTTCCAAAGACAGAAAAAAAAAGAAGAAGAAAAACAAACAAAAAAAGTCAGTCTATAAATTGGTCTAAATATAATATATATGTTTGTGTAGAGTAACTTGGGTCCTTTGCACATTTTTCTTTTGTTTCTTTTTGTCTTGGAATTTATGGAGGACCTTATGATATATGTAAGTACTTGTAAGCTTTTTAAAAGTTTCAAGGGGACATTATGCCCCATTTTGTTACATGCTGTTCATGGTATTTGTTAGGGTGTACACACACATGTTAATTAATAGTTAATCTTTTCACGTATTTACACGATTATTTTGCATACCTTCACATATTCGCATACGTATGAAGTGAAAACACAAGAAATTGAACTTATGATCGTTTTCAAATATAATTTTGACAGCATAATGACAATTAACCATAAACCACGGTAGTATCACATTATCTGATTTTGTAATTTAGTTAAACATATTACACACAACACATTCACGAGAATCTCTTATGTTCGAAAGAAATTCTTAACATTCACAATGCTAATATCTATTTACCTTTAAAATAACACAACCTGTGCATTGCACGAGGCAAAAACTAACATGAAAACAAACTTCCCATAATAATAACACTACAACATTATGGAACTTACAGATCCTTCAAAATTTAAGCTTCACCAGAAAACATATATATATATATATATATATATATATATATATATATATATATATATATATATATTATGCATTCCATACTTCAGAAAATGGTATAAAAAAATGCAGATAATTTTTTTTTTTTTTGAACGCTAACATTACTTCCGTAATCACATTGTCCGTGCATTGCACGGGCAATAGACTAGTTTATATAGAAGCCTCATATTTAAAGTTGGTCTAAGGCCCTCAAAATTTTAGGGCCGACCATGGACATGGGGGTCTAAACGAACTTTTCAAATTGAAGTCTAAACTTTGAGGGAAGAATAACTATACAAGAGTGATCGAGCTCGAAGACCTCCATCTAAAGTCTTGAAACTCATCTAAAGTCTTGAAACTTAGATAAGGTTTAGGCCAATCTACACAAAGAAGCCTGTCAGTTTGGAGATATAACGCTTAGTCTAGAACAAGGAGGTGACTAGCTCACAACTAGAGCGCCAAAGTCGACAAATGGATGCAACCTCTATGAGAAACATGTATAATAAAAAGTACCAAGCTCGACAATTTGTTATACTTTTCAACAGGATGCTAGTTAAAAAATGTAACAACTGACCATACCGTCAATTCCCATCTATAAAAAAGTTTTATTCTGATACTACCAAAAGTTGCACCTGAATGAACTCGAAACCAGCTGATGGAACTCCACACGATTTAGTCTTCAATACTTGAAACAAAGGCGTCGAAATGTGTTATCGCCGTCCCTCCGATGCATAAGTCAGAAAGAGGAATTACACAAAATATTGTAGGCTGGAATATTATTGAATAACATAGATGAATAATGAGGTAAAGTTACATATTTATAGATGTTTGGAGATAGAGTCTTAAAAGGATCCAACTTCCCATAACTCTTATCCTGGCAAGGTATTTGTGTTATGTCAGAAGTGTACAATTTGAGTTTGGGTAAAATTTGTAATGAACTAGGAGTTTGTACTTAAATAAGACTATCGTCCCTAGGAATTGTACATCAAGGTCAAAGAGGATATGTGGGGTAGGGCTGAAGACCCGACCTATTGTTGTGCCCGGCCTCGAGCTCGACCTTGGAAATAGCCCAACTTGGTGGGCCAAGGTCGGGCCATTGAGGTCGAGTTCGGGTCCAATATGTATCATATTCATTTTAAGAATTAATTTGAAAATACGATTTTTAAACTACTGTTATACTACGATAACTTGACCTCAAAGTGCAATCAACTACTGTAGTGACGTTAAGTCTTGCTTCACAGATAGTTAAGCGGGTTCTGAACAAGAAGTGGATAGGTTGGAAAGGTCATGGATTTTCCATGCTAATGTTTAATTTTATCCACAGATTCACAGATTTATATCTTTGGACCTTGATAGAAACTTACAACTGAAAACTAATTAACGTGGGACCATGCTTATCCATTTAAACTAGAAGAACTCAGTTACGATGTGGTCTCCCCTTATCCATATCCGTTGCTTCACAATTATCCCAAACTGTGCTTAAAGTGAAGTGAAATTTCAGTATCTTTCAGAAATGGCATCCATAGCTCCTCTTCAGACTCTTTTCTCTAAAAATTTCACAAAGCAATCCACATTGCTTGATTCTCCATCATTTTTGGCCTCTAAAGTTGGAAATCTCAAAAACAAAGAAAGAAGACCATTGCCAGTGGTTGCCGCCGTCGGTGACGTTTCAGCCGAAGGAACAACCTATCTGATAGCCGGTGCTGCCGCAGTGGCGCTGCTTGGAACAGCCTTCCCGATAGTCTTCTCCCGCAAGGATACGTGAGAAAGTTAATTTCTTAGCATTTTTTTAGCAATATTTATTGATTATTCATCCAAATTGGTGGCAATTTCAGGTGCCCAGAGTGTGATGGAGCAGGATTTGTGAGGAAAGCAGGATCAACCTTGAGGGTAAATGCAGCCAGGAAAGATCAGGTGCAGATTGTATGTGCTCGTTGCAATGGTCTTGGGAAGCTTAACCAAATTGACAAATAGAAGAAATGTTGTATGGGCCAATAGTTATTATAAATTACCAACACCATTATTTTTTAAGTTCGTTATGTATTCCCATTACAATCTGAATAATGCTATGTAGCATCACTAATGTTTAGCACACATCTGGTTAAACCGTCATCTATACTGGTGTTAAGCACTCGTAATGCTATATAATGTTATTCAAATTATTGTTCAGCTTCTCTTAAATTTGAATAAAATAGCATGCATTTTACTTCATTGAAGAAAAATACAAATGCATTTCTTGAGCTTGTATAGAAAATAAGTTCTTATAAAAAATGTAGTAATATATCTCGTGCGTAACAAACATATCTTTAATTTTAGTAATTTCTTTATGGTTAGCAATGTGGGAAAATTGCTCAAATTAAAATATGTGCGTAATGAAAATGAAATTGTAGTGATAGTAATATGTCCATCTCTTGTCGTGTTTCCTAGTACAATAAATTATATTAATTACATATGAGCAGTATTAGGTTTATTTTTTTTGGGTAAAGATAGAAGTTTTCATTCAACTAAGTTACAGTAAACAAACGGTGAAATAAAAAGGGGACTACAATCAATCTTGTGAGGAAGAAATAATTGGCAAGCATGTGGGTTACTAAATTATCGGCTTTAAGAATATAATGAGAAGAGCCACGTCCCTGACTGTTTGCGTGAATCTCATAAGCGTATTGGATCGTTACACAAATAATAAGATTTGTGAGTTAAGGGTATCGTTCCCCACAATGAATAATGTCTAATTTATAGTTCAATAGCTACGATTAAATTTAAAGTTTGGTAATGTCAAAGGAGTTGGGATTTTTTTGTTATTTATTCTAATTCTACTCTAAGAAAGTGATAAAAAGTGATTAAATCTACTATGAATGCTCGTATTGGATTCGTATATTATCCTATTTTGATCTATTTCAATTCCCAATAATCATTATATTCAATTCAAGCAATTTTCACAACAGATAAAGCTAATATGTTAAATGCTATTTTTCAAGATACACCAACATATGACTAACCCAATACGATACTATTCATAGTCTGAATTCCTATGAAAATCATGCATTTAGTTTAAATTATCAATAAGATTACATGAATGAGAGAGATTATTCTCAATTCTAACTACACATGTTTATTTTACCATGTTTTAGACTTATTGTGAGTATTATTACACTAGAACAAGTAACTAATTACTTAGTCGGTGATCAAGCAGTTAGTAGTGCAGTGGATATGTAGAATCAATCAAACAATAACATGAAATTTCTAAATCAAAGTCTTGAATTGAAATAAATGAAAATATAGTTCATACATTCATCCAATACAATTGAAAAACCTAACTAATCCTAATTATTAAACTATACGAGAAATAATGAAAAGACATCACTCGGACCGAGAAATAGTGAAGAAAGTGGAGAACTTCAATTTCTCGGCTTGAATCTTGACTTCGGAATAAGAATCTTCAATAAACTTATATAATTTTCCTTTGGTTGATGATTGTACCTTGTTCTTAGCCTCCAAAATATGTAGAATGTGATTTTTAGGTTTAAGGAAGGTTCCCACACGCATTGGACGGATTCCAGTTATAAAACGTGCAAATATATCATACCAAAAATTGCTGATACAAGAAAAAGAAAAGAAAATATTTCCTAGTCGAAAAAGCTATGTATATGCATAGTATAAATTGAGTGTACGCATGATAAAATGATTTTAGCTTCATCGTTTTATAATGGGATCTCGAGTACGCATGGCCTGCATGCCTATGCATACACATAGCTTTACATTTTGGGGTCAATTATGCAAATTGGTCCCTGAACTTTTCGCAATGCATTTTTTATCCTTTTTACTTGTGATTTGGTCTCTTTAGCTTCCAAATGTCTTCAATTGAGTTTGTAGTACCTTCACTCTTCATTTTATGTCCCTACACGACTATTGGAATGTTGCTATTTAGTTCCTATAGTTTTAATTTCACATTTCTTCTCTATTTTTAAACTTATATGTTGAAAACAATTCCCGATTAGATGACATATGAAAACTGCAAGCTGTATCCAAAATCCAAATCTCATCAGGTTTGTAGTTGTAATCAGATATAAGTAGAAGTTTTTCCATCACTACTGGGATATTTTGCAATACTTGCTTCTCCTAAAATGTTTGATTGTTGATTTGCAGTTGACTTTGACAATCAATTACCAAGTGCCCATTTTTCTTCCAATAATAACAGATTTTGAAGTTAAATTTTGACTTGCCACTCAAACGATCACCATGAACAATGTGGCCATCTCCATGATCTCCAAATGCTACAAAATGCTTTATCTTCTCCTTGAATATTGAGTATCGTAAACTTTTTCAAGAGTATCATGATTATATAAAATTGTGTCTCTAAAACACATGTATGTGGTTGGCAATGAATACAAGAAAATCAATCACAAATCTTCTTCATCATATTTGACCTCCAAGGTCTCCAAATTAGTAATGATTTCTTTAAAAGCGACTATGTAATCCTGAAGAGATGTACGTCTGTCATATGATGAGAACATAGACGTTGTTTTAGATGCAATTTGCTAGTAAGACTTTTCGTGATGCATAATTGCTCCAATTTTAACTATAAAGCAGCAGTTGACTTCTCCTTCAAAACGTTCTGAAAAATATTATTTGAAAGATATAAACGTATTTGAGATATGGTATTTCTATCCCTACATTGTTTCTACTCCACAGTCCAAGTTGTGGACATCTTGTCAAATCCCAACAACGCTTCATTTAAATCCATTTGAGCGAGTACTGCTCACATATTTATCTGCAACAAAGAGAATCTTGCCTTGCGATCTAATAACGGAATATCATACTTCATTATTGACATCACGAAAAATCTTGATCTTTCCAAAAATTTTAACACCAAAAACTCTAATACCAATTGTTATGAAAAATAGAATGCTCTTATATCAATTTGTTGTGACAAGATAAGATATTGGGTCACAATTGAAGTAATTGATCACAAGAACACAAGAATAATGCAATTTGCAGATAATGGAGATTTTATTATAATATAGAGAATAATACAAAGATTATGTATTTATGATTTGTCTAACAATTTCTAACTTTTCACTAAATCATAACGAAGAGCCAACTATATATAGAGAACAAATAAGAGACATCTAAACCCTTATAGTAGAGTTGTAGAATGTTAAAAAAGAGTCTGAAAATGAAAAATGGATCAAATAGTATAGATGGCAAAACAGGTGGCGCCTTGGCACCACGGCTCCATGGATGGAACCGAAACTCTAGGCCAAAATTATCATGGTGTCGCGGCGCTCACTCTTAGGTTCTTTACTTTAAAATCTTGATTATCTTCATCTCAAAGTTTTCTTCAAGTCCAATACAAATTCTTACTCCCAATGAGCTTCCAAATAAAAATTTAATTAGAATTTTCTAAATAAATTTGAATAGAATTTCACAATTGCATCCCAAATAGGATTCTAATTAATATGCACTTTAATTAGAATAATAATCTTTAAAAAAAAAATTTGAATCACACCCAAATTCTAACATGTAACATATAAAACGTTGCCGTAGGTTACCTTTGGCAACGTTTATAAAACGTTGTCAAAGGTCACGCCTACGGCAACGTTTATAAAACGTTGTCGTAGAGGTCATACTCTACGAAAACACCTTGATTTGCAACACACGTCCAAACGTTGTTAAAGGTCTACGGCAATATTTTTTGAACGTTGTCGTAGGCTGTTTTTGTTGTAGTGATAATGTAGCATTTGAGGCATCCATAACATATTTCAGGATCTTCTTTATAGTACTCTAATGCTCTTTACTAAAATTCGTCATGTATCAACTGACAACTTTCCCTGTCTCAGCAATGTTTGGCCTTGTACAAATCATATCAAATATTAAGCTATCTACTGTTGATGTGTACAGTAATAGAGTCATTTGTATCCCCTCTACTTCGTTGCTAAGACTCATGCTTGAAGACCCCATGGTGAGACAAGAAAATTGTTCTTTCTTGTTCCTCTTGTGTGATTTTAGTTTATAGCTAGTCAGTCAGATTCCGAGTTTTAAGTTTTGATTTCGTGGCACCCACTCATCCATACAGTTAGTACCTAATTAAACGTCATTTTGAATTGTTTCATCGAGAAAGTTTTTAGGCCAATAGTTTTTGTCAACAAAAGTGAATTATTTAGAAGCTTAAAAATAGATTTTAAAAAAAAAAACCAGCTGCAGTTTAGTGGTAAATTAGAAATTATAAATAATAACACTTCCAAGAGTGATTCCGCTAAACTCATATGTCATTTATTTTGAATAGTTAACACGCGGATTCTTATTATTTAGTCAGATTGCAAATCTCATGACTTCTGACAAAAAAATAATAAAATAATATTGTTATCTATATTTTCTATGAACTTTTTTCCAACACTTCCAAGTTAAACCTGGTCATGTATGGCATTATAACCATGACCGGCCCTAAAATTCTGGATGCCCTGTGGAACATTTCAAAATAGTGCCCCTTTAATGAAATTAAAAAAATATATTGAGCAAAAAAAATATATACTTCAATAATACTATATCGTTGCAAATACAATTTTTTTTTAAAAAAATATCGTCGCAATTGCATATTATACCAAATCAAATGTCTACAATTAATAAAGAAATAATCCACAAATGAAAATAGCAAAGCATCATACACTGAAATTAGTTATGAAGAAGCCTAAACCATCTGAATTATTTCCCTTACTTTAATAAAAATGTTTTGGTATGGTAAATAATTAGAAATAAGAAATACAATGATATTAAATAAAACTCGCCATTTGTCTATCTTTTAACTCTTTTCTCATAAACATTGTGCCCTTAACTTTACATAATAATTAAAATTTTAAATTTGAAAATTAATAATTTTTTAAATATATAATTATACATACAGACACACACAAATAATCAAAATTTTTTTTGTGTTCCTGCAATGATGAGTGTTGGGAAATTATTTAATTTCCCGTGATGGGCCGACATATGTAATTAATTGTGTATAAACGCTATCTTAAAGTTAAGCCCAAAATTAAAGTGATCTATAAAGAAATTAAGTAATTGGGCTTTAAGCATCTAATTAAAGTGTGGGCCGGATTATATGTGTAGAGACCGGATCCATTAGGGTTTGTATTTGACGATGGGCCGAATACATATGAAAATATATAAAGGGTTATTGTCCCCAATTCATATGGTGATTTTCTCATTCTATGTGGCATCCCATCAACACAAGAATACAAGAGAAAGCATATGAAGAGGAAGATCCAAAAAAAACCCAAAATCAAGAATTAAGATGCAGATTTGAAGCAATCAAACTGAAGATTTACAGATCCAGATTCAAGATTCATTAATCAAGTCAGAAATCAATTGATTAAGGTATGTTCCGCGTTAATTCAGTTTTTTTGATGATTTGACATGAAGATCTTGGCAAGATCATAAAGTTTAAGTTTTAATAAAGTTCTAACAGTGGTATCAGAGCCTATTCATGTTAAATCATTGGGAATCAAAATTTTTAATTTGGTTCTTGTATATTTTTATGGTTTTCAAATTTAATAATTTCGAATTTAGATTTATTAAATTTGAAAATTATTCGGTTAATTTTAAGATTTTCAGAATTACGGTTTTAAAAAAAAAAAAAAATTTTTTTTTGGAGGTCACCATTGTTACATAAAGACAAACAATCGCCGCGTAAAGACAAGAAATAAGTGTTAGCTGTGTTCCGAGCTCAAAGCCGCCGTGTTGCAAGAATATGGTCAGCGCAATACACAGCCTCTTCAGTCTTCAGCTGCAGCTAGCCACGGTGGTCGGGGATCTGGCCAGCCACATGTGGCCGCCGCCAAGGGTTGAAGTGAATAGCTTTGTTAAATTTTGAAATTAGGGTTTTGGATGAATTTTGGGGGCGAGGGCTTGAGTGGAAAATTTGAAGTTTTCAGGTCCTTGGTTGCAATTTCAAATTAGGGTTTTATTTTAAGGATTTAGCCCCTTAAGTTTAAGGTTTTGATGTTTCAGTTCTCTAAGGTTATAAATTCATCCAATTGGGCCTTTAAAGTTACGGGTTTAATAATTCAGTCCCTCAAGTTTCAAAATTAATTATTTTGGACCATTAAAGTTTTAATTTTAATGTTTAGGCCCCTACAGTTTGCAATTTTGGTTATTCAGCCCCTAAAGTTTAAAGTTCGTTCAAGTTGGGCCTTAAGGTTATGGATTTTAATAATTCAGTCCCTAGATTTTTAAAATTAATTATTTTTGGGCCATTTAAAGTTTTGATTTTGTAATTAAAGCATCAAAATTTCTGATTTTGTTCCAAATTGGCCCCAAAAGTTTTAAATAATTAATTTTTGGATCCCTAAAGTTTTCAATAATTAAATATCTGCCTAGCATTCCAACAAAGAATACTATATCCGGATGTGTGCTATCCCGAGTATACATTAAATTCTCAATTGCCAAAGCATAGAGAATCTGATGTATATCCTTTATCTTTAAATTTATCATTGGGGCATTAATTGAGACTAAAGTTGTCTCCCTTAATTGTAGGGGTATTACTTGATTTTCATATCTGCATTACAAATCTTTTAAGAACCTTATTGATACAACTCTTTTGTGGTAATCCAAAAATACACCAAGAACAATTCTTGTGTATCTATATCCTTAATACAAAAGGTGCATCACAAAGATTTGCTTACTCCCACTGAACTTGTGATATCCACAATCATCAATTTAATGTATCTCGAAACCAAATGAGATAATTATTTGATAAAATTGTGATACCTATTCGGGAAACCAGTTTAAGCCCATAGATGGATTTCTTTAATTTGTAAACCATCTAATGCAACTTGAGATCAAAATATGTCACAGATGCCATAATTATCCTAAAAGAGTTTTCATAGAAACCGAAGAAAAATCTCTTTATGCATGGCATCAATCCACTCTTTAGAATTATTCCTTTTGCATGGCTTGATGAAAGTTGATTGATAAGTCATTCTTTCGTCAATCCATGTCATCCTTATTTTCTTGGAGAAAGACTATAAAGTTATCCAAAATTGTCTTTCTTCTTTTATAGTGGATTTCCTTAATGACATTTGTTCTTGAGGTTGTTGAGTTTGTTTTTCTGGAACAATCTCTTGATTGTGTATGGGGGATTTTGTAATATTGTCTTGATCCGAAATTGCTTCTTGAACAAGATCTGGAGAAAGAATTTGTCCCTTAACCAAATCATTGTCAATTGCAACAGAAGGAATATATAAATATTCTTCATCTAAGACAAAATCATAACCTTATAACCTTATCTCCTAAAGTTTTTTCAATGATTAATTTTTGGATCCTTAAGGTTTGAATAATTAATTTTTGACTCCTAAAGTTTCCAATAATTAATTATTGAGCCCTAAAGTTCTGGATTATTATTTCTGGGTCCCTAAAGTTCTCTATTATTGACCCTAGGCCCCTAAAGTTTCAAAATAAAATAAAAGAATTAAGGATTAACAATTATAATTCAAATTTTGGTATTTCCTTTGGATTACTAATTTTTCTAAATGAATTGATTGAAGCAACATGTCACCAAAGTGACCTCTCTTGCCTAGATTAATTTATTTGGAATATTAGAAAGGTTGTGTGTACGTAATTCATGCGGGTATTGACCGGCCCAAAGGAAGGTTAATATTTGGCCGAATTATTTACATATCTGTGGTAATAAATATGTGACAATTATAAGGTTTTATTTTATGTGAACAATGAATCGGTCCAAAGATAGGTTTATTGTTTGACATGGTTTATTGTCAATATTTGATTACTACACCAAGAGTACCACTTACAAGTTGATATTTCTGTCCAAAGACTAAATATCAATGTTGTGCTCGGTCTCTTGATGGGGTTTACCATTATTTGAATTGATTAATTGTTTAATATGGATTCTTATGTGAACACGTAGATTAAGTATTAGTTCTCTATTTAGTTAATCCATCAACTTCCACAATATCTGCCAACATCAACTCCATTCCTGTGCTAAATGGAACCAATTGTTAAGGACTGGAAAGAGAACGTTATGATCGTTCTTGGCTGCATGAACTTAGACCTTGCGTTAAGGACCGAACAACCGCTGCACTTACGGATAAAAGTTCTGTTGATGAAAACAAGGACTTTAATAAGTGGGATTGTTCAAACCACATGAGTCTTATGATCATGAAGCGTAGTATTCCAGAATCATTCAGGGGTGCTGTGTCCGATAAGGTAATTATTGCCAATAAATTTCTTGCTGAAATTGAAGAAACGCTTTGCAAAGAGCGATAAGGCTGAAACTGGTAGCTTTTTGACATACTTAGTTTCACTAAGGAATAAAAGTAAAAGAAATATTTGGGAGTACATTATGCAGATGTCTTATATTGCTTCAAACTTAAAGGCTCTAAAACTTGAGCTATCTGATGATTTGCTCATGCATCTAGTTTTGATTTCTCTTCCTACACAATTCAAGGTCACTTATAACTGTCAAAGGGATAAATGGACTTTAAATGAGCTCATTTCATACTGTGTGCAAGAAGAAGAAAGGCTGAAGCAAGAAAGGACTGAAAGTGCTCACTTGGCTAGTACCTCTAAGGACAAGTTAAAGAAAAGAAAGAATAAGAAAGCTGCATTCGGTTCGGTTCAAAATTAACAGCGAAATAAATTTAGTTGTAAATTTTGTGAAAATTTGGGATATATAAAGAGAGATTGTGCTAAATGCCACACTTGGCGTGTAAAGAAAAGTACATTTCTCACTTTGGTTTGTTTTGAGGTAAATTTAATGTCAATATCAAGACACACTTGGTGGATAAATTTCGGTACCACCACTTACATAAGTGTGTTTATGCGGGGTTGTCTGAGCTGCCAAGCCAATTGATGCTGAAAGATTCATCTATCTGGGGTGATGGCAAATCAGTTAAGGTTGAGGCTTTACGGAATTTAGGTTATCATTAAAGACTGATTATTATTTGAATTTGAAAGAGACATTTACGGTACCGTCCTTTTGGATGGAATTTGGTTTCTATTTCTACATTGGACAACTTTGGTTACTCTTGTTCAATTAGAAATAGTCAGTTTGATCTTTTTCTTAATTCAAATATTGTGGGTGTCAGTTCTTTATCCGGTTACGATAACCTATGTTTGCTTAATACGGTTGCCTCTTATAAAGAAACCTTGTATTTGGATTTACGTGGTATTGAACATAAATTAACCAATGAGAATTCTGCTTTATTATGGCACAAGCGATAAGGTCACATCTCTCAAAAGAGAATGGAAAGATTTGTGTCAGAAAGAATTCTTGATTCCCTTGATACTTTCAGACTTAAGTAAATTATATTAAGGGAAAACAAACAAACATAAGGAGATTAGGTGCCAATAGGATTTCAGATGTCTTAGAACTAATTTATACAGATATCTGTGGATCATTCCTTCGGCTTCTTGGAATGTTCAACAGTCATTTATTTAGTTCATAGACGATCTTTTCTCAATATGGCTACCTATATTTCATCTATGAGAAATCCCAAACACTGGACATGTTCAAAACATACAAGACTGAGTTCGAAAATCGACTCAGTAAAAGAATTTAATAAGTCAAATCTTACCATAGTGGTGAATACTATGAAAGATATGACGAATCAGGAGAACAATGTCCAGGACCTTTTGCAATATTCCTAGAGGAATGTGGAATTTACCCACAATACATCAGGATCCTCCTAGGTATAAGCACTAAAGATTGCAGCTTAAATTCTCAATAAAGTTCCAAGTACAGTAATTGTTAAGGGGTTACAAAATTTTAAAGGTCCCACTATTAAGTCAATTTTCGAAACGGAAAATGTTCGATTTCTTGAGAATGTAGAGTTTGTGATGGGAGATAAAGTTATAAGGTTATCATTTTGTTTTGGATGAAGAATATTTATATATTCATTCTGTTGCAATTGACAATGATTTGGTTCAGGGACAAATTCTTGCTCCAGATCTTGTTCAACAAGCAATTTCGAATCACGACAATATAACAAAATCCTCCATACACAATCAAGAGATTGTTCCAGAAAACAAACTCAACAACCTCAATAACAAATGTCATTAAGGAAATCCACTATAAAATAAGAAATACAATTTTGGATAACTTTATAGTCTTTCTCCAAGAAAATAAGGATGACATGGATTGACGAAAGAATGACTTTTCAATCAACTTTCATCAAGCCATGCAAAAGGAATAATTCTAAAGAGTGGATTGATGCCATGCATAAAGAGATTTTTCTTCGGTTTCTATGAAAACTCTTTTAGGATAATTATGGCATCTGTGACATATTTTGATCTTAAGTTGCATTAGATGGTTTACAAATTAAAGAAATCCATCTATGGGCTTAAACTGGTTTCCCGAATAGGTATCACAATTTTATCAAATAATTATCTCATTTGGTTTCGAGATACATTCAATTGATGATTGTGGATATCACAAGTTCAGTGGGAGTAAGCAAATCTTTGTGATGCACCTTTTGTATTAAGGATATAGATACACAAGAATTGTTCTTGGTGTATTTTTGGATTACCACAAAAGAGTTGTATCAATAAGGTTCTTAAAAGATTTGTAATGCAGATATGAAAATCAAGTAATACCCCTACAATTAAGGGAGACAACTTTAGTCTCAATTAATGCCCCAATGATAAATTTAAAGATAAAGGATATACATCAGATTCTCCATGCTTTGGCAATTGAGAATTTAATGTATACTCGGGATAGCACACATCCGGATATAGTATTCTTTGTTGGAATGCTAGGCAGATATTTAATTAACTTGCGATGGAAATTTGGAAAGCAATGATCAAAGTTATTCGGTATCTATAGAGAACAAAGGATTACATGATCACATTCAGGAAAATCAGACCAATTGGAGATCGTTGGATATTCTGATTTTGATTATGAAATTTGACTGTAAAATATTGTCACTAGGCTGCATATTTTGGATAGAAATGAAAGACCACTTAAGTTATTTTGTGACAATAACAGTCTTATATTCCAATAGGAACATGATGATGTCAAAGTTTAAAGACATTGAGTTCCTAATTGTTAAAGAATGAATTCAAAGTGGTCAGGATTTTATAAAGCATATAAGGACAAATTCTATGGATCCATTTACTAAATGGCTACCACCCGAGGTCTTTCATGAGCATGATGCTCACATGGGTGTTGCATCTTTTGATGACATGCCAGTTTAGTGGGAGTTTGTATTTTGGATGTTGTCTTTTGACACATAATTTCGGTTGTGCACATTCAGTTCATTTCAGAAATAAAGTATTCAGTTCAGTTCCTCTCTGATTAAAGTTTATGGTTGATCTCATAAGGTATTAAGGAATAAGGCAGGACCAGTTGGAAATAGGCATGTTTAGATCACGTTACATGTAATTTCTATGCTACACATCCACACTTGATCTATGTCATTTGATTGTATTGATATACGTGACCATTGATGGGTTTAGTTATGTTACTTATAACGAAAACCGCTTTGATCCTATGTTGATATAATCAATGGACGAGATTGTTCGGAGATGCTTTTGGTTATGATAGCAAAAGTTTTGAGCTCATAAGGTTATACACATTTATAAGGTAGCATATGTGGCCCAAGTGAGAGATTGTTGGGAAATTATTTAATTTCCCGTGATGGGCCGACATATGTAATTAATTGTGTATAAACGCTATCTTAAAGTTAAGCCCAAAATTAAAGTGATCTATAAAGAAATTAAGTAATTGGGCTTTAAGCATCTAATTAAAGTGTGGGCCGGATTATATGTGTAGAGACCGGATCCATTAGGGTTTGTATTTGACGATGGGCCGAATACATATGAAAATATATAAAGGGTTATTGTCCCCAATTCATATGGTGATTTTCTCATTCTATGTGGCATCCCATCAACACAAGAATACAAGAGAAAGCATATGAAGAGGAAGATCCAAAAAAAACCCAAAATCAAGAATTAAGATGCAGATTTGAAGCAATCAAACTGAAGATTTACAGATCCAGATTCAAGATTCATTAATCAAGTCAGAAATCAATTGATTAAGGTATGTTCCGCGTTAATTCAGTTTTCTTGATGATTTGACATGAAGATCTTGGCAAGATCATAAAGTTTAAGTTTTAATAAAGTTCTAACAATGAGGTCATGTGCGGTCGCTCAACTCGTGCACCCTTAGGACCACCTTTGCTTGTAACCTAGGTTCTACAGTAACGGAAACGAAAAAAAAAAAAAAAAAGTAGAACATGGAACACTATAGAAACATTATATAAAAATTACTAATTTATGTTTTTATAAATTTAATATTTAATTTAAGAAAAACTATTTAAAACTAAATAACAAAAATACCACATCAATCTATTTTAACTAAAATTTTGTCATATAATTATTATCATCTTAAATTAAACAAGTCTGAATCATATATTGTTCATTAATATGTAATTCTTATCTGCACTAATTTTAAGATGTGGAATCAATGCATAACATCTTCACAGAATCGATAAATCTATATCATTGAAATTTAGCATTATAATTCTTTTAGTATAATAACATAAACCATAATTAAGTTAAAATTGCGCTCGATTTTTTCTTGCAAAGTTCTCTAAAAGTTTCTAATGCAGCAGTGAGATATTGGACACGACATCGAACAATTTCTAGTATCTTTGATTTTTTTTTTCTTAATTTTTAAAAATATTTTCTTATTTTTATTTGTTTTCACGTTAACTATGTAGAAGTAGTGATGGCAATGGGGCGGGTTCGGGCCGGGGCACCCTCACCCAACCCCGCCCCACCACGCCACTTCCCCACCCCGCCCCGCACCCCACCCCGCCTTAGACGGGGCGGGGCGGGGCGGGGCGGGGCTCGGGGCGGGACAGGGCGGGTACGGGGCGAGGACTTGCCCCATTTCTTGCCCCATTTGTTTTTTATTTATTTATTTAAAATACAAATTCAAAATTTTAAAATCCAAAACAAATAATGTTCAAACTAACTATATAAATATTCAAATCAAGCACTTGAAACAAAAAAATGTCTAAAACAAATAATGTCAAAAACAAATTTTTTTTTTTTTTAAATTCTTCACGGGGCGGGTTCGGGGCAAGGCATCTTCTCCCCGCCCCGCCACGCGACCCGCGACGGGGCGGCGAACCTCGCCCCGCCAACCCGTTCGGGGCGGGTTTTTTTGCCCCATTTTGGGCGGGGCCCCGCGGGGACGAGGCGGGGCGGGGCGGGGAAAATTGCCATCTCTATGTAGAAGTAGGTCTTTTACCCAATTAGGTTTTTCTTTTGTAAATAAATTTAGAATTCAATTTTAGGACTTTTAATAATTTTTATTATCTATATTAGTTAATAATTAAGATGAGTAATTAATTGCAGTTAATTAATAATTAGGATTAATCGTTAATTATGCTTTTAGTTGTTATAAGCATTGTTGCCTTACTGGCGAAGGAAGTTGATGCAGGAGGATCCGAACCAGACGAGGCTGAACTGTCTGATAGTTCATTAATGGCGCTGAGATACTATGAGTTAGCGGATCAGCGCAAGAATGGCAAGTAATCATCGATTTTTCTTAATTGGGGCCGCTTTTGGACACGTTTCGGTATTTTGGCCATAACTTTGGCTACGGTTGTCAGAATCATGCCCGTGACCCCAATTCGAAAAGCTCTTTCCGGCGCGCACGTCGTGGGCACCTAGCTATACTCGGTGTGCATCGGTTTCGAGGCCAAATTCAGCTGTTTTCCCGTTCGAACCATCAATTTAAGTTATTTTTTGCCATTTTTAGTAATATTTCGATTTCCTTTTTGACATAGATTACGATCTCAAATTTAGCCAGATTTTTGGGATCCTATTCCTTTCATTACGTATTTCGTTTTGATATGAATAATAGAATTTTGCTATTTTTGACAAAATTTCGAT